>JAZEWU010000029.1:330935-347894 GCA_036362915.1 Geotria australis | reverse complement strand
CGGTTTCTGAAAATGGATGGATGGATGGATTATAGTTGGTTTGACATCGGGAGAACGGCGGGGGACGGGGGCGTCTCAGGCTACAGCATGGATACCGTGCAGGAAAACTCTGCAACGTGTGCGGGAAGCTGTCAGTGGCCACGTTGCGGTGATAAACCGCGTAACTTTCTACACGACGCGGTGTCAGCGATTGCCTCGCTGACACCACCGTCAACGAGAGGCGTGGACATCTGGATGGTCTCAAGGGCAACTGGCCTAACCTAAAGCAGTCACGTGTATTTCCGTTACCGAGCACAACAGTGCCTCCGTGTTTTACATCTGTGGACAAGTCAGCCATGCTATGATCCAATGAAATTCGAGGACTTTGTCAAGTGACCTTGGTGTTAGCACGTTTTGTGTATTGCTATTAATAGTTTGTTGAACAACAACACATTGATTTTCTCAGCGTCGTCAAAATTGGGGTTAGCCCATATGTCCATAAGACCATCCATTGGATTTCTGTGTGAGTAACGTTGGAGTGGGGAGACTGGTGGTCTTGATGAGAGACGGTCTTTCCAAGAAGTCTGAAAACCTCTGCACTAACGAGACGATCTCGAAATTTGCACCGAATCGGAGCACGTGGGCCAATGTAATGATGTGGGTTTTCACGGCTCGATGTGTGATGAGCATCGCTCTGCAGAGTTGTTCTGCACTCCCATCCATCCATCCATTTTCAGAAACCGCTTAATCCTGTACAGGGTCGCGGTGAGCCGGAGCCTATCCTGGCAGACACAGGGCGCAAGGCAAAGGTATACCGAGGATGCGACGCCAGTCCATCGCAGGGCACCTGGGGCAATTTAGTGAGTAGGCCAATTACCGGTGTTACCCATCACTGGGATTATCCTTCCTCGGCTTGAAATTGGATGGATCAGCGTCGCACCTGAATGAAACGAGCACTCGGGTTACGACTTCCTTGGCGCGGAATTAAAATTTACCCGCGCGATGCGCTCGTTCATGAATCCTACACTCCCATTACATGCATCCCTTCGCACATGCAAGAATCGGTTAATTTAACATCGCCGTTGTACGAGGGTGGTTCAAAAGGTTGGGAGTCTGACGTGTGTGGCACGGTGGTGCGGTGAGGAACGCTGCTGCCTCACAGCAAGAAGGGCCTGGGTTCGATTCCTGGCTCGGGTACCTATCTGTGTGGACTTCCCGTGTCTGCGTGGGTTTTCGCCGGGTCATCCGGTTTCCTCCCACAGTCTAGAGACACGCTGCCTAGGTTAATTGTCCTGACTAAATTGCCCCCGATGCCCTGAGATGTTGTAACTTGCTTACTCCCCCCGCTGGACAGCTGTTAAAACGAGCTACGTAGCTTAACAGTTCCTTCCAGCTTAAGGAAAAACTGACTGAATATGCAAAGTAGGTACATCAAAAGTAACCACAGTATGTTTCAACACTCACACTCTTTAACAATAATGGGCTTTTCGCAAGATGTTTAATCCTACCCAGAATTAACTTTTCTCCCAGTGCATTCAGAATCCCCCACATCTTCCTTCAGATCATCACTATCACCACCACCACCACTACCAAGATAATCATCACCGTCACCTTCAGAACGCTTGTTATGCATATGCTCTTTCAATCTGAGACACAGGTGGGAGCCAGGTCTGGATAAGAGGCAAGTGATACGGCAAGTCCATTACAAGTGAAATTCATTGACAGCATCAGCCTCTAGAGCTCTTGCAACGTGCGCTGGGCCGTCCCTACGCAAGAAGTCAGTTGTTCTCCCCTGGAATCTCTTGGGCCGTTGGGAGAAGCTCGGGACGTTTCCACCGCACGGACCGACCGCCAGTCCGGGTCCCGCCGTCGGTAAGAAATCGGCGCTTACAACGACACGACGCGCCGGTCGGTCTCCGTCCGGTAAACGTCGTGGCGGGGAGTCGGCGGCAGGCAGACGTCGGGTCTCGATGCCGCGCGCGGGCACTCCCGGCGGGCACGCGCCCCGCGGGCGATGATCATCATCGCGCCAAACGCCGAAAGCTGCCGGCCGCCTCGTGCCGCGCGGGTCTCACAAACCCACGTCTCGATTTTCTCCCCCATTCACCGCGGCCGCAGGGATGCCCTGACCGCCGCGCTCATCGTCAAGAGTGTCCCTCCCGTCGAGACGGAGATCCGCAGCCCGCATTGCGACTGTGGCGCTTGACGGTGCACTGTCCACGTACAGCATTTTCAGCGTGTGCAGACATTTCTTTTTGTGTGATGTTCGCCGGCGTCAAAAAAATGTGACGACGGCACAACGCTTGATTTTCTAGTTTTCAGTATCCATCATGGTCTTGCTGCGTCAGATGAATGCTGGACTCTGGCTGTATAGGTATACTCAGTAATGAGCTAAGTAGTTGTGACACCGGCAGTCCCCGCTGTATCCATCTAGACCAGGCTCAGGACTGTTGCTGCCACTCTCGTATGCGATATGTCCACGTGACCAGTGAAGCGAACGCAGGTCCCTACAAGCATCGTGATGTTAAATAATTATACTTGAATCCAACTGTGCACCAGAATCGTACGAATTCTTTGCATCGCAAAAAAGGCGAATCGTTGCGTGACTAAATTTCAGATCCCAGCATTTCTAGATATATACTTGCCTAAAATGGCAAGCCTATTTAATTAGTCCAGGTGCTGATTTCTTATAGTCAAAAAGTGCCAAACATTGTAGCTTTTAAAATTCTTTAACGGGCACCTTCCTCAATCAGTCCAGAAATCACCCTCCAGGCAATTGTCAAGTTTCCCCCACCGCTTACAGCATTAAGCTAGCGGCGGTTAGCGTTACACCACGGATATCAAGATATTCTCACAAGATACGGCGTGCCCTTGAAATTTGAAATATGGAGATAATTCATGGACGGGGCGCCCCAGTTCATTAGTTTTCTTAGAGGAAGTCCATTTATTTCACGACGACAGCAATTTTGTCCTATTACAGCCTGCGACGTTAGAAATGCATATTGCTCCGCATATTGTGAAACAACGTAGAGCAACGTAAAGCCAATTCTGGAACTCTGCCTAAAATCCTACAGTAGTTTGAGCACAGTGCTAAAGTGAGACCACCTGGCGCGTCACGTTTCTGCTCGACCACCAACAATCTGATGAAGCCTTCCAACGCCGTTCAACTGTCCAGCTTCGCGGGTGTGGATTCCAATGTTATTTCATTTATTGACGTAGGTTTTCACGGCTCGACACGGCTGGGCTCGCCTCCGCAATAGGCTGACTCCAATCAGACGCGGATATAAATCGCAAAAATTCCTTAATTGCCCTCGAGAGCTGCTCCGTCGCGTTATGAGAGTGCGAATGCTCGCCACGGATATCACGCAAGAGCAGCTCTTGACGGCAATTCTCAACGTCGTTTCAATATGTTTTAGAAGATCCCAAAAAAAACGCCGTCGTATGCAGGACAAGGCATACCTGCCGACGGTCTTTCGAGGACAGGGTGCGACCGAGACGCAGTGCACCTTTCCCGCTCCACAAGGTGCGCGTCGCATCCTCACCGTCAGCGAAACTCGACGCCGGCTAGGGATTATTTTTTTTTATCGGGCGTCACGCGTCTCATTGTAAAATCCCCGCCAACCCGCCCACAGCGGCGGCAAAATCAAAACGTACAAAATATTGCACGCGCAAATCGTAGTGCATTTTTTTTTTCTTTCGTTCTTTCTGGAATGAGGTCACACGTGCATCGGCCCGCATGGCACACAAAAAAAAAAAAAAAGTGTTTTGAGACATCACCTTATTTCCCCCCCCCAAAAAAGATATGTTTCTCATTAAGTGACAGGAGTCGTAAGAAGACAACAACAGCAGATACTTCTAAAGCCTACAGCTATCAATCGGTCTTCAGAGCAGGCCAAAACTCCTCGTTCTTAACGTGTTCTGACCCCTTAAGTGAAGTATCACGGAGACACTCTTCAAGTACAATGTTCTTCATACAAAACGCGAGACAATAACACCGACCACCGACGTGTACGTGACAACGACAAAAAAAAAATCGTCGCACGATCGCGCTTGGCTGTTAGCAACATTTCGACCGCGGCGACGCGTGTTAAAGTGCAGCCAATCGCACTGTAACCACAGCGGCATCCTGGGAAGGCCTGGCTCGTCGCGCCAAGCCGCAGGGTTCAGCTCCTCGACGCTCGTGCAGCACACGTGGGTAAGAAAGGCGAAGTCGGGGTTTTAGCGGGGGTGGTGACGAGCCGGCGGTCAGGCCGGGGGCCCGGGCTGGGGTGCTAGCGACCGGCCAGCTTGTCCCACTCCACCGTCGCGAAGAACGGGTGCGCCCGGATCTCCTCCACGCCCAGACGCTCCCACGCGTTGAACTGCAGCAGCTGCTCCGGAGCGCGTGCGGACGACAGAGACGGAGAGAGGGACGCAGTGTACCGATGTGGTTTTGGTCACGGCTCGATGTGTGGATAATAATAATAATAGCATTTTATAGAGCGCCTTTCGCCCGAGGCTCACAAAGCGCTGCACAAGGGCCGCGGAGAGAACGGCGTGAGGATTGCTCTCAAGAGCTGCTCTTTCGGGATAACCGCGGCGAGCGTTCGTCCGCTCTCCTTCGCGACGTTTCGCCTCCCACGTCAGAGGCGTCGTCAGGCTGATCGTCATCAGGGTAATTCATCAGAAGCCTGACGATGCCTCCAATGTGGGAGGCAAAACGTCGCGAAGGAGAAAGGCGGAACGCTCGACACGGCTATACCGAAAGAGCAGCTGCGAGAGGGATTCTCAGAGGCAGAGATCGGCCGTGTTAACCTGCGTGGACTGTCGCGGTGAGTGTGTTGTGGTTTGCGAGCGGTTATGAATGACGGCACGGTGTGTAGGGGAGCGACGTGTGGCCAGCACCATGCCCGGCCGCGTCTCTCTCCCCGCTGACGACGTTTGGACACTGCAAAAGGCACTCGTTCGACCAAGCGGAATCCCCGGAGCAGTTCGGAGATCACTCTCTGCCGACGTTGGCCATGGATGGGAATCGAACACAGGCTGCCGGGATAGCGGTGCAAAGGCATTACCTAACCACCGTGCCACCGCTCTCCACAACAAACACACACACGGGCAGACAAACCCACATGACCAAACGCAACCAGAAGGCTCAAATGGAGAAATGCCAAATAAATATCCATACACAAACACACTCTGTACATGTAAGAGCAAACTAAACAGATGGACATTAATTTGCATGGCAAGTTGCGTGGCAACACTGCAAACGCGATGACTTTACACCCGTGTACACACACGCACGCACGCCCGCGTGCTACGGTGTGCAAGTAGAACGGGGGATGTTTATTTATTTTATCATCATCATCATTATTATCGGTCTTTACAGTGGCCTGCAGCCACCTAGACCGCTTCTGTGCCGGCCGCTATATGGCAATAATGCGATCAGCTCTGAGCCAAGAGAACAGTGTGCAGCTGATTGGCGAGTGAGTCTGTCGGGTCTCTGTGTGAGTCTCTCTGAGTCTCTGTGTGAGTCTCTGTGAGTCTGCGGGTCTCTGTGCGAGTGTCTGTATGACGGCGATGATGCGTGCAATCAGCTCCGAGCCCGCGAGAACAGCCGGCAGCCGAGATCCTCCGCAGAGTCGTCACGTGCCGGCGACCGGCCGGGCACGCGGAACGAAACCCCAACCGCCGCGCTCACGTGCACATTATTCCGACACTCATCTCACCTGGCGGAGGAGTGAGGAGGCCTCCGGGGAGAGGTGCTCGGGCAAGTGCAGCGTGGTGTGCGTCGTGATGCCGGTCGGGTGGCACACGTGCAGCGCCTGCGAGGACCATCGCAAAAGAACGCGCGGGGGGGGGGGCATGAGATCCTCTGTCAACTGCCGGGTCTTCCGTTAAGAAACGAGCGACGTTACCGAGCTTAATGGAATCCAAGCCTTTGAACAAATCACTCAGGATGTCAGCGAACAATGAGGCTGCCACAGCTGCTTTGGGGGGGGTTACGTCGCAGGCAGCAAAGGGCGGTGTTGCAGAAATATGTTGTTGTAAAGTACTTCTACGGTTCCGCGTTTGCGCTTCCCGCGCTCACCCGCCGCGAGCTGACCAGGGTGGTGAACTGTGGTCAAATAGCCCCGACCACCCGCACGATGTGGGGATGGCAGCGGTTTAATACGCGGGAGCGTTGCCGTCAAAATATATATTAACGTAAGTAGTTCAATAACCTAATTTTCCATAATTGATTCCCTTGCACGGGCCGCGGACTGGCACAGCGTGTTTTTAGCGATTAAGGCACGGTCTAAAAAATATCTTGATTTTAATGGAAGGAATTCATCACACGCGGCTCATGTTCACTTGTAAAGAAAAAAACGCCGTCCGGACGTTTGCCTTGCTCGCGAGCGGCAGCGCGAGGCGTTTTTGGAAGGACGCGCGCGTTCCTCCTCGTCCGATCGATTGTCCAACGTTTAATCGAATAGAACGGCACTTATTTGAACAAAACGGTGAATTGGAAACCCGCTGTCCACCCCGAGCCATGACTTTCACCAACATCCTTTACGCCGCTGCCCGCGTTGGTGAAAGTCACATAAATAACGTTTTCTCCGCCGCCTCTTGTTTAAGTTTCAGCTGAAGCAACAAAATAAATAACGCCTTCTTCCCATCGTTGCCTCTCCGCATAAAAATATGAAAGTGGATTGTTTTTTTTTTACAAAACCGATGGGTCGCACAGTGCTTTCGTACCATCGACAGGACTGGTTCAACACAAGCAAATTCCCGCCCGGCTTCGACATTCAGTGTCTTGCCAGGAGGGTCAGTATTGCACCGAATGTTTATAGGAAAGCAAACTTTCAATAAGAAACGTGTCTTAGTTCGACACATAACCTATAGATAGATGTTTGTTATTACAGCAGAAAATACCCTGCGAGCGTGCAAGCTCTGGCAGCGGAATTCCTGTGACACAACGTGCGGTTTAACCAAAATATTATCGTTTGATTCAAACGACAACAGCGCACATTCATCGAGGTAAAGAAAGGAGGTGAGCAACGGAATGTTTTGACGAACCTTTCCAGTAAGGAGTTCAAACATTATGGCACCAAGACTCCACCAGTCACAGGCCTCGGTCTCCTCGCCGATACCACCGACCTCTGCTCGGCAACGCACACAAGGGGGAAGTGACGCTCCCTTCAGCTGAACATCACCGCTCCACCGCACACAAAGATTCCCCGTATAGCCCCAATGGACTGTAGGATCAAGTGCTCTGCTCTTAGCAAGTAGTACCTATGAAGGCCTGCACGGCGCACGAAGGGGTGCGTGGCTATCACCACGCCCGCCCGCTTTTGCCTCTCTGATGGCAATGATTACACACCGCTCTAGGTACTCATTTGAGTCGGCCCAGGACCGGTTACGAAAATCGTCACTGGCTGTTCCCCACTCCACCGCATGCAAGCACACACACACGCGCAGCGAAGGTCACAAGCCACGTGTCTGGGTGATGCCACTGGCGGCACTCACCTGGGGCGCAGTAGAACTGCTCCACGGCAAGGCTGCTGCAGCTGCCGTCCACCTCGCTCCACTGACCAAAATAGGTGAGCAGAATGTGTCCTGGAAGCACAGCAACACACGGCATGTCATCCCTCCAGGAAAACACCAGCAGGACGGACCGAAACGCCATTTGTAAACAAGGGCCTTTACGGCGGGCCTACGGTCGACTGGGCCAGATCTGTGCCGACCGCTAGACGGCGATGATGCCACAAGCTCCGTTGCCGGTCAACCAATGAAAGGTCAGGAAATTATCGGTGACCTGACGCATGCCTAGCCCTATTATTGATAGGTGATCGATAGGTCACCAAACCATCTGAATGAGTCAGCCCCTCCTCCTTACAGGGTAATCTGATAAACTGGCATGGATCGATTACAAAATCTGTTATTTTTAGTTTCGACAGACTCTCTAATACTCGCAGGCAATGTCAACTACAGCCACGTTGGCGACTGTGATTTGGCGTCCCCGAAGTGAAATGCATTCTTTCTTTGCAGTGATTTTTTCGTTGCTCGTGGATAATTTTTGTCCATATTATTCCACTGTTTTGTTCAGAGTTTATCTACTATTATCATAGGCGCCATTCTCAACCGGTGGGTCGCCACCCATCAGTGGGCCGCGAGCGCCACCTAGTGGTCCGTGGAGACCAGACCTAAGCGGGCCAAGTGGGCCTTGAGGTGCAAACGGTTGAGAACCCCCGGTGTAATGTACCTACCCGCGTAACCTCCTCTGACATTTTTCGCTACTGTCGACCACAGCTTCGTAGCTCAACGGGTTTCTCGGGCCTGCGCCGAAACGTCTGCGGGAATTTATATTTTTTGACGCGAACATAATACCCGGGCGGCGCAGAGGACAAGCGGCATCTCCTCTACGGCGAGATGGGGGCGACGGTGCCGCCACAGAGACACGCGAACTTGGGAGACGGCTGGCAGCGTGTCGGATTTTGGCAGGAGACGCCACCTCCGTTCCCCTCCCGCGGAGATCAGAGTTTCCTTTGATGCAACAATTTGACCTTGTGTTGCGCGCGACTACTTTGTAAGTACCCGTTTAGTATGCAGCCTATTGAGCTTCCCGCACAAAGCGCGCGTCGCATCCCTTTTATCAAATATTTCGTAATTTCGCCCACCCCCCTGCCACCGGTTTATGCCCCGTAGAGCCGTCGGCGAAACGTCACGACTCGAATCGTCCCTTCGCTGCGGAGAATCTGACGTCGCTTTAAATTTCGCGAGTTGCCGCCGGCCAAATCGTCGTCGTGTAAAACCCCCTCGACACACCGGACGCGGGCAAACCGAACACGGACCCCTGTCGTCGAGCAGGACGTTGGAGGGGTTGAGGTCGCGGCACACGACGCCGTGCTGGTGCAGGCCGCCCACCGCGACCACCATCTCGGCGGCCCACTGCCGCACGCAGCCCTCGGGCAGGCAGGCGCGGCACTCGAGCGCCCGCGAGCGCGCCTCCTCCAGCTCCCGGAACACCTGCGACACTTGGCGGGCCCTCGTCGCCACGGCGGACGCGTCCACGTGCTCCTCTTCTTCTTCCTCCTCCGCGTCCTGCCGAGCCGCCGGCGCCGGGAGATTTTTGCTGCGGGCGGCGGAAGCGGGCGCCGCGGCGACCGGCTCCGGCTCGCCGAGGGCGGCGTCCAGCCACGTGAGCGGCGACGCGCCCTCCAGCAGGCCCCGGCTTGCGAGCGCGTCTCCGAACTCGCCGGCGCTCCCGTCCGCGTTCGTCTGGCCGGGGCGATCGCCGTCGACCGCCGCGTCGAGGTCGGAGTCCGCTTCGACGCCGGCTGCGTCGATCGCTGCGCTCGGGTCTGTCGCCGCGCCGACCGCGGCTTCTGCCACGAGGTCGGCGCCGGACGCGACCCGGCCGCCCTCTTCCGGCTCCGTCTCGTTTGCCGCCGGCCCGTCGCGGCGATCGTCCTCCCGTTCACCGCGTCCCGCGCCGAACGGCTCCGAGGTTCCCGGAACCTCCCGGGCGCCGCTGGCCGCCGATTCGGGCGGAGGTCTCGCGTAGAAAGTCCCCAGGTCGCTCCTCCCGCTGCCGTGGCTGAACGTGTCCTCTTCGGCCGCCTCCCGGAAGGAGATGACGGGGATGACTTCGGAAGCGGAGTCGGACTTGTTGTCGTCGCCCGGCCCGTCGTCGGCGCAAACGTCCGGGTCGTCGTGCATCCTCTTCATCATCTTGTCGTTCTGGGCCACCACGTCCTCGATGCTGTAGACCGTGTCCTGTGCGTCGCCCGACCGCGACGAGGTCTTCTCCGAGCCGTCCACCTTGTCGACGAAGGGGAAGTCGCCGCCACTGTCGCCGCTGTCGATCCGGAACAGCTCCATCGGGCTGCTCTTGGAGTCCCGCAGGTGGTCGCCGGAGCGCGGCGGCTCGGGGAAGACGTCGGGGGCGCCCTCGGGCGGGAAGAACACGTGCTCCTGCAGCGTGGCGGGCGAGCACAGGCTGTCCGAGCTCAGGTGCGACATGGACCGCCCGCTCGTCTCCTGGCACTGAGAGTTCGAATCGGCGCCGGGGGCGTCGGCGGGCCGAGCGGCTTCCTCCGTCGCCCGCTGCCCGGCCTCCTGCTGGTACTCCTGGAACAAGCTGAGGTAGCTGTTGGAGTACTCCCTCTCGCCGGAGTCGGTCGACAGGGAGTGGTCGTCGCCTTTCACCTCCGAGTCGTCGAGCTCCTCCTCCTCGTCCTCCTCCTCGTCGCCGTCATCGGACGTGCTGCCCTCGTCGCAGGAGCCGCCCTTCACGATCTCGGCGATGTCCGCCAGCGGGGCCTGGGCCGCCGAGGAGGAGGAGGCCGGCGAGGAGGCGGCTGCCCGCGGGACGGGGAGGACGACGGCCGCGGCAATGGCGCCCGCTCGCAGACCGTCCGAATCGCGGCTCGAATCGACGGCGTCAGCCTCGGCTTCCCTCGCGAACTCGACGCTCTCCTCGGGGCTCCGGTTCAGGAAGCCGCTCACGTGCGACCAGAGGCGCCCTCCTGCGGGCGACACCGACAGCCAGGGTCGCGACGATGGAAACACAACGGCGCGGCGGGTATTTTGGCGCCATTTAACCGCGGTTTACTCGCACCCGCGAGCCATTCTCTCTCTTAGAAGAAACACCTTCGACGTTGAATGCATGCCGTGCCACGCATTATCAATCGTATTTTGCAACCAGCTCACAGGCGCACGACACGACGCCACTGGCGCAACCCGGATATGTCAGCGTTCAAACATTTTTTACTTTTGTCAATAATGAAAAAAAACCGCAATTGTCGTTCGGGAGAGGAACGAGAAGGAGGGCGCGAGCGGCGGTGTCACTACCCACCGGCGGCGTAGTGCAGCAGCAGGAAGATGGAGTCCTCGGTGGAGAAGTATCGGACGAGGTGCACCAAGAAGGGCACGCCGCGCACCACCACCGTCTTCTGGATCTGGCACATCTGGCTGCTCTTCCTGAGCCCCTGCGGCGGAGAACCGGGCGTCAGTCACCCCGCTTGCAGAGGTTAGGGACAAGGGCGCTGTTAAGTCATCGTCAGCCTCAGTCAATCCACTGATAATAGTAATGATAGAATCTGTAACGAGCGCGAATCTCCTCGCCTGGTCATTGACGAGACACGGATGCGGAGGCGCGGCGAGGAAACTGCAGGGAAACGGCGGGAAGGCAGCCACGTAGGCAGCCGGTGCCAACATTTGCCACACACTGCGCCCAATATATTATGATGCTATCGGCGAATTAATGAATGATTGTTTTTTTGAAGTTGTGGGAGGAAACCGGAGATCCGGGAGAAAACCCACGCAGAACAGGGGGAAAACACACAAAGGCACCTGTGGCGGGATTCGAACTGCCTCGGACAGGACTATCTTTCTGTGTGGCACAAATGCTACCACTGCATAAACACTCTGCCACCCCAAGCCGCTGCTTTCTCTCGCAATCCCACGATTGCGACGCGACGATTCGCCCAATACCCCCACACGAGCCGATTCAGTCTGTAAATACATATTTTAATTTAATTTTGCTTTCACATCGTTGATTAGTATTTTAATTTATGCTGAAACGGTGTGGCGCGGCGGTTAGCACACTCCGCTCTGCAATCGGGCTCACCGAGCTGGATCTCTGGCCACCGCTACCATCGACGGCGAGTGATATATGAACCGGTCCTGGGCTGTACCACCTGGCCACCTGGCCAGCTGGCGGTTACCGGCGCGGCAAAGTACGGTAAAAATAAAGCCCGCATGACCGACACTGCAAGAGAGAGACCTTCTCACTCAGTTGTGGATTGACGGTCGTCGTAAAAAGGAAAACACATTTCAAACAGAATTTTTTACATAAAGACAGACGCGTTCGTCAGCGGCGCAAAAGTCACCCGAGGAAACGTTCAAGGCTCAACACGGACAGACGGGGGAAAGAAACACGCGGCGACACAAACAGAAGCGCAGCCGGTGTCGCCTGGGAAAGGGAGAAAACGCGAAGCGAAGAAAGGAGCGGGTCATCAGCGACTCCACAAAGGCCACATTATACGCATTATATCAGGGCACTAAAGCCCGGACAACACAATAACAACCCCGAAGCTCATAATAGGGCGGGTTCATTACAATTTGGCATGCGCGACGCGCATTTCAAAAACAGCGTATTTCAGCGGCCC
The DNA here is from genome assembly GCA_036362915.1 of Geotria australis. Lineage (NCBI taxonomy): Eukaryota > Metazoa > Chordata > Hyperoartia > Petromyzontiformes > Geotriidae > Geotria > Geotria australis. The sequence goes on along the minus strand of JAZEWU010000029.1, from coordinate 335,784 downwards.
CCCCAACGTGAATGTGTTTTTTTTTTCATACCGGGACCGTGCCCCTTAATCAGCCAATCAATATCTGCCGTTCTCGACCGGTTCAATGACGACGCCATCAGCAGTCGCAGTTGTTCACCTCCTCTTTAGACTCAACCGGGCTTCACCTGCCCCACTTCCTCGCCCTAGCGCGTACAAAAAGGCCCGTTTCGAACAATAAAGATAAAGACAACGATTCCCCCCATCCCCCGCCCCATATAGCCTTAACAGACTGTAGGGTCAAGCACTGCTAGCAAGCATGTATGAAGGCTGACAGCACGCGAGGGGGTAGGTGGCCAGCACCACGCCCGGCTGCCTTTGCCTCCCGAGTGGTGTTTGTTTACAGACTGTGCCAGGTACTCATTTGAGGCCGATTCACGCTAGCGGAGGCCCAAGACTGGTTCAGAAAGCGTCACCGGTGTGGGCCGCGAGCGGGAGTCGAACTCGGCGCGCCGGGTTCGTAACGCTCCACCACCGCTCGTAAAAACACACTCGCGCACACGCGCAAAACGGACATTCAGACAACCGTGAACGTTACGAACCCTGGCTCAACACTGACCGCCCACCCCCCTCTCCCCCCGTGTCATCCCGTTTCACAAACACGTCAAGCGCAAGCAGCGTCGCGTTAAAAGACCGGACGAAGACAAACCGACGCGCCGGGAACGTGCAAGCCGCACCGTCACGGTGAGAACGCTCGTCTTACCTTGATGATGAACGTGTCACCGCTTTTCGGGTCAAGAACAAGCAGCACCTGGCCACAGAAGGACATGTTGTGACCATTGGGGGGAAAAATCGTTCCCCCTCCCGGCACTGCCCGCTCGCTCATCTTTATGCGTGCTCATCCATAGTCACAAGCCCAGAGCAGGCGAACGTTGCATTTTAAAGTTACGAGCTGTTATCCTATACGGTAATATACGCGGACCGCTCTCGGTATCTGCCGGCGAATTAAAGGACGTTTAAAGAATACGCGTTAATATGTACGTGGCCGCGGTAGGTTGTTATTATTATAATGTAAAGCGCCGTTTAATGACATGCATCTTTAGGGCTGGAACACGCGGTCACTTTATTCACCCGCATGCAAATAAGATGAGTTGGACGTCGCGCAGATTAAAAGCGGGCATCAATATTTGATGACTTGTTTATTAAACTGACAATAAGAGAAAGATGTTAAACGTTCTTTAAAACCGCACGGTGAACTTTAAAAGGACACGCGGCTTAATGCAGCTGCTTGCATGGGCAACGGCACATGAGACTCGAGCAAAACATTTAAATCAATTTCGCTGTGGAACAGCTCTGGGCAACAACTGTCCGAAAGTGAATTGGAGCACAAAGTACACGACGGGCGTTTGCGGTGGGTTCTTTATTTATTTGTGTCATTTATCTGAATTTTTCTTTTAGCAATAGTCGATTGCGGCTCAACGACTGTACATCGCCGGCACCGATGTGCTCGTGAATTCACAGCGTTCGCTTGTTGTTGTTGTTGCCGGTTTAAACGGCTGCTATCGAGGTTGACCCAGCTGGGTCGATTGCTTCCCAATAGTGGAGGTTTTTGGAGCAGAAGTTTACGGCCGGACGCCCTTCCTGATGCCAACCTCCCTTAGACGGAGCCTGGAACCTTCCCCTACTACTGTTCACTAAGGGAGACCCTTGCAGGAGTGCTAGACTCCAGGTGACATAGCTCTGTGGTTCGTTGGAATGAGCAAACCACCGTTAACTTCCCCACAATACGATACTTATTAAATCGACCGTGCAGGGAAGATGGGCTGAGTAAACCCGCAAACTCGTAACCTTCTTATTGCGTGTCACTCACTCTACCGCTGGAGCCACCTGGCCACCAATCAATCAATCGTTAACAAATTATCATTCATATTAGTCGTATAATCCATTAATCAATCAGGTTGACGCTGATTCAGACGCTGTTTTTTAGGTATTTACGACGCAACTGACCATTCTTGCAATGCGTCACCACTACCAGGCAATGCGTGTACCCAGACTAGGAACGGCCTAGTCTGGGCACACCGGCACGCGCATACGCATCAGCGCACTACAATAAACACACTCTGCCCAAGTTTCACAGATGTTCTTTTGCAACTCACCACGGGTCTATCAGTCTAATGATGCCTTGCCGAATCAAGCAAGCAGCCCGGACTAATCCACATTCACTTTGGAAAGCTTTGCCGGCTGCCAAGCATTAATCTGATTGCTCGGCAAGGCTCTTGAACTGAAGGGACCTCACATGAATGCAGACATGAAATGATGGTTTTCACTCAAGATTACTACATGTAACTAACATTGCATGTTATGCAGTCCCTGGAGGTTTGAATTAATCCGCATTTATATCTAAAAGCACTTCCACTCGGCCTCTGCTGATGGAGAGATTTATTTGCAAACTCTATCCGTGGGCATAAAATGTTTTAATATAAATGCTTTATGGAAAGAGGAAAAGGACGTGAATTATGTTTTTTAAACCATCTGTCTACAACGAACAAAAGTACAAAGATTAGAAGTTGGAAAAAACACACATAGCTACGCACCCAAAAGCGCTAAAGCAAAAGTCGAAAACTACACTTTAGCAACACTTGTGAAAGGTGTTGAGACGTAACGTGGAACTGCGTTGTTACAGAACAATTATTTGTTCCAGCGTACGCGACTAATAATGCAGAGCCAGAGTACGTCACGAACGGCGACTTACTTTGCCTATGACGCCAAGAACTCGGAATTTTTTCAGCTCGTCCAACGGCGCCGCAGAGATGTTCGGAGGTCCGAAGCTCAAGCCCTGCCGGAACAAAACGCTTCCATTAACACTTGAGTACCGGAGGTTCGTCTAATTCTCAATGCGTGTGCATTAAAGAGGCGACGGGGTTACAAGAAATACATCAAAAACCGGCCGCTGCACTGTATCAGCTGGGGATGTGCGGCCCTTTTTGTCCGATCCACTTTTGCATGAGGCCTTCCCCGCGCGGTGAGAATCACAGATGCTGTTTTAGCGTACTTCACCATGTGCCCGCGGACAAGACAACACGGGGCAGGACTTCTCAGTGTTCTGTCTGAGAGCAGCGTCCACTGATTAGTGGCCGCGCTTGCCAATTACTTTTACTTGTGTTCCGTTCTTAAGCGCAACAGCCCATTCATGACTAATTGTCTTGACAAGATGCTCCAGTTAGAGGACATAGGGCGGCTTTTCTTCCAACTGTTGGCCTGTTTACTCCACCATGCAAAAATGCGCACCCGCAAACAGCCTGTCCGCCCCGTCCTTCTTAATACAGTCGGCGCATTCAAAACTTCTTATTCATGTAGTACAATGGTCATAATTTTAACAAGACGCAGCCTGTTCTCTACTTCGACCTACTTTCTGCGCGCGTCTCTATTCCGCACTTATCACACACATCGACGGAGAGCGAACGAGACAGCGAGTTCAACACGAGCCAACTAGTCGAGACGGAGGTCCGAGGAGCGGTAGGCGTTTCGGATGTCGGCTAAGGCGTGGGTGACATCCGGCACGTTTGCGTTGCGTAATATTCCACGCGGCAGCGTTGTGATCCCATGTAAATAAAAAAATACACATTTTAAACAACGGTGCTGATGTTTCACAAGTGTACGAAAGTTAAGCCGACAATTACCCGCGCTTGTGTCCACCTGTGATTGAAACCGGGGTATCCGGTTGGCCAAATTAAGCCCGGAAAGAGGGCACTGTGGGATATAAAGTGTAGAGACTGGGCGATGGAACAATGCCCTGTGGGCATGGAACGATACATTAATTACAAGAGACCCTAAAATAGATCAAACGGTGTGCAAAGAAGCACGGAAAGGTGCACGCTGGGATTTGCACCAGGAGACGGGAAAGTGAAACACGTGGATTAGACGACATACGCAGGCAGATTAAAGAGATAATTTTTACTGTAAAAAAAAACACTAAGCGCACGCTTTGGCAGGCTTTGTCGCTGAAAGGGATGACAGCCCGTGGGTCGAGCCTGAGGACGGGTGCCAGCTGAAGGAAGGAACACGTTACAACCACTGTGCAGACGGAACGGTGGGATCGGTGAATGCGCAGGAGCGAGATGGATCGCTGCACCGCGCGACCGTAAGAGTTACGACGGCGCCAAACAGACCACGGCTCGTGACGATCACCGTCACATTGCATGTTGTGACCCACAAACCGTGACAATTAAATGCATTGTGACGGAGGGGAGGGGTGAGGGAATGGATCGATCCAATCGGCAAAGGCAGTACCAGGCATCCCCATCACACACGCAGTTTTATAAACGAAGGAGCGTTTTAAAAAAACACGCGCGCGAGCGCACGTACCCGGTCAGCCTGTGCCATGGCCCCCGTCTCCTCCGGTTGGCCCTGCAGGTGAGCGGTGTAGATCTCCTCGGCGTGCAGCAGGTACTGCGCCGTCTTTCTCTTCACCATGTCGCGCCGCACCGTGTTGGTGTCACCTGCGCGCGGCACAACAGCAGCCGCCGGGTCTCGGCCACCTCCACCGCCACCACCGCGACCGTGCGACCGACAACTGAGCTATCGACGTGGAACGGCACATAGTTGGCGTCGTTAACGGCTTCCGAGAACAGGCCGTTACTTTGACCGACGCCGTCAAGCGGAGAGAGAGAGAGAGAGAAAAAATATATATATCGTGGAATAAATCGGGCATTTGGCTCGGAAAAAGAGACGCCAGATGGCGATGATAAAATAATGCATCGGAGTGGCCGCGATTGGTATTAAGATATACATTTGCACGTGGTACATAAAACAAAGGTGTCCTCTAGTCTAAGGGGTCCCTATGAAATGCGTTATGCATCCCCACGATTTTGCAGCACAGTGGACAGTGCCA
>JAZEWU010000029.1:319920-330844 GCA_036362915.1 Geotria australis | reverse complement strand
CCGGACGGTGCACCTTGCACGCCCTGCAGGAGCAGGTCGACACCCGTCTTGTAGGCGTCGAAGGCACCTTGGTAGTTCCCGAGCACCTCCTGGGCCAGCGCCAGATGGATCTGCTGACTGGCCACCACCAGGTAGTCATCCTTCCCCCGGCCGGCGGTGGAGAGGCTGAACAGGCTGTCCTGCCGGCCCATCGCCGGCCTCCCCGCGCCGGCGCCATCCGCCCAGTCGTGCTCGTCGCCCCCGGGGGCGCCGTCGGGAGGCGACGGCGGGGGCAAGGGGGAGGCCGGAGGGTCCATGTCGCCGGCGGCGGGCGAAGCGGGCAGGTTCGGCAGGAGGATGTCCGCCGCGGCTTCGCTCACCCCGCCTCCCGTCGCCAAGCCGCACACATCCAGCCCGCTGCAGCCGGACCCTGAGCGGCGGCACGGGGAGAGCGCGCGGGATAGCCGCTGGTCAGGATTCAAGCGACTTCGCCGCGGTGCGCGTGTTTCATAATACTGACGGCGGCGACAAAAGACGAGGAAGTAAAAAGTAGGCAACCGGAAAACGAATAGCAGGCGTGATGCTTAGCACGCCGACTGAAGGGTGTTTTGCGTAAACGGAAGGTACCGATGCGTTATTATCCGTGCGGAGATTGTGCAAATATATTTACTGCATACAGTACGTGGATATGACAATGTCACATGCATGGTATTTGCAATCAGGGGCTCAGTAGAAATTGAAACAGTGGCTGGCACAGTTTCCAAAGCAGATACAATCATTTTCCATCCCAGCCACCATGGGGCATTTTCCTCTTCGGTTAAAGTCGATCAATAGAATTGGCATGCGTGCAAAAATCAGTAAAGTACAAACGCTTCCGTTTCAGCGCCTGCGACGCGGCAGCTTTCTCGTCGAAAATACACACCCGCTCTTCGGTCTGCACCGATCGATCCGGAGACGGCGACGCCGACAAGAAGGCGTGAATTTTTGCCCGATTTGTTTTGTCAAACTTCCACCCCCGGGATAGAAGACCGTTGCCAACGCACCCGTGCCGCTTGCTGTGCCAAGCGCCGGCGAGGTGAGCAAGATGTCGGGAAGGTCAGGCAGCGTGTCCACGCTCTCCGTCTCGTCGTCACGTTCGAAGCCGCCACCGCCGCCGACCTCCCTCGCGCGCGATGACAGCGGGACCTTGTCCTTGGTGGATCGGAGAGGGACGACAACTACGGCATTATTTATCCGGTACAGTGTCGCTGTGACGCCCTCTGCTGATGAGTTATGATCGAGCGTAGCGCCGAGCTGTTGGCGCAAGGGCACTCTATCTGCCCTTGGTGCGACGTGACGTTAAGGCGCACCGTGGGAATTACGCGACAGCGTTGGCAGCGGAAGGAAGTACGACAAAATTAATTGCCGCACCGTAGAGTCTGCGCTCCCAAGCACTGTCTTACCGGCCTTCATCGACCCACACAGGCCCAGCGTGGGGAAGGATTGTCAAATCACAAAACTGCAGGGCACGTCAGAATGCATTATACCTCGGGCAGTTATTGAAAGCAGACTGGGATGACAGTTATATCATAGACAAGCAAGCGCTTGTTGCAGGACGAGACCAAGAAATGCAGACAACTCGGGAGGAATCACCGATTAAAGCGGATGATTGCCTTATGAAAAGCGAACTTGAGCAGGATATGTCGACAGATCGTGGAATGAATCGACAGCCATCGCCGTGGAGATGGAGTGATGTGATCGGCCCACGCGCAGAAACGAACTGGACCATCGTATCACAAGGCCTTTAGCGATGGTCATGACATGCAGAGACCTTCATCAAGCAGTGGATGGCTGACGTCGATGATCATGCGACAGTTACAACGCTGTCAAATTCCAGATGCTGCATTCCCTGCGATACCTGAAGCCTGTCTTCGGGTCCCTGGTGTAGAGGATCACAGAAAGAGTCGGTCGGGCTGTCGGCTGGACCGATTATGTCCGATCCTTCGTGCTTATCACCACCCTGTTAATGAAAGATAGACTTTAGTTTAGTTAGTGACTTCACACACTTGTTGATTTACGGAGCACAAACGAGCAAAGGGTAAATATTGGGTCATGCTCAACACTACATTTTGTACACACCAGCATGTTATCAGATACCCATGATGCAAATCAGTACGTGAAGCTACAACACCACTGGACATCTCCAAACAAATAATAACCTCATAGTTTAAACAGCTCCAAAGGATTACACGACACGCATTTTTTTTAAACCCATACACTGAAACTGTCTAGGCTCAACAAGATATGCTTTTCCCCTAATACAGAGTTCTGCATATATTATTCCTACAGTACATAATAGAGTGAGCATGTGCTGGCAAGCCATGCGACGCGTTACGCCATGTGTGCACACGTTATGACATCACGTGACGTTATGACAGCTCTACATGTGACCGCTGACCTGTACGACATCTCAAGATATCTCAAATATCTATTGTCTATCTCTCATTCATCTCACTGGTATATAATTCTATTATAAAGCTCTCTCATATATGTTTGATAACTGTCCTTTCATCACACCATTATCTGGATCTCTTTAGATCTCGGCGAGCCATATACAGTGGTCCCTCGCTTTAAGATATTAATCCGTTCCAAAACACGTATAGTAATGTGAAACCATCGTAAAGTGGGTCCAATAAAACCTTAGGTACAGTAAGAGCAGCACACACGTCTTAAAAAAAAAGACAAGTAAGAACTGATATGTAAACACTAAAAAGCGCTGCTATTGGCTGGGAAGCTACCCAAGCGGAATTCGTTTGCATCGTTGATTGGCTACTGCACCACCTACGCTCACGTGTAGCCATATCGTAACACGTATCGTAACGTGACATTTTACCGTAATGTGATACTAACGTTCTTACAGAACGTATATCGTAAAGTGATTTCAACGTACTGTGAGGCCTTCATAAAGCAAGTGACCACTGTATATCTCTCACAAAGGACCATATCTGTCAGCGGTTCACACCAAGAGCCTTCACAAGCTCGCGGTTTGCCATTTGAAGAACCGTGTGAAGAACCCCCCCCGATCTAAGAGAAGCGTTTCTAAATCGGTCTGCCGCACACCTCAAAGAACTCCTGCAGCTGTCGACTGTTGTAGAGGGCCGGGATGTTGGCTGAAAACTGCAGCAGGTCCTCGGCGCACTGTCGCCTCTCCTCAATCACGGAATCCTCAAAGCGTCCTGTGCAAGCAAGCCTGCTCATAGCCTGGCAATTCACTTACAATGTATTTAAGAAAACAACTCTGCCGAAAAATGTTAAACACTTTACGTCAGTTGATTCGGTGTGGACTACAAAAGTGAAAGGACTTATTTTGAGATAATCATTAAGTATAGTATATATTTTTAAGAATCATGTTCGTACTGTACTTTAAATAATTTGTAATTTTCTTATCTGGTCTCAATTGTATATTCTGTCTTGTACTGTCTTATTCTAGCACATAATTGGTATATACTTATCATACATCGTTAATAAGCATTTTTAGACACATGATCTAATGCATGTTCTATGAGCAAAAGCGTTTAATGCAATCAGTGTATCGATATGTATGAATATTACCGTGGTTTGAATAATATATAGTTATACTTACCAAAAACAGTTGCCTTTGCAAAAGGTGGAAACTCCTCAGACCTCCGGAAAAGGTGTCTATGGATCACATACAGCTCCTTGTGCAACTTCTTAATATCATTATATCTTTTCCACACCACTATCTGCAACCACAAAAACAACAACTCCAGTTGCACGACTCCATTATGCCATGCAATGACACCCAAGTATAGAGACGTTATAATCTCACAAGTGGACACGTTGGCAAAACCAATTATTCATTTTCAGTCCGGTTTAAAACCGTACAGGCTCGAGGTGAGCCGAAGCCTATCTCGGCAGACACAGAGCACACGGCAGGGGTATACCCAGGACGGAACACCAGGGGAAATTTAGTCAAGCCAATTAACCTAGGCAGCATGGCTTTGGACTGTGGGAGTAAACCGGAATAGCCAGCAAAAACCCACATGCAAATGAGCGAAACATGCAAACTGTACACAGGAAGCCACCCGAGATAGGAAGCGAACCCGGAATCTTTTGCAGCATTACTCTGTCTTGATGTTACTGACATGCCGTTCTCTCCAGAGCCATGTGCTCCTATGATACCGCACATATTTTTTTATCTCTGCCTTCATCAATCCACACCAGCCAGCATCACGACCAGCCGAGTAACCAGTGTAATGAAGTAGGGTCAAACAACACCTTCGGCGTGGGGAGGGCCCTCATCCAGCTGTGGCTTGACCGAGGGGCCACGTACACAATTCACCAAAGTTTCAGCTTTTAAAACTACTCAGTTCCTTAAACACGGTGTGATAGTGAAAGACGGTGGGCTGAAGCAGAAATGTACCAACACTGTACCTCTTCAACCTTCTCGGGATTCTTTCTTGAAACAATCTGTCACGGCACACGGATACATTACACAAGGTGTAAGGACAAGCCATGTGATGGTGCACGTTTCTAGTGACAACTAACACCCTCTGCGGTAATGAACCTGCGGATTTAAAACACAGGATGAAAACACAGACTAGTCAAACAAAGCTGGGTTGACATCCAGACTTGATGCGCAAACCACCGGGTATAGGAAGAAGGCCTGTTTGTTTTGAACAGTGAGCAGGTCAAATGTCCCCCCAGGGTGATTACCACTTGCCGTGCAGGTGAGCAGCAACATTGCGGATATTATTGTTGGATTTACTCATGTAGGTTTTCACAGCTCGATTCATGAGGGTTGCTCTTCAGAGCTGTGTCTATCAAGATAGCATCCAACGTGGGAGGCGAAACGTCGCGAGGGAGAGAGGGAGAGCGCTCGCCACGGATATCCCGAAAGAACAGCTCTGAAGAGCAACCATCAATGATTGGATTGTACGACTGTTTTATAGATATATGTTTATTATTACAGCAGAAAATACCTAGTGAGCGTGCACGCTCTTTACGGGATTCCTGCGACACTACAAACACGCGAATTGACACAAATATATACTGAATATAAATCACAGGCTGGAGTGGTGGTGCCAGTGGTCAAGGTCTTGCGCTGTGAGCCATGCAACCAGGGTTCGAATCCTTGCCACGGCGAACACCAGTCTCGACTGATATTTGAACAAGTTCTAAGCATGACATCTCACTTCAGCCGCCACTGACTGGCGTCATGAAGTATGACTGAAGGGTGTGAGTTGACACAGAGATTAACGTTATTTCTAAGAGGCTTAAAACAGCAACGGAAGGAGTGGCGCGGTGTTTGGCTTCCTCGAATATAACCCGAGTTCGATCCCAGGCCATCGCTGACATCAGTGACGAGCGACGTTTGAATTCCGCGTTACGAACCCACACTGACCGGCGTGGTGAAGTATGGACAAACCATCTTCATGACCCGTGACACGGCGGGAGGAGGCCTTCATCCAGCAGTTGAATCACAGTGGGCTATACATTACCATTTAGCCTCAGCCATGATCAATCCACTGATGGATGAAGGCCCGCACAAGGCGCTGCTATCCCTATCATTGCGATGCCACAATCCACTTTGCAATGCACACACGCGCTCGATTTGTCATTCTGTACCACTAACAACACACCCGCAATGCAATGCATTTCAATCCGTGCTTTAAATTACTATAAATCAGCAGCGAATCCTAGCTTCCTGCTGGACCCACCCCAACCCCTGTTGGCCTGGTCACCCTTACCGGGGAGCATCACTCCTGCCCGGTAGAGCGATCTAGGCGAGGCCGGGGATGCGCTGTGTTGACCGGACACTTGTTCCCTTTAGGGGTTTTCTACTGTTCCCCGTCTCTCTCGCTGGGTCCCCTTACCCGGGCCGTGACCTTGTAGACCGTGTGACCCTTGTCATGTCGCCGAGGGTCGGTGACGGTGTAGAATCGCGCCAGGTCATCCCCGCCAATCTGAGGCATGGTTGGGCCGCGGGATCAGTCCGTCTCCTCCATGGCTGAAGGTTTCAAGTTGCACGGTCAATGTCGGTGTGAACTAAGAAATACAACCACGGCGCGCGGGGCTCGTGTTCATGTGAACTGGGAAATATAGCAAGCTGAACGGTCGATGTCTGTGTTAACTAAGGAATGTAGCGATGCCGCACTGTCAATGTTAATGTGAATTGGGAAATAGAATAAGAAGCAACGGCCAATGTCAGTTTATTATTTCAGCAGAAAAAACCCAGCGAGCTTGCAAGCTCTAGAAGCGTGATTCCTGTTAGCTATAAGGCATTTATTAGCAAAAACAGTACTGTGGTCCAGGTAGACGGGACAAGATGAGATGAAACGACGGTTGACCTGGATCAATAATTGATCAGACGAGGATTTGATTTAATTGTAGTTTGTAAGACACCATTAATATAATAATAATATCAATTTATATAGCGCCTTTCACCCGAGGGTCACAAAGCGCTGCACAAGGGGCGCGGAGAGAACGGCATGTCAACAACGACAGAAAAAAGAACGAACAAAAAAACAAAGCAACAAATATATGAATCCGGAATCGGGACATCGTTACACCCTTTAACCTGAACACCTTAAGCTTCTACCCGAGAATTCGTTTTGGGTTCCAGACTGGCACGAAACAACTGTGTGTATCGTGGGTGTCTCAAACAGCATGTTTAGACGTGTATTATGAAGAAGGGCCATTGCCCGATACGTCGGCTATTCTATACAGGCATGCCTCTTTTAACGGATAGGATGCGTTCTTGAGGCTTGTCCGCTAAGCGATGAATCCGTTAAGAGAGGTCATTATAACATGGGGGCGGCACGGTGGCGTAGTGGGTAGCGCTTCCGCCTCACAGCAAGAAGGGCCCGGGTTCGAATCTCGGCTCGGGGTGCCTTTCTGTGTGGAGTTTGCATGTTCTCCCCGTGTCCGCGTGGGTTTTCGCCGGGCACTCCGGTTTCCTCCCACCGTCTAAAGACATGCTGCCAGGTTAATTGGCGTACTGACTAAATTTCCCCAGGCGCCTTGCGATGGACTGGCGTCCCATCCTTGGTGTTCCGCTGCCTTGCGCCCTGTGTCTGCCGGGATAGGCTCCGGCTCACCGCGACCCTGTATAGGATTAAGCGGTTTCTGAAAATGGATTATAACATGGTTCTTTATAACTGTACAGTATTTATTAAATTAATACTATAATAATACTTTACTTCTACTAATAATAATGCAGCGTAATAGTAAAAATATTATCCTAAGCATGTTTATAGACAATGTATGGTTCACAGGAGCCTCGGGAGTGCAGTGCAAGTGCTATACCTTACTATTAAAGAGTATTTATGAATTAATATGTCTTTATTGTCCTTTAAACGAAAATTCGTTGGCCGAGGCTTCGTTAAAAGAGGTATGCCTGTACTTTTCCTTTTAAAGGTCTCCGCGTTACTGGCGAATGTGTTGAGTTATGTTTATAGATGCGGCTAAGAGACACCCATAACGTGTTTGGACTTGGCCCTGAGACACCAACAACATTTTACACAAGGCTAACTGGCAAAAAGACACCCACATGCTTTGAAAAAAAATCCTGGTAATTTCCAGTCTGCGTTTCTCTCTCTCTCTCCTACAAGGTGACAGATGCTGGCAATGCTGATGACGAAACCTTTACGTACACAGCAACGCACAGACAGCTGGGTAAGATAATGCCAGTACCACTTACGGTCTTTGCATTTAAGAGTTATCCGCACAGTAGTCCAGTGTCATTAATCCATTCATTCATTTTCAGATAACGCTAAAATCTGTACAGGGTTGCGGTGAGCCGGAGCCGATCTCGACAGACACAGGGCGCAAGGTCGGGCTATACCCAAGATGGGACGCCAGTTTATCACAGGGCACCGAGGGCAATTTAGTCGGCAGGCCAATTAATTGGACTGCTGCCACCGCGACCCTCACCAGGACAAGCGGTTTAGAAAATGGATGGATGAATGGATCAGCATGTCTTTGGACTGTGAGGGGAAACCGAAGAGCCCGGCGACAACCTACGCGGACACGGGGAGAACATGCAAACTCCACACAGAAAGGCCCCCGAGCCAAGATTCGAACCCGAGTCCTTGCTGTGAGGCGGCAGCGCTACTCACAGCGCCACCGTGCCGCCCATCTCCGGAGATGTTAATTGATTAAAGGTAGCCATTTGTCCGAAATTTCAATTTTAAAACAAATCATCCGTGCAGAGCAATTATTGTCGTGCATTATTATCAAGTGGCGAACAAATGTCTGTGTCTAAAAAGCCCCGGTGGGGGTTAGGTAGAACCGACCACCATGAACAAAACACATGGTCGGGAAATGAGTTAATTAATTACGGCCATAATTCAAGCGTCTACTTAGGTCATGGAACTAATTAGAGCATTTAACGGCGTCAACGCGTGTGAAATAAATAAAAATAACAAGCAGTCATTAAGCTACGGCGAATTAAGTGCCAAATTACGCATCGCATGCGACCGTTAATTGGTAAACCACGGTAGTGAACGCGGGTCAACACAATATGTGCTCGGATTGAAACGCTGACGTTTATTGGACGCGCAGAGGACGTTTTTGAGTATTAGTAATAATGCACGGCCCTTTGTCAATCCACTGCTGGATGCGAATGCATTAGCGATTAATGTAGCGGTCTCTGGTGACCGGAGAGGTCACGCGACCTCATCGTCACAACGTATACGAGATGAAAAAACACATCGACTTTCCACGCGCGCACTCGTTTGATGCTTTGATCAGGAGCTTAAGAATGAATATTAATAATTAATAATATTTTTACATTTATAACGCGCACATGTTCATTCACTGTCGAAGGTACTCATTCCATGAGAGAACGACTCAGATGCGCGAGGAAAGCGCAGAGAGGCGGAGGAAGCAGCCAGGCGGTTTTGCCGGCGCCATATTGCCACACACTGCTTCCTATATATAATGATGTTATCGGCCAAATAATTAATTAGGTTTTTTTTAAGTAGTGGGAGGAAACCACGCAGAAGAGGGGGAGAACACACAAACTCTAGACAGAAAGGCGAACCGAGCTGAGATTCGAACCCGGGTCCTTCTTGGTGTGAGCCGCAGATGTTACCACTGCGCTACCCTGCTGCCACCCAGGACGGTAACCACGGAGCCCCCGCTCCGCACAGTATGGTCAGACACCCTCTATCACCAACAATGTTTGAGGAGGCCTTCATCCAGCAGTGGATTTAATATCACATTAAATAATTAACTTTACGGTCTGTTTCCTGTAAATCCGGAAAGGCTATGTAGAAAGTTAATCGCGTAGTTTGTTCCTGTTGTACCGCGTTTTCTTCGGCAGGATGTCCGACGTTTCGCTTTACGTGCTGGGAGCTTCTTCAGGAAGCGGTCCGACGTTTCGCTCAGTGCTCTGTGTGGGATCACCAGAACCTGGAGAGCAACATGGAGCCTTACGCGGTAGCAATGTAGAAGCCAGGTCTGGTTACTCAGGGCCACGAGGTGGCAGTATTTCCCCATAAACACTCCGGATATCATTCAGAGAGTCGAATGCAGCCGTTGTCAACCGGTGGGTCGCGAGCGCCACCTATTGGTCCGTGGAAACCTGACCCAAGTGGGCCTTGAGGTGTAAAATGTTCATAACCCCCTGTTCTAATGCATAGATGTTAGTAGGCTCACAATGGGCGAATCAAAGGTTAGCCAAATAAGTCGAGTGAATTTTACAGCTTGATAATTCACATTTCACTGCGTTGGTCTGTGCGGGTTGGGGAAGACGGGGGAGCATGGAAATACAGTGCAAGATTACTGTTCTTTCGGGAGAACCGTGTCGAGTGTTCCTTCTCTAGCCTTCGCGACGTTGGAAGCCTGATGATGCCTCCAACGTGGGAGGCGAAACGTCGCGAGGGTGAGAGGGAGATCGCTCGACACGGCTATCCCGAAAGAACAGCTCTGAAGAGCAACCATCAGTCTGTATTAAAGCTGGATGGAACCGTTGAGCTATGTAGCTTGTTTTAACAGTTGTTCAGTGGGGAGCGGTAGGCAAGTTAGTAGACAGTTCGTGCCATCCCCGGTATTGCACGGCAGTCCATCACAGGGCACCGCAGGGCAATTTAGTCAGCAGGTCAATGAACCTAGGCGGAAGCGTGTATTTGAACTGGGGAGGGGGTCGGTGATAGGGGTGGGCGAAATGGACCACAAATAATCACCACTGATGTTTCCCGTGATCGCGAATCAACTCCGGCCGGCACAGTTCAAACGCAGTGCCCTGACCGCCCCCCGGTCACTCCCAAACAATGTATTCATTGTCTCTCTCCAGAGCGCGCGTCTCTCTGTCTGCGTTGCCCAACATCGTGTGTGTGCGATTCCACTGCGGGTTTGATCTACGCCGCGTGCCCACACGCCCTGGTTGCGAGCGATTGGGCGGAAACGGCGGAGACGCGGAGACATCGCAACACAGGATGGGAGGTGAATCATCGTAGTTCGAGATGTAACAGGCAGTGCACCGACCAGTCGCTCCTCCTTAAGATTGCCAGTTTCACGACCTTTCAGTATATTCCAAGCAGCATTAATCATTTATTTTTTGTTGCTTTGGTTTTTATTGGTTGTTTTTTTCTTTCGTTGTTGACATGCCGTCCTCTTCGCGGCCCTTGTGCAGCGCTTTGTGACCCTCGGGTGAAAGGCGCTATATAAAATTGTATTATTATTAATATAAAAACGGATTGTCAATGTCGAAGGTGTTCATTTCGAGAGAGGACTCGGAGGCGCGAGGAAAGTGCGGAGAGGCGTGGGGGGGGAAGTCAGCGTCGCGGTTAGCCGGTGCCAACCCGCTAGACAATGCATCATATTTATTATGTAATCTTATTGGCCAATTAAATACTTATTTTTTGGGGAAGTGTCCGCGTATTGAGAAATACAGTTCGCTAGAGATGGTAATGGAGACTCAAAGCTGCCGCTGTAATTT
>JAZEWU010000029.1:304969-318249 GCA_036362915.1 Geotria australis | reverse complement strand
TCACGTGGCCTCGGGGTGCATGTGGCCTGGCACAGGCGACGTGGTGACGTCACCGCCACTTAGTGGCGAAAGACGGTTGTTTGTTTTGTTTGATGATGGGGAGCAGGAGATGGGGGAACCAGAAGAGGAGGAGACGGACGAACAAAGATGATTATAATTACGGCAGAAAAATACCCAGTGAGCTTGCAAGCTCTTTACAGGATTCCTGCGACACACCACGCAAATTAACACACGTAACTAAAAATATATATATTTTTACAAATTAACCAAACAAAACCAGGTGACGAGCGAGTGAGCGAGCAGCGGTTAGCGCGCCGGGCTACGAACCCGGCAAAAATCTCGAGTCCGATTCCCGCTCGCGGCTGCCGGACACCAGCGAGCCATTTCTTAACCGGTCCCGGGCACTCCCGCGGTGCGCGGTGCATAACCGCCGCGGTTTGCGGCGAGCGGTGTCTCACCGTGGTGTCCACGGCAACGACGGCGGGCGACGCGACGTGCCGGGGGACGGGCTCGGAGCGGCTCGCGACCACCGCCCCGCGGCTCCCCAGCGTCACCACGACGGCGCCACAGCCTCGCTCCAGCAGCAGGGTGGCAGCGCGGCCCGCCTCCTCCACCCCGCTCACCACCACGCCCGTCAGCAGCTCCGCCTGTCGCCCCCACCAGTCAGTCAGTCAGTTAGTCAGTCAGTCAGTTAGTCAGTTAGTCAGTCAGTCGTGTTCGATCTTGCACCCCCTTCTAGCCTGCTTTTCCGCGAATCTTGCCGATGAAACGAACCGTCAATCTTACCACCGATGGTTGCCTCTTCAGACACGAGGGAGGGAAACAAATGGGAGCGCTCAGTGACACGGCTATCCCGAAAAGAACAGCTCCGAAGAGCAACCGTCATGAATCTCGCCGTGAAAACCTACGTCAGTCAGTACATTGTTACCACTGATGTAGGTTTTCATCAGTGGGGAGGGGGCGGCAGGGAGAAATGGGAGGGGGACACAAACCTCGGTCTCGTTTGGACAGAAGATGTCAGAGAGCTCGTAAAGCTCCGCGTCCAAGTCGGGCACGGCGGGCGCGGGGTTCAGGATGGTCCTCACTGCGGACACCACGGCCAGCGGGAGACGAGACGGGGGGTGACGGCACGGCAGGGGTTTTGGGGAGACAACGCGCGTGATCGTCCCTCGCACCCGCAGCACAGTGGCGGCAGTGTTGGTGGCGCAGCGGCTAGCGCGCTGAGCTGCGAACCCGGCGACCCCGAGTGCGTTTCCCGCTCGCGGCCACCAACACCGGTGACCGATTTCTGATCCGGTCCTGGGACGTCCCGTGCGTCGACTCGGCCTCATATCAGTACCAGGTGCGGCGTGTAAACATCGCCACACTAGGGAGACAAAGGCGGCTGGGCTGTGCTGGCCACCCACCCCTTCGCGTGTCGTGCTCGCTAACATCGGTGCTCACTAACAGCACGTTTCCCAACAGTCTGTTAACGCTATAAGGGGGATGGATATATGTCCTTGGTGGTGGTGATAGTGGTGATAGTGGCAACATCCGCGCCTCACAGACAGAAAATCCCATCCCTGCCTCGGGCGCCTTTCTGTCTGGAGTTTGTGTGTCCTCCCCCTGTTCTGCGTGGGTTTCCTCCGGCTCCTCGGGTTTCCTCCCACAACTAAAAAAAAACCACTCGTGAATTAATTAGCCGATAACATCATAATATATAGGAAAGCAGTGTCTAGTGGCAGGCCGGCGCTGGCAAACCGCCCGGCTGACTCCCCCCCCTCTCTCGGCGGTCTCCTCGCTAACGCCTCCGTATCTCGTCCGTGACCGGGGCGTGGAATTTGCGCGCGTCATAAAATTGCATTATTATTAATCATCAGCGTCACCCGTCCACGCAGCTTGTAATGGTTTTCAGTGACGATCGCACTGACCGGAGCGCGGAGGAACGCAGGGAGGTGTCGGTTAGTGCAGCGCGTTACGGGGCATGCGGCAATTGGCGGTGATGCAAGGGGCGGTGCAGGCTGGTGCGGTGACTAAACGGAGACGGGCGGCACCTTCAGGCACATGCAGTGTCATTACTTAATTAATTGCTTTCGGGGAGAAACCTCCGACACTTGCCGAGGGGTGTGAGTTGCGGTGAGGCGCGGGGGGCGGTCCGATGTGTGGTGATGAAAAGCGCGTGGCGCATGCGGTGAGTGACGGTGAGGCACTTGGCACGTGCGGTCGGTGAGTGGCGGTGAAGCGCGCAGCACATACGGTGACACGCGGGTGAGGTGCGTGGCACGTGCGGTGAGCGACAGGTGCGTCGCGTGGCACGTGCGGGGAGACGCGGCGCGGAGCGCGGCGCCTGCTCACCCCCGTGTTGGCGCGCGAGGCGCAGCGCTTGCGCCGTGGTCTCCGGCCGCACCTCCAGCTGCGCCACGACGACCCGAGCCCCCGCCACCAGCGCCCGCGCCCGCGTCACGTCCTCGGGGCCCAGGCACAGGTTCGCTCCAGGCACGATCACGATGGCGTTCCTGCCTGGCGCGTGCGGGCAGCGGCGCGGACAGGCGGGTTAACCGTGCCGGATCGTGCCGCGGCGAATTGACGATTCTTGCGATGAATGAACACGGTCGTTTAACGCCGCGTGGGCACGTGTTCGTTCGATCTCGAAGGCGCTCGTACGGAGAGAGAGAACGACTCGGAGGCGCGAGGAAACCTGTAGAAGGGGGGAGTCGGCGATGTGTGGTTAGCCGGCGCCAACCTGCCAAATGCTGCGTCCTAAATATTATGATGTTATCGGCCGATTCATTAATGAGTGGTTTTTTTCAAGTTGTGGAAGGAAAACGTCACGAAGGAGAAAGGAGGCGGATTGCCTTACACGGCTATCCCGAAAGAGCAGCTATGGAGAGTAATTCTGACACATCGAGCCGTGATGAACCTAGATCCGTCTTGTTATTATTATTCGCGGCGACGCGAGGCGCGCGCACCGTACCTTCGTCGTCCACCGTGATGGTTGCCACTCCGGTCGCCGCCTCCGCGACCCTCCCCACGTGATCTGTCACACGCACAAAGACAAAGATCCCCTGTATAGCCTTAACAGACTGTAGGGTCAAGTGCCATTAGCGATGTTTACATGCTGCACCTGATACTCGTATGAGGCTGAGTCGAAATCGGTCACTGGTGTTTTAGTGACCGTTAGTGGCAATCGGACTCCGGGTCGCTGGGTTTGTGGCTCGGCGCGCTAACCGCTGAGCTACCGCTCTCCACACACACAGAAACACACGCACGGGGAGTGAGGGCCATCAGCGAACGCCTATCGAGGCTGGCAAGGGGCACCCGGCGGGCCAGGGTTGGCACAGCGCACCAGCTCGCCCGGCCCACCGACGGGTCGCGACCCCACCGACCGGGAACGGCGGTTGTACAGCACCCACGCGGCGCCGCGGCGCCCGCTACTCCGCGCACCTATGTTCACTCCGTTGTCCTTGAAGTTCTGGATGTAGTTGTCTCCAAACGTGTCCATCCCGACCTGAGGCACCGCGGGGAGGAGAGAGACAGAGAGAACGAGGACGTGAGCCGGCCTGCCGCCGCTCATCGCTCGGGCAGCGGCACGGCGATGGCGTGTGCAGGCGGTGCAACTGCACCGGGAGGGGGGGGGTGACGCGGTGGCGGTGCCAAACACAGCCGGGGAGAGACGCGGGGGGGGGCGGCCGAGCCCGAACAGGGCGTCCCTTTAAATTCCGCGAACGAGAGGCGTTGGCGACCGCGCTCCGCGACCGCTCTTGGGAAACGCCCGTTGCGCAACGTGACCTGCCGCTGAGGTGCGGGCACGCGAGCAGGGCGCGGTACAGTGCGCGGCCTTGAGATTCGCGTTGCCAGTTTTCGCGTAATGAGCGGAGGGGCCAAAGCGCTCGCGCGGAGCAGTTTTCACTCGCGGCGCTTCGTCGCTCGGCGGTGGCTCGAATCGTCGCGGTAGTGTGTGTGGCGATTCTGCGCGGTTGTACGTGGCGAGAGCGAGAGGCAAGGCCCGAAGCACGGTCCGACACGGAGACTCCAACTTGAGTATTGCGCTGCAGGGGTTTGCGTGTTGCAATAAAACCCCAGTGTAGTGTCACGTGGAGTTCAACGCTCCTGCTAGGGCCTCCCTTGGTGGTGAACAGGTCTGGAGTCTAGCACTGCTGCTAGGGTCTTCCCTCGATAAACAAGTCTGGAGGTGGGTGGTGATTCCCCAACAAATAACGATCGTAAGACCGTCCAACTAAAGCATGCTGGCATCAGTACGGACATCCGGCCATAAGCCTGCGCTCCGATACCCCCCCCCACCACCACCGGGGGCAACCGGCCAACCCGGGCCAAGCTGGAAAAGCGGCCGTTCGAACGACAACGCCAGGTGCGCTGGCCACGCGGCGGGGCCGCCCGTACCTTGGCGACCATGGCCGTGCTGGCGCCGAGCCGCGCCGCCTGCACGCACTGGTTGGCGCCCTTGCCCCCGAAGCCCGCGGAGAAGCGGGTGCCCTGCACCGTCTCGCCCACCCGCGGCAGCCGCGGCGCGTAGCTGTGGGCACGGGCGGCACAAACGCACGGGGGGTTAATAATAACAATATCATTTATAGAGCACCTTTCACCCGAGGGTTACAACGCGCTGCACAGGGCTGTGGAGAGATGGCTGGGTTTATAGAACGGTACGGGGATTGTAAGGCATGGTGGGGGGTGTACAGAGTGACAGAGTTAAAGAAATACAAGGTTCACAAAGGATGAAGCTGCTGGGTGTGTAGAGTAAAGGGATACAAGGTTCAACATGGGATCGCTGGGCGGGCGGCACGGTGGCGTAGCAGTGAGTAGCGCTGCCGCCTCACGGCAAGAAGGTCCCGGGTTCGAATCAGCGGCTCGGGTGCCTTTCTGTGTGGAGTTTCCATGTTCTCCCCGTGTCTGCGTGGGTTTTCGCCGGGCACTCCGGTTTCCTCCCACAGTCCAAGGACATGCTGCTGCGTAGGTTAATTGGCCTGCGGAGTAAATTGCCCCCGGTGCCCTGCGATGGACTGACGTCCCATCCTGGGTATAGCCCTGTCTTGTGCCCTGTGTCTGCCGGGATTGGCTCCGGCTCACCACGACCCTGTACAGGATTAAGCGGTTTCTGATAATGGATGGAAAAGATGGCTGGGTGTAAAGAAGGGAACTGGGTTTGCAAGGGATCTCTGAGTGTACAGAGTACAAGGATACAAAGTTCACAAGGGATCGATGGGCGTAGAAAAGGGTACAGGGTTCAACAAGGGGTCGCTGGATGTTAAGACACAGCTGCCACACCTGGCCAGGTCATCGCAAAGGGACCAGCAAAGTGGGAGTGCACAGCACCGGGTACACAGCTCGTGACACGTACGGCACAGGGCACAACACAGCTCCATCAGACACAGCACTTACACTCGCACACAAACTCAACACAACTATCAATCACACTGTGGCCTTCACGAAAAATATTTCGGGAGGAAACCGGAGAACCCGGAGAAAACCCACGCAGAACAGGAGGAGAGAACACGCAAACCCCACGCAGAAAGGCGCCCGAGGCGGGAATCGAACCGTCTCGGGCCGGACTTTATTTCCCCCGGTGTCCCGAGATGTTGTAACTTCCTTACCCCTCCCCGCTGGACAACTAACTCAACGGTTCCTTCAAGCTTAAATACACACCGACTGACCGATCAATTGTGAAACTTGTGGAATTGTCTGTTTGCCGAACATCGCTTAACATGGTTTAGTTTTTTTTCACGATCGTAATGCACAGCCTTAATCTTATATGGTTATTTGGGGAAAACAATGGGTGCAATGCTATGTGTAAATGTTTTTTTTGCTTGATTTAAAATGTTGGTTATTTATGAATCTTGTATATATTTTAATTATTGCCAGCAACCCGTACGTGTGTTGTGTCGCAGGAGTCGCGTAAAGAGCTTGCAAGCTCACTGGTTATTTTTCTACGGTAGTAATGAACATCTATCTATCGCTGGGCCAGACGGCAGCTCCACCCTTCCCCCCAGCTTGCGGGGGGGGGGGGGTGTGTCGAGGTCGTGAGACAGGGCTGTCCGCACCTCACAAGGTCCGTCATGCAGGAGCCCACCACCACCACCTCCGCAGGAGCGGTGGCCATGTCGACCCTCCGCGCGCGGGGGGTCGAGCGAGCGGCGGAGAGACGAGGCGGCAGCTCTCTGTGTGGGGAGAGAGGAGACGCGGGGTGAGAGCAGACGACACGGGGAGAGAGTGATTAGCCACGGAGCGAGAGTGCGAGTAGTCACGGGGAAACAGGAGTCACGGCGAGAGAGAGAGACGAGGAAGCTACAGGGAGCGACAAAGAGAGCCGCTAGGCGGAGAGTGAATAGTGACGGAGAGAGACAGGGGGGGAGCGAACACTATCCGCCGCCCTCTCGATCAGAGGTCGCGGTTGTCCACAGGGGGCAAAGTTCGCCGCGCGTCACCAGCTTCGCTCCCTGGGTGCCGGGCGCCAACCCGCCGCCCACCCCTGCCCTGCACAGAATAAAGCGGTTTCTGAACATGAATTAATGGTTTTATGGACATATGGGCTAACCCTTTTTTTACTTTTCTAATAAAATAATGTCTTTGTTGTTAAACAAACTGTCAATACACAAACGTGCTAACACCAATGAAGAACTGGTATTCATTGCTGTGAGTACTTTGCGATTCTTCGAAGCACGATGGTCAGCCTCTGGACATCGTTGTCTTTCAGCTCGGCCTCGAAGTGTTTGGTAGAATTCGCAGGCAAATACCAAGTATTACCTGACAGGGATCGCGACGTGAACGCTTGTTTGATGGTGCAGAATACACAAGGTTTAACCCTCTCTGACAATGAGAAACATATTAAGACTTGCAACACGAAATGGACACCTTTTCGCAAAGAAAGGGTTAAACCTTGTGTGTTCTGCACTATTTGTGTACTGGCAAAAAAACGCTCCAATAGTTTACTAGTTTGATGGTTGCTTTTCAAAGCCGTTCATTCGGGATAGTCGTCTCGAGCGCTCCCTCTCTCTCTCCTTCAGGACGTTTCGCCTCCCACGTTGGAGAGAGAGGAAGGTGGGACGGAGGGGGACGAGACAGTAGAGAGAGAGGAGGCAGAAGGGGGTGGACGGAGGAGACGGAACGCTTCATTAATTTGCGTCTCATCCTTGCGCAGAGGCCATGCTAATCTTCTCCGCATAGTTCCAGTTTTAGTATACGTACTGGGGGTCAAGGTAGAAGCGTTCACGTCGCGATCCCTGTCAGGTAGTACTTGGTATTGCCTGCGAATTCTACCAAACACTTCGAAGCCAAGCTGAGGGACGACGATGTCCAGAAGCTGGCCATCGTGCTTCGAAGAATCGCAAAGAAGAAGAAGTATACGTACTGCCGGAGCAACGGAGGGAGAGAGTGAATAGAAGGATTATGGGGAGGTGACGGAGGGGAGGGAGGGTGGGAAGGTGGGTGGGAGGGAGGGCAGGGAGGGGAGTGAGAGGCTAGATAAATGTTTATTATTAAAGCAGAAAAATATCCAGTGAGCTTGAACGCTCTTTACGGGATTCATGCGACGCAACAAACACGCACTTCGACGAAAATAAATTTATTTTATAAAAACCAATAATCTATCAAACAACAAAAAACAACATTTACACGTAGCATTGCACAAGTTTTTTTTTCTTCCAAAGAAACAAGTGACGATACGCAGATTCGCACACATTTTTCAAATAAACAAGGAGGGAGGGAGGGAGGGAGCGAGCGAGTGAGAGGAGGGAGGGAGCGAAAGAAGGGAGGGAGGGACTGAGAGGGAGGGCTCCCTCGGGACGAGGTGAGCCGCATTGTTGTCAAACACTCCCACGGAAGCGCGCATGGGCACGCGCGTTCCGGCCCGATCTCGCTCGGGCCGGTTCAAACTACCCCCCCACCACACCCCACCCAACACCACCATACCCCCCCACACCTCCCTCCCTCCCCAACACCCCCCACCCAACACCACCACCACCACCACACGCGTTGCAGGCGCGTCGCAGGCGCGGGTGTTGCAGGAAAAAGTGGGGGGGATGGAATCATGTTTCTGTGAAAGTGCGGGTGTCGCAACATATGATATGAGACTACCTCTGGAAAACGTGGGGGGTGAAATCATGTTTTTGTGAAAGTGCGGGTGTCGCAACACCCGCAACACCCGCGGCTGCGACGCCCCCCCACACCTCCGCCCCACCACCCAGATCTTCCGGGCGGTAGAAGCCACGGGGAGAGGCAACGGGAAACGATAATGAACAGCATCGAACGCCGCCCGCAGCCTGCGTGATACGAGCGCCTGTGTACGTGCGGGCCGGCAGCTCGCGAACCACTCTTGTCAGCGGCAGTTCCGCCCGTTAATAAGCGACAGGGCAGTGTTTACTTCCCCGTACCAAGTGGGGTTTTTATCGACCCGCGGAGGTGGTGTGGGGCGGAGGAGGACGATGGTCATTAAAGCCGCAGGTTACGAAGGATCGCAGCAACACTTTTCTTACTCATCGTCGGTCACGATCAATCCACTGCTAGATGAAGGTCTCCCCCACGCCGCGGAGGTTATAGGTATATTTCACTGTGCTGGGCAGGCTGTGGCCACGGGTCCCTACAGATCCCCTCTATAGAATCGCCTCTGGTGACAGAGTAGGGACATTCGCATGACAGGGCCGAGTCTATCCGTGGAACAGACACCGTTTAGTGTCAACGTCGAAACAAAGCGGATACATATTTTATTGACCTGACAGTGATGGTGACGAGGATGATGGGCCGAACCAGCATTTCAACTCTTTCAGTGTTGATTGTCAACTCACTCGGTCACGCACACTCAACGCCTGAAGATGCCTCCAACCTGGGAGGCGAAACGTCGCGAGGCCGCGATAGGGAGATCGCTCAGTGACACGGCTATCCCCGAAAGAAAAGCATCCATCAATCATCAGGCGTTCGTGAAATGCTTCTGAAACACCCAATGATGCCTCCAACGTGGGGGGGGGGGTTGGGGCAAAACGCGCGTAATCTATTTTGAATTCGGCGATCGTCATCATCATCACAGTTTCCGCAGCGTTTACGCACGTTAGAGTTGCTCGGCGTACCACGCCGCGGCTTCGCTGTCGACACCCGAGCACGCGACCCGGGCGCGAACCGAAACGCGGACACAGAGAAAGAGGGAACTAGTGCTGGAAGTGCGCAAGGGGGTGCGGGGAGGGGAAACGGTGCGGCGGAAAGAGGAAATGCCGCCCCGAGATTCGCGTTTCACGAGCACTCTTCAGAAATGAACTCGGAACTCTGGTCAATAATGCTGCCCTAAAATGGAAACGAATTGTCTAGCAGGAGATGGTTTCCGGTGAATCAGAGCTGGGAAGAAAACGTTGGGCCGTGTATCTGTTGTTGTCGTTGTTGTTTTGTACAATTGGGTTCATGAGTGACAGCAGTGTGTCTTTGGACTGTGGGCGAAAATCGGAGTAGCCGGAGAAAACCCCACGCGGACCGCGGGCAGAAAGCGCGAATGCCACACAGAAGGGTACCCGAGCCGGGAATCCAACCTGGGAATTTCTTGCTGTGAGGCGGCAGCGCTACTCACCGTGCCCTCCCCGATGTCCCCTTCTTTATTCAAAAAGGGGAAATTTTTGCCGAATATCCAGAGCGGTCCACATGTCTTGTGACCCCATCTCAATGTAATTGACCCCCATGCCTAACATGTTTTTTTTCCTTCGCTCATTAATTTCTGTTTTAAATGATAACCCTTACGTATCTATTTCAGATTAGTGTAGGTTGTGCCCGTCATGTTGTTATATTCCTTAAATTA
The DNA here is from genome assembly GCA_036362915.1 of Geotria australis. Classification (NCBI taxonomy): domain Eukaryota; kingdom Metazoa; phylum Chordata; class Hyperoartia; order Petromyzontiformes; family Geotriidae; genus Geotria; species Geotria australis. The sequence goes on along the minus strand of JAZEWU010000029.1, from coordinate 308,483 downwards.
CATTACCCATAGTATACGAAAACATATTACGTCTTGCAAAATGAAATGGGGGTCTCAAGACCATCCTGTCTATGCTGTACGTTTCTTCTTCTTTGCGATTCTTCGAAGCACGATGGCTAGCTTCTGGACATCGTTGTCTTTCAGCTCGGCTTCGAAGTGCTGTACGGTAAAAATACAAAGATCCCCCGTATTGCTATAACAGAATGTAGGGTCAAGTGCTGTTAGCGAGCACCTATGAAGGCCAGCACGGCACACGAGGAGGTGTGTGGCCCGCACCACAACCAGCCGTATTTGTCTCCCTAGTGGCGATGTTTACACACAGGTCTAGGTACCCATTTGAGGCTGAGCCAACCTAGCGGAGGACCGGTACCGGTTAAGAAGATTGTCACCGGTGTTGGCCGTGAGCGGGAATCGAACTCGGGTCGCCGGGTTCAACGTGCAGCGCTAATCGGTACTATTCCCCCCGTATACACACACACGCGTGGTGTTTACAAATGCGTTGAGTTTCTTGTTTTTTTACCGTGTCTCCTGCCAACACAATATCGGTATATAAACAAACATTGTACTGATATAGGTTATCACGGCTCGATGCATGAGAATTGCTCTCCACAGCTGCTCTTTCTGTATAACCGTGCCGAGCGTTCCTTCTCTCTCCTCCGGGACGTTTCGCCTCCCACGCTGGAGGCATCCTTCATGCGTTTGCCTCCCGCGTGTGCAGCGAAACGTCGCGGAGGAGAGATAGAAGGAACGCTCGACACGGCCATCGCGAAAGAACAGCTATGAAAGGCAAGTCTCGTATAATCAGTGGCTTAGCGTGGGCGGGGCCACCGGGGCGAATGCCCCGGGCGCAAAATTCTTAGGGGGCGCAACATTTTAAAATAAAAAAGAGTAGTAATGATAAATAAAAAATAGCTCGCCCTCCCCCTCACACAGAAAATCTCCCAGTGTTCGAACATTCTACACAGTTTTTCAACATAACGGGGCAAATAAACGTTGCCGCGTAACATTTTTTGCTGTGATAATTTATTTGCTGACGCGGTAGTCATTTCTTCTTCAATATTGGACTGGTGGAAGGGACTCAGGGAGTGCTAACGGGCCACGGGTTAGGGGGACTCAATACTTGCCTTGCCCCGGGCGCTGGCAACCCACTGCGTACAATTGAGGAAGCAACTGTCGAAACGAAACATTGATTGATTGGGCCTGAAAAGGGACTGGACCTGGGCGAACATGGGCAGGACGCATGGCTCACGGCTGAGTGGCAGCCAGCGTCGGACAAACACGAGAGGGCATCTGCCGGGATAGGCTCCGGCTCGCCGCGACCCTGTACAGGATGAGGCTGTTTCTGACGACGGATGGATGGACTGCATCGCTTGATATTGTCAAGGTAACGGTGTGGTGGGCAGCCAAACGGCGGAACGCTCCGTACATCCACCGCGAAGACGGAGCGATTAAACCATCTCGCGCGGAAAATATGCTGGATGGAATCGTTGCATTGCCGAACCGTGATCGATGGTGAATACTTGCAGTTATGGTGGGGGGTGGGGGCTTCATCCAGAAGTGGATAGATCCCAGCTGATGATGATGATGGTGAATCAGATAGCTTGCGTGTTTTGGTCGTTTCGAAATAACGTTTCTCTGCCTAGTGTAAGCCGAAACAGTCCGACTTGGGTGCCCTTTCTGTGTGGAGTGTGCATGTTCTCGCCCCGTGTCCAACGTGGATTTTCGCTGGGTAGCTCCAGTTTCCTCCCACAGTCCAAAGACACGCTGCTGCCACTCAGCCACCCACTAACCCACTCACCAACACAACCACTAACTCACTCATTCACCCACCCCCACAGCTCAAAACACACGCCGCCGCCCAGTTTAATTATCCCGCTGACTAAATCACCCTTTGCCATGCGATGTACTGGCGTCGGTCCCAACCTGTATCTGCGCCCTGTGTCTGCCGGGATAGGCTCCGGTCACCCGCCACGACGCTGTGCGTTCCGTGGCGTGAATGTGAGCGGCGAATTCGGGCACTCACCCCGAGAGGTCGGCTTGGGCGGCTTTGATCCGTCGCCAGACCACGTCACACACACTTTGCGCCGAGTTCACTAGGCCACGGGCGGTGGGCGCCTGAATAATTCATCAGAGGAGCATTCTACTTCATCATCATGAGCAGTAACAGCTTCAGCCGTGGTCTATCTACTGCTGGAGTCGCGACCCTGGTATATTTCACACAGCCGTCAAGTTTGGACATGATCTATCCACTGTTGGATGGAGGACACCCCCAAGTCGTCCATATCACCGATTCGCACGTTTGTTGCGTCTGCTGTAATAATAAGCATCTATCTAAACATCTATCGCAGTGTTAGTGATATGACCCGGTGTTAGAGACAGGAGCCGGTATTAGAGACAGGATCTAGTGTTAGAAATAGGAACCAGTGTTAAATCACAGGAATCTCGCTTCAAGAGCTTGCAAGCTCACAGGATATTTTCTGCTGTTATAAAACACATCTATCTACCACCAGCAACGGGAGACATTGCCAATCCACTGCTGGATGAAGGCCTCCATATGACGTAATCACAATCAGCCGTGGTCAATCCGCTGCTAGATGAAGCTAGGTCTCCCTCCCCACCCCGTCCTAGTGATGCCACCTCACTACAGCAGGTGAACTAATTTCATCGCTCCATCTCTTCCCTGGGCGTCCCGTGGAGCGCGCCTTTCCCTCCTTTGTCTGTCACTCCGCTACTCGCCTCTTCCATAGGGCGTCATCCACTGGGCCCTTGTAGCCGATCTCATACCCCGTAATAACAAGCATCTATCTATCTGCCACAAGCCAGTTTTACTCTTGCTATTAAAGCGCCACGTGTAACGCCGCGGGGTGGGTTCTGTTGACAGATCGAAACTTAAAAAAAACACCCAGTGCGGCTGTCAATCGACGCGTCGATTGGAAACAGAAAGCGCTACCGTTGCTGCAAAGCGTGGCAACGCGACACACTACCGAGAGACCGTGTGGTTTACTCTAACACGGTTCGCCAACACAGCCGCCGCGTGTCACGTAAACAAGAAGGGACGTGTCCCATGCCGCCTGGGTAAAGCCCCGGCCACAGTACCGTCGAGTTGCTCACAAGTAATTTTCCTTTCGCTAAGTTAACTCCGTCAGTCAGCCGGAAGGACGACTCGTTTTACGTCACCGCCCTCTGCTGTGGATACGGAAAAGCCCCTGCACAGCTCCTTATATGGGCACGTACGTCAGAGGAACTTTCCTCCAACTAGAACTGGGGGACGTACCATTATCGCCTCGAAATGGGGGGGAGATGTTTTAGTGAATATCAGAGATAGCCAGTGCGATTTCGCCTCGCGCATTATATTAGTTCATTATTAACGAGTTATTAACAATGTATTGTTTTTTTATGGTGAAAGCGTGTAGCTACAAGAGACGTGAGCATAATTATTTACGCCTGTTCGGAACACAACACCCCTGTTGTGTTCATAGAGCCCGAAGGCTAACGTCATCGCACGCCCACCCGC
>JAZEWU010000029.1:259090-278853 GCA_036362915.1 Geotria australis | reverse complement strand
TAGCGCGCTGGGTTACAAACCTGCCTATGACCCGAGTTCGAATCCCGCTCACGGCCAGCACCAGTGACGATTTTCTGAACCGGTCCTAGACCTCCCCTAGATCGACTCACCTCCACCCGGGAGACAAAGGCGGCCGGGCGTGGTGCTGGCCACCCACCCCCCTCGTGTGCCGTGTCGGCCTTCAGAATCGCTCGCTAACGGAACTCGACCCTACAGTCTGTTGAGGCTATATGAGACATCTTTGTCTTTTCGAGTGTGTGTGGATCGCGGTCTTTACAGCTGCTACTCGCAAACAGCACTTGACCCTACGGACTGTTGTCTGTGCGTCGTGCGGTCGGGGGCGCGAGGGAGGAGAGCAGGAACGGAGTCGCGGCCCAAGGCGGGATGAAGAAGCGCTCGGCGCGGGTCGCTCCCCTCAGCGCGTGTCGCACACCTGTGCTCAGCCTCACGCGCTCCCCAGGTGTGTGTGTGTGTGCCAGGTGTGTGGTGTCAGCGGTGTGCGTCTGCTAGGTGTGTGTGTTAGGTGTGGGGAGCGGTAGCCCAGTGGTTAGCGCACTGGGCTACGAATCTGGCCACCCGAGATCGAATCCCGCTCATGGCCAACACCAGTGACGATTTTCTGAACCGACCCTGGGCCTCCCCTAGGTCGACTCAGCCTCAAATGAGTACCTAGTGCGGTGTGTAAACATTGTCACTAGGGAGACAAAGGCGGCCGGGCGTGGTGCTGGTCACCCACCCCCTCGTGTGCCGTGTCGACCTTCATAGGTGCTCGCTAACGGCACTTGCCCCAACAGTCTGTTAAGGCTAAACGGGGGATCTTTGTCTTTGTCTTTGCTAGGTGTCAGGTGTGTGTGTGTGGTCTGACACACCTGTCAGGTGGGGAGCGGTAGTGCAGCGGTCAGCACACTCCACTACAAACCCGGCCAACCGAGTTCCAATCCCAGCCAGGACCAACAGTTAACGCCAAATATTTAACCCGGTCCGTGGGCGTCCATTAGAACAACTCAGCTTTAAGTGAGTCCCGGGGTGTGGCATGTAAAATATCAGCATTGGGGAGACAAAGGCTGCCGCGCGTGGGGTTTGTTGCGTGCGTAAGACCCACGCGCGCACACACATCTCCAATCACAATGCACTCCATGGCAAGTCCCTCTGTCTCTAAGCACTTTCATTAGTCTAAGTGCTGCGCGCTCCTAATGATTTTATTTATAATATGCCTAAATACTTGTTCTGCTACTGCAGCAATTCCGAGCATCATCTGTGCGGATATCCACGGGATTTGACACGCGTCCCCGCGCGTTAATCAACACACTGCTGTGTGCTATGAAGAAGGCCCATTTCCCGGAACGTCGCCGATCTAACATATTTAAGGCCACAGTGTTATTGACAAGTGTGTTGTCTCTTTGTTAATTGTGCACCACTGCAGCAGCAATTCAAGTACATTGTTTAACGTTCTGTTTATACGTGGAGCGGTGGCGCCAGACACTGCGTTCTATGTATTGATGTAACGGCCATTTACTTAATGAGTTGTTGTTTTTTTATCAACCTATACGCATAACAGGGGGAGGACACACAAACTACGCACAGAAAGGCGCCCGAGACGGGAATCGAACTGCCTCGGGCAGGAATTTATTTCTATGACGTGCCGCAGATGTAACATCTGCGCCACCATAGCTCCTGAACACAACGTTGCTGATCTTCTTCTTCGCGATTCTTCGAAGCACGATGGCCAGCCTGAATACTCAATCACAAAACATGAACATCGCGGTCCAACCCGCGTGAGGCAGCCAAACAGCCCGCTAACAAAAATCGCATTGTATCGATGTAGCTTTGTCACGGTGGCTCCATGTGTGATGAGAACTGCTCTCAACAGCTGCTCTTACGGGATAGCCGTGTTCACCGAGCGCTCCCTCCGTTTGCTTCGCGACGTTTAGCCTCCCACGTCCGAGCCTCCTCCAACGCGGGAGGCGAAACCCCGCGACCGAACGAATGAGGAACGCTCGACAACCTCCCATCGCGAAAGCGGCATCCCTTGACGGCAGCGTTCCCAACGATTTCACACAGACGTCGAACAGAGCCCGAAAGAGCCGCCGGTAACCGACGACGCAGCCACCGACTCGAACGGAAACGCGGTTCCGGCCGGCGCCGACCCCACCGAGGAGGGAGGCCCGGCGAGTTGGGGCCCCGTGCTGCGCCGGCTCGCCTGGGGAGTCCTCCTCACCCCGGCCGTGGCCGCCAGCTGGACCGGCGCCTCGCAGGTGCACCGCGCGGCCGCAGCGCCGCCTCGGAGGCCCTCGGGGTACGACGGGAACGAGGGCCCCGAAGCGCGCGAGGGGCAGGCCGGGCAGGCCGCACCCTTCCTGGCCGCCTGGTTCGCGGCCACGTGGAACGTCCTCGTGTTCCCTGCCTTCGCGCTGTGCCGCGCGGCCTGCGGAACCGAAGGCCCCCGCGGCCCAGTGCACACGTTCAGGTGGGCGACGCCGGAGAAGGCTTAGCTGAGCAGTGGGTGTCCGTGGTGGAAGCACCGTTTGGGTTGTAAACGAGCAAGTGGCGTAAACCCGCCTCCACACCGCACGGTCGATTATTGAGGATTTGCCACGCGAAGAGAACGTGTCCTGTTTTCGCTTTGAGTGGAAGGAGATTGGCGTCCCTTCATGGGTATAGCCCTGCCTTGCGCCCTGTGTCTGCCGGGATAGGCTCCGGCTCACCGCAACCCTGTACAGGATTAAGCGGTTTGTGACAATGAACGAATTGATGATGTTAGCTACGCGACACGGGCGGCTTAACGGTTCGGGGTGAACCTCCTAACGAAGGAGAAGACGATTTGATTCAAGGTTACTTACTTCACTTTGCTTTAAGCCGCTTTCTCTCGGGTTGCGTGTTTTTTTTTTTTAAGGGGCAATCAGCGAAGCGCGCCGCGGGTTTAAGCTGGATCAGATTTCTCAACCCGGGTCGTTTTGTTCTGCTTTGTAATGCGACCCATTTCGAGTCGATGTCAAACGTTCGCTTAACGTCGCCGGCACGTTGCGATGGATGCGCGCGGCTCGCAACTCGGAGACGCCGGGTAAACCGGGGAGCGCGCGGAGAGAAGCCAGACAGGCGCGTCGCAGCCGCGGGTGTTGCAGAATAAAGTGGGGGCGAAGGAATCATGTTTCTGTGAAAGTGCGGGTGTCGCAACACCCGCAACACCCGCGGCTGCGACGCGCCTGAAGCCAGGCGTTGCACGAGGGGGCAACACTCTATCCCCACTGTGGATGGGAACGGATGGCTATTAGTCTATTTGCTGTACTGCCTTATCATGGCGAGCCAGGGTTACGGTGCTTGGCTGGACAACTGTGAGAAAGCGCTACATAGTTCAACGGGTTCCTTCCAGCTTAAATATAAACTTCTTCTTCTTTGCGATTCTTCGAAGCACGATGGCTAGCTTCTGGACATCGTCGTCTTTCAGCTTGGCTTCGAAGTGTTTGGTAGAATTCGCAGGCAATACCAAGTACTACCCGACAGGGATCGCGACGTGAACGCTTCTACCTTGACCCCCAAACATGCACTGAAAGAGCTACACAGCCTCAGAAAACAGACTTGACGCGGCGCGTCGCACGCTCTCCCCGGGCCGCCGCTGCAGGGAGTGCGGCCAGCTGTTCGGCGAGGGTGGTCTGGGCGTGCGGCCTCTGCTGCACACCGTGCTGCCCTTCTCGGTGGTGTGGACGGGCGGCACCTATCTGTACCTGCTGGCGCTGGCCCGCGTCGCTCCCACCGACGCCGCGGCGCTCTTCTGCTGCAACAAGGCCTTCGTGTTCCTGCTGTCGTGGATCGTGCTCAACGACCGATTCATGGGCGTGCGCGTGCGTCCTCGCGGTCACACTACGCACGGACACAACATGCACGACGCACCATGCACGTGGATGCACCACGCACGGACAAAACACGCACGGACGCATCTCGAACGGTGTGACTCCCATCTCGATCGTGATGGCGGTTGTGACCGTGGTTATGATTGTAATCGCGATTGCCATCGTGGTGCTGACCGTGGTTGTGACCGTGATCGTGCTTACGATCGTGGTCGCGTTTACAGATTGTGGCGGCGATCACCGCCATATCGGGTATCGTGATGACGGCGTACGCCGACGGATTCCGCAGAGACTCCATTATCGGCGTCGCTCTGGCCGTGGGCGCCGCCTCCGCATCCGCTTTCTACAAGGTGTGGGCACGGCCCCCCCACTGGGGGGCACCCACCGTGTTACTCTCCCCGTCTCTAACACTGGCTCCTCTCTCTCTCTCTCTAACACTGAATCCTATCTCTCGCAACCTCCCCGCTGGAGAAATGCTAAAAATATCTACACAGCTCAACGGTTCCTTCCATGAATCCGTTAATATGTCAGAGACAGCTTGATCCTGTACAGGGTTGCGCTGAGCCAGAGCCCGTCCCGGCAGACACAGGGCGCAAGGCAGGTCTATACCCGGGATGGGTTGCCAGTCCATCACAGGGTACCAGGGGCAATTCAGTCCGCAGGCCAATTAACCTCTGCTGTATCTATGTCTTCCAGCTTAAATCAAAACTGACTGACTTCTTACTCCCTCCATCCCATGTGCTCATCCTCCAACAACAACCGCCAATCGCCACTAAGCGGCCGCAACGTCACCACGGCGCAGGTGCCCAGCCATACGCGCCTTGAGCGCCAGGTGAAGCGTCGAAGGCTCGCCGACAGGTCACGGGACAGACCCAGGTGTCACGGACTGGCCGGTGCCAGCACCCGTGCGACTGCACGCTCGTTGTCACCCACCGTGCCACGGCCGCAGGTGCTCTTCAAGAAGGTGCTGGGCAGCGCGCGTCTCGGGGAGGCGGCTCTCTTCCTGTCGGCGCTGGGCCTCGTGAACGCGGCCCTCGTGTCGTCGGCCTGCGCCGCGCTGCACTACTCGGGCCTGGAGCGGTGGCCTCACGGGGCCTCAGCCTGGGGGAGCCTCTGCGCCACCGCGGGCCTCATACTGAGTGCGCGGCCCGAGCGCGTGGCCTCCCCGCAGCCTAAACTACCCCCCGCGGCCGTCCATCCATTCGATCGCTCTGACACCGGCACCCTAACACCACCGCCTACCCACCTTGCTGCTGGGGCGGATGATTCCGCTTCTGTTGCTGATGATGATGTATCTTGTAATGCTGGTGGTGTTGATGCTACTGATGATGATGATGATCTTCTTCTTTGCGATTCTTCGAAGCACGATGGTCAGCTTCTGGACATCGTTGTCTTTCAGCTCGGCTTCGAAGTGTTTGGTAGAATTCGCAGGCAACACCAAGTATTACCTGACAGGGATCGCGACGTGAACGCTTCTACCTTGACCCCCGCTGATGATGATAATGATGGATGATCTACTGCTGCTGATGGTGATGATTCATCAGCAGCTGATGCTGTTGCTGGTTGTTTTTCCCCCGCGCGGTTCCCCTCCGCGCAGTGTTCACGGTGCTGGTGAATTTCGGAGTGGCGCTCACCTACCCCAGCCTCATCTCGCTCGGGGTCGTGCTCACCATCCCCCTCAACGCCGGTACAGCAGCAGCAGCAGTGGTAGCAGCAGCAGTCAGCCAGCGTGTATTTACGCTGGAAGGAACCTTTGAGCTATGCAGCTCTTTTTAACAGTTGTCCAGCGGGGAGGGGTTGAGGGTTAGGAGTCAGTGTTAGAGATGGGAGTTACTAGGTTAGAGATGGGAATCAGTTTCAGAGATCGGAGTCACAGTGTTAGATATTAGAGTCACGGTGCTAATTAGAGATGGGATTCACGGTGTTAGAGGAGGGAGTTACAGTGCTAGGCTTTTGAAAAGTAAAATAATCATCCAAATATAAGACCACGAAAATCGAGTACGTTCCCTCTGGGAATGTCACGCTGGGAGCGGCGCTCCCTCCCATGCTTTCCGCGGCCAATTCCACCTGTGCTACCAATACAGATGTGTCCTCCGCTGCTACCGCTTCTGCTGATGATGAACTCCATCTCCTCCTCCTCGTCCTCCTCGTCCTCCACAGCGCTCGACGTACACCGAGGAGACATCACCCTCGGCGCCATCCGCCTGGCCGCCATGGGCGTCATCGTCACCGCGTTCCTGCTCCTCCTGCTGCCCGAGTACTGGGATGAGGACGCGGCCGAGGCGCTGAGCTCTGCGCGGGACCGACTGCTCAGTCCCTGGGCCCCCGAACCGCGAGAACAGCCGTCGGCCGACGAAGGACCTGGTCCTGGCCCCGGGCCCGCGACGTCGGACCCACCGGCTCTCGTGCTGGTGGCCAGTGGGCAGCAGTAGCGCAGAGCGAACAAAACACAAAAGCAGCAACGGAAAAGTGAACACGTTTTGGAAAGGGTGGCGCGCCGAAGCAAAGCAATGTTCAAGCGGCTAGTTGATAGGTTGGTGAGGGTTAGAAGACAGTTAATAAGTCGTTGTGGCTCGTGAGATGGGGTTAGGAGGAGGGTTGCCACCTGTCCTGGTTTTCCCAGCATCGTCTACCTTCTTGAGGAGGCAGCTGTCCTGGGAAATCTGTACATTTTCACGAATCAAATCACTCAAAGGCCGGGTTTTACCGGTCACACGTTTTTTATCCCCACAATTTGTCCCGGTTTTTTGTGCCTGCGAGGTGGCAACTCTAGTTAGGAGGAAGCTGAGTAACTAGTGGCTGGTTAGATAGTTGGTTAGGGCCATTACTAGCGATTGGTTGCATGGTTGGTTAGGTCAGGTGGGATAGTTTGTTAGAGTTGTGGCATAGCTTGGATCATGGTTTACAGTTCGGTTGCGCTGTGGTCGGCCCACAAACCAATTACCTTTACAATGTTTGAACTTTTCAGCCGTTGTTCGCTTTTAGTTTCTGGCAATGTTGCGTAGTGGGCTTAGTTTATCACTGAGCATTTTCAGGGTCACGATTAGACAGACTGGAGTAAGTGCGTGACGAGTAGCCATATTCCAAAGCGAGATGTGTTCTCGATGTGGTGTGCCGGGTACAGTATTGTTTTATGGGTCGCCGATCTGGACAGATTTGGCTGAAGCTCGGCCACCTTTGTTAATCCACTGCTGGATGATGGTCTCCCACACCATGCCGGTCGTGGGAGTTGTTTGACCGACCTTCACCCGCACTTGTAATTGAGGGTTTGTGAAGGGGGGTGTGTGGAGCGGTTGATCAGTGATTAGCGCGCTGGGCTACAAATCTGGCGACCCGAGTTCGATTCCCGCTCACGGCCAACACCAGTGACGATTTTCTGAACTGGTCCTGATCCTCCCCTAGGTTGACTAAGCCTCAAATGAGTACCTAGTGCTGTGTGTAAACATTTACACTCGGGACACAAAGGCGGCCGAGCGTGATGTTGTTCACCCACCTCCTCGTGTGCCGTGTCGACCGTCATAGGTGCTCGCTAACGGCACTTGATCCTACAGTCTGTTAAGGCTCTCCGCTGATGTTAGTCGTGGCTGAGTCTCGAACTCATTCGGCCGGGTTCATAGCGCAGGGCGTGAATGACATCGCTCCCCCTAGTGAACAGCAGTGGATAGCACGGGGTTTTATATAGACGCGTTGCAATGGGAGATGGTAGTTTATGCGCTGTAGGAAGATATGAAACACATCAAAATAAATTTAAATTATTTTGTGTTAATTGTTCGTCTAAGCTACAGAGTTTGTGGTATTTTATCTTTGGAATAAAATTACGCTTATTTACAAATGGTCTCGATTGCTTGTGTTCTCGAATACATTTGTTGTATCGCAGGAATACCGCTTCCAGAGGTCGTAATAATAAACATCCAACATCTAATCTAACATTGCATAGTTTACTTTTACGTCAAATCCTTGTTACTCGTGTTTAATATTTTTTTTCCAGGAATCTTGCAAAACAACATTTATTCCGGTCTCTGGAAGATGTATCAATGCTTTCTCACTTGAGTTACAAATCTCATTGACACCTGCCACAGTGGTGTTCGATAGCACACTAGACTTGCAATCTAGATGTCGCGGTATTGCAGCGCTGCGCCTTTATCTCAGTCGCAAAAAGGTGTCCATTTGGTGTTTTAAGATCTTAACACTTCTCTCACTGTCAAAAAATTTAAACTCTTGTATATTTTTTACATTATTTGTACACTGGCAAAAAAAAGGTGCCCAAATTTCTATCTATCTATAGTTTATCGCATTAATTCGGGTCTCACGTGGCTGTGAAGAAGCCTAAGAACCCTATGTGTTATTGATAAAGTTTATTCAAAGATTCCGATCACGCTGCTTGGCTTGTCGATCTATGTTTTGTAGAATTTCTGCGCAGGATTAACACGTAAAGTAATACACATCTTGTCAAAAATGAAGCCAAAAATCAAGAAAATACGGAGGTACGTCATTTATACTGGAGTGTAATTGTTTGTTTTATAATCATTGGAGCAGTTTGAGATCAGCCCTGAGGCCTGTACGCGCACCGGTCTCGGCTACATTCTCTGCGGGGATTCCTGCCACTTGTCCGGCCGGCTTTTCCAGACCAGGACCGTGTCGGTTTTTTGAGGCTTACTCGTCCACCAATGCTCCAGAGGTTACCTTAAACACAGTCAATGTTATATGAAACAAATAGCCCAATACTGGTGGTAGTTTAATACCTTTTAAATGTTTTTCCTTTGTTCAGCCGTACAAACTTGTACTGATAATTGCTCTTGAGAGCAGCTCTTAAGCGCAATTCTCATACATAGAGCCGTGAAAACCGACATTACAAGCTTGTAGTATGTGTCCAAATTCCCATATAGATGTTTATTATTACAGCAAAAAGTACCCAGTGAGCTTGCAAGCTCTGGAAGCGGGGTTCTGTGATACAACAAACGTACGAATGGCCATTAACAGTTTGATAAAAGCAGCTTGTTTTTATGTTGTTTATGTTGGTTGATTCGCACGTAGCTGCCGTTCTCTTCGCGGCCCTTGTGCAGCGCTTTGTGACCCTCGGGTGAAAGCCGCTATATAAAATGCTATTATTATTTCTGTGTGGAGTCAGCATGTTCTCCCCGTGTCTGCGTGGGTTTTCGCCGGGTACTCCGGTTTCCTCCCACAGTCCAAAAATATGCTCATCTCATCAGAAACCGCTGAATCCTGTGTACAGGATCGCGATGAGCCAGAACCCATCCCAGCAGACACCACTGCCTAGGTTAATTGGCCTGCTGACTAAATTGCCCCCCCAGTGACCTGAGATGTCGTAACTTGCGTACCACCTTCCCCGCTGGACAACTGTTAAAAAGAGCTACATAGCTCAACGGTTCCTTCCAACTTTTTGTTTTTAAAATAGTGACTGACTGAACGCTCGTGTTTTGTTCCCAGCAGCGACAACGAGAAGCCGAGCGTGTGTGCGGACGATGGCTACGTGGCGGGGCAGCTCTGCGGCGCCGTCTTCCAGAGCAAGTCTCGCGGTGGCGCCGCCGAGAAGTCTGGTCTCGCCGCTCTCTTCTCGCAAGGCCCCGCAGCGGCGGCTCCGCTGCGGCCACTCTTCGTTTCACCCGAAGTGATTCAGGCCCAAAGAGTACGAGATGGCTCCGGCTCGCGTTTTCAAACCGCGGTTCTTTTGTTGTTAACTAGAAACCCGCATGTGATTTTGGATGTGATTGTTCAGCCGTGCATCCCTCAAGCCAGCCAACCGGCAGATGTGCGCGGTGATATCACCATCGTCACGCGTACTTGAAGTCTGCCGGGCAGCCGGCAAAACTGATTTTTTTTATAATATAGTAGCATGTAGCATATGATCGTAATGCCCACGCAAAAATACATTCGTCAAAAACAATCCCTTAAAAGGGAAATGGAGAAACAGCGATCTGTTAATGGATAACAAATTTGGCAGTCGCCCTTTACGGGCTATATAAGGACCACTGTCCGAAACGTCACTGTGATATTGACATACCTTTCACTTTAATTCGTTAGTAAACTTGTCACAATCGACCGTGGTGGACTTCGCGTGGCATCAGGTACAGCGCCAAACCAAATCGGTGGATCTCGATGGAACTAGGTAGATCTTGGTGGAGCTCGGTGGAGCTCGGTGGAGCCCGTGCAGGGGTCGAACGCGGACATGCGAGGCCCCGGTCGGTAACTCCGCTTCTCCAACAGAAAGCGGAAGCGGAGGAAGCGGCCTTGAAGAAGGAGAAGGAAAAGTTGGACAAAGTTCAAGAGATGAGGGCCCTCTGGTCGAAGACGCAGGAGGAGAAGAGCAAGGAGACCGACAGCCGGCACAAGCACAAGTCCTCCGCTGAGTCGTCGAAGCTCTTTAACAGGTAACGCGCGTCGGATTTATTGAACCAGTCAGATGGGCCCTTTGCTGCGTGTGGGATGGCGTGACGCTCGCGGAGCGCTCAGCTGACCCTCGTCAGACGTAACGACTCACCCGACACCGCTCGCCAGGCGTTAGCTCACCCAGCCCGCGCCATTCAGGTTTCAACGGTTTAGTGGGAAACCTGTTGCAGTCGGTGCTTGCCCTCGCACACACCCCTCCAGGATGGCAATGTATATCCGTTGTGTGATTTTGAAAGAGCTTGTGTCAAGCACCTTATAATTGGCAGACCGGATAAGGGCCCAACAAGCCCAATTATCTGGTCAAAGTGAAATCTTTCCACGCGTGATTTCTGCCTTGTTCACGTAAACTACATGCGATAAGCTTACAGATGACTCCTCGATTGAGTTCTGCGGACATACAGTCAGGTTAAGCCACTTGTATAGAGATCAGAAACCCATGGTTTTAAAAGGGCATACCACATTCCTTTTCCTGTATTTGTATTAGGCGTGTAAAGATTAGCCCCCGTCCCTGCAGTTATTTGATCACTTCTCCTAATTCAGAGACACACGTCCAATCGACGACAATCGTATCTCGTTCATATCGTTTGCATCTCACGCATACAATCACGTTCAGCCCGTGAGCCCAAACGCCGTCGCACCAGCGCATCACTCGCGCGTCGTTTGCAAACGTGTTCCACGCTTGCGCGCTACGCGGTCCCACGCGCGTCGCCGCGTCGAATCGGCGCGCCGCCGACACGCCCGGCGCTTTCCTCCGACAGGGAGAACGCGCTGGGCAACGCCGACGACGCGGAGCGCCGCAGAGAGGAGAGCAGCCGCATCAAGCGGCAGGAGAAAAAGCGCAAGCGGGCCGAGGAAGCGGGCGCCGAGGAGGCCGAGCCGAAAGCCGCGGAGAGCAAGCCCGGGTGGACGGAGCGGCCGCCAAAGAAACGCAAACCGGCCGGCGACACCGCCAAGGAGAAGGAGAAGTGCAAACGGACGGTGTTTGTCGGCAACTTGCCGATGGCGCACACGAAGGACGTGAGTAGCTGCTCGCGGTCCGCGCGCGCGCGTGCCTGTTGCTGCGTTTGTTCGGTGGACGTCGCGTCGCGGTGCTGGCTCGCTGACCGTGAGTGTGGTGCTGCTGTTGTTGCTACTGCCGCCGCCGTGTGTTTCAGATGGTAAAGAAGTTCTTCCGGCCGTGCGGCGTGATCGAGTCCGTTCGTCTACGGTGCATCGTGAGTACAGTGCAAACTGACGGCGATGTCGCGTCTGCTTGCCGGCGACCATTCGTTGCGTCGGGCGGCCTCTCCGTGTGCCGGTTAAAACGAAATAGTTTGCCGGGTCGTTTTGGCGCCAATAGTGCCGCGTTTCTCAACTCCCGCCTGCGATCCACGCGATTCGTCGCGTGCGCCGCGAACATAACGATACGGATCGACGCGTTCTCACGCCGCGAACGATCCCGGTGGTGAAACGTCACTTCTCTCTGTTGCAGGCGCGTGCCGATCCCACCGTGTCAATCAGGCAGGCGGCCATACAGTAAGCACGCACGCACGCACACCCACGCTCGTTCGATGCGCGCGTTAAAGCTCTGTTATTTGTGGGGAGGGGCGGCGGAGGCGAGGGCGGAGAGGGAGCTTACTCGCGATCGTACAAAACGCGGCGTCGCTTGTGTGCGCCGTGTCGGAGAATATTAATCTGCGTGCTTGTCGCCCTTGCCAGGGGAAAAACGCATCCCCAGAGGAATAACAAGAACGCCTACGTGGTCTTCAAGGAGGAGCAGGGCGCCGCGCAGGCGCTGGCCAGGTGCGTGCCTCGCGTGCCCGCGCACGTGCCGCCCCTCTCTGTCGATCCGCTGCTGGATGACGGCCTCCTACCCGCGCCGTGCGGTTCGCCGGGGGGGGCGGGTTTTCTGCCCTTGCATCGACGATGGCTGGGAACGTAGCCGTGGGAGCGTGGTGGTGCGGTACAGCGGTTGTGTTTTCTTTCCACGCTGTCCTCTGTTGGCAACCTTGTAGCCACGCGCAGCTGATGACAGCCTGTTGCGTGCGGTGGTTGCCTGTCCAAGCGCTGTGCGGGCTAAGACCTGCTTAGCTTGTGGGATCTGATTATAACGTAGATCCGGTCCTGTTGCGCAGACTTATCCCGGTCTAAAGTGCAAAATTACACGTCTTGCACAGTTTTATACCAGATGGCACTGTGGCCGCACTGGGATTATTGCCCAACACGTTATTGCACGAGATAACCAAATCTAATGTGTGTGTGTGTGTGTCGCAGGAACGGGGAAGAGATACAGAGTGGATTTCACATACGAGTGGATGCATTGTCTGCAGAGAAAAACGTACGCCCTTAGTGTTTTTCAAACACTAGGTGTTAAATACAAACACACGCGGGTTTACGGTAGAACATTTAAACGAGACACGGACGCGTTCTGTTACATTTCCACACTTACTAGATGTTTGTTATTACACCAGAAACACCCAGTAAGCCTACCAGCTCTGGAAGCAGGATTCCTGGAATGCAGCAAATACAACACTGGCACCTATCTCTAACACTGGCTCCGCGGTCTAGCACTGGCTCCTGTCTCTAACGCTGGCACCTATCTCTAACACTGCCTCCTATCTATAACACTGTGACTCATAATGAGAGATATTTTTCTGTTTATTGCAGCAGAAAATACCCAGTGAGCTTGCGAGCTCTGGCAGGGGATTTAACCGACGAAAGAATACGCGTTAATGTTTGTCTCTTGATGATTTTCCGTCTTCTGGTTTTCGTTCCCCACAGCACGATCACAAGAGGTCGGTGTTCATCGGAAACATTCCATTCGGTACGGCTCCCAGTGAACGCCGCGATGGAATGGTGTTTTGCGCGGGCATGTGTCCGCAGCTTAACATTGAACCTGGCCACCTGAGTTTGGTTCCCAGCCCACAGCACCTCGCTACGGCTCAGGTCACACAGTGTTGTGGTTTACGCCGTGCCGGCCTTCACATGCGCTACTCGCTAACAGCACTTGACCCTGCGTTGCGTCGCGGCTATACGGGGATCTTTGTCTTTGTGCGCGCAGACGTGGAGGAGGACCAGATCAGGAGCCACTTTGAGCCGTGTGGCCCCGTCGAGTCGGTGCGCGTGGTGCGTGACCGCGAATCCGGCATGGGCAAGGGCTTCGGATACATCCTCTTCAAGGTACCGACGCGGTCTGAGCTGAGCCGGCACCGCTGGGAAAACCCCAGCTCGAGTCCCGGTTATCCTTACCAAAGATCTCCCGCATAGCCTTAACGGATTGTAGGGTCAAATTGCTGTTGGTGAGTAGTACCTACAAAGGCCAGCACGGCACACAATGATTTGAACTCGGGGTCGGCCGGAGATGTTCCGTCGGGAGTCGTACGGGGCGTTCCTCGACACGGCTATCCCGAAAGAGCGGCTTTCGAGGTCGATTCTCATGCACCGAGCCGTGAAAACTTACATCGGTTTTTTTGAAATATAAATAATCGTCGTCGCGATTGTCGCTTCTACCAGGGCAGCGACGCGGTGCTGCTGGCTCTCCACCTGGACGGCTCCGAGCTGGCCGGGCGCAAGGTGCGCGTCAAGCGCTCCGTCAAGAAGGAGAAGGTGAAGAAGGAGAAGGCGAGGCCCGGCCGGCCAGGGAACTCCGCGAGACCGGGCAACGCCGCGAGACCGGGCAACGCCGCGAGACCGGGCAACGCCGCCAAACCTGGGAATTTCGGGAGGCCGGGGAACTCTGGGAGGCCGGGGAACTCTGGGAGGCCGGGGAACTCTGGGAGGCCGGGAAACTCCGGGAGGCCGGGGAATTTCGGGAGACCGGGGAATTTCGGGAGGCCGGGGAACGCGGGGAACGCTGCAAGGCCAGGGAACGCGGGGAACGCTGCAAGGCCAGGGAACGTCGGGCACAACGGACGCAGTGACCAAACGCCAGCGACAAAAGCGGCCCCCTGGCAGCAAAAGGGGCCGAGGAACTTTGTGGGCGAGATGGCCGAGAAGCCCGTGAAGAAAGCCAAGGTGCGCGGCAAGCCCGGCCCGGGCAAGGCCAACAAGAAGGGCAGGCTGGGTCGCCCCCCCAAGAAATAACCGCGTACGGTAGTCCGAGGGGGGCGGGGGTGCGGGGGGCATCTCACGGGCTTGATGTGAGAACGCGTTTTCGTTAAATAAAAAGGCTGACACTGTGTACTCGTTCGGTGCCTGTTTACTCCACGCGCACGGCAATCCGCCGTCCAGTTTCCACACAACAGATAGTTTTATCGCGTCGCACGTGCCCACAGCTGCGTTGCCGATCCACGCCACCCCCCACCACCACCCCCAACAATCCTTTAAATGACATGGAATCCACGCGTCGCCACCGCGTGTTTGTCGTCTCGGTTAGCGAGCGGTAACAACATTTGGTTTGAGCAGCATGCGAGCTTGGCAGGTGGTCGTCAAACCCTTAGCTTTGTAGTTCCGCGGGGGAGGTCGGGGATGGGTGAGAGAGCTCCTGGCCAAGAGGACAGAAGTGATGTCTGAAAAGTGAATATACTGGCGTGGGGAGGGTTCCTGGATTGGAATTTTGGAATTACAAGCGCATCAACAACACACTCGGGGCACTTAACATGCACCTACGCGCACTATGGAAAATACGCTCCATTTTTTCCACTCACACAACACACCCTAGCTTACTGCGTGATCAACACTTGTGCTGCGTGATCCAGAGTGGCAATGTTTACACACCGCACTAGATACTCATTTGACGCTGAGTCGACCTAGGGGAGGCCCAGGACCGGTTCAGAAAATCGTCAGCGGTGTTGACCGTGAGCGGCAATGGAACTCTGTTCGCCGCCATGTTTGTAGCCCGGCGCGCTAACCGCTGAGCCACCGCTCCTTTACGGACACAGGCGGTGTGTGATTGACGGCGCGGGGTCTCCAGCTGAGAAGGGAGCCAAAGCAAAACGGGTCCCGTGAGAAAGCTGGCAGGGGTCCGTGTCGTTCGGGACACCTCGGTGTTTGCTCTCGTCCCGGGAAAACACAAACAGGAAACAGACTGCGGGGCAAACAAACTCCCTGTGAACGCGTCCTCACAACAGCTGTTATCGGCAGCCGAGTCTCGGTGACAGCGCCTTCTGGCTGACGGCTACACGCCTGGCTGGGTGAGTGGGTCTGGTAGGGTTGCCACCTGTCCCGGTTTTTGCCCGGATAGCTCTTTTTTTTTGGTCGATTTGTTATTGTCAATTCGCGTGTTTGTTGTGTGGCAGGAATCCTATAAAGAGCTTGCAAATCACACTGGGTATTTTTCTGCTGTGACGTCTATCTTACCTATCTGGTTGAGGGCGACTGTACCGGAAAGTTTGTAATACCCTTAAATGTCCTGGTTTTTGTCGGATCCTTGGTGCTCATTCCGGCATCCCTCTCCACGTAACGTCTAGACACGTTGTTCTCCACTCACCCTGAACTGGGAGCTATTCTGCAACCGGTGAGGCCTTGCTGCCCAAACGTTAGCAGAAGCACACCTTGTTTAGCATAGTCAGTTCTTGCATTGGGTTACTGGCTATAGCACATGCGTTGAGAATTGCTCCCCATAGCTGTTCTTTCTGGATAGCCGTGTCACTGAGCGCTCCCTCTCTCTCTCTTTCCTTCGGGACGTATCGCCTCCCACACTGGAGGAATCGTCAGCCGCTCCTGAAGATGCCCCAGCATGTCGGGGTCAAGGTAGAAGCGTTCACGTCGCGATCCCTGTCAGGTAGTACTTGGTATTGCCTGCGAATTCTACCAAACACTTCGAAGCCAAGCTGAAAGACGACGATGTCCAGAAGCTAGCCATCGTGCTTCGAAGAATCGCAAAGAAGAAGATGTCATTAGACAGCGGGAGGAAACCCACATGTTTCAGGAACGCCTCAAGATGCCTCCAGCGTGGGAGGCGAAACGTCGTGAAGGGTAAAGAGACAGAGAGAGGGATCGCTCAGTGACACGGCTAACCCGAAAGAACAGCTATGGAGAGCAGTTAAAATACACCATGACATTGGGTCGCGAAAGCCGGCACGTGTTAGATCCGGATAACATCGGTCGGGATGGTCTCAAGGGGCTGATCAAAAATTGATTGGGAGTCTGCGGGTGAGTGGCTGGCGCGGGGGGCGCGCGGGACAGGTGCCCCGCTCACAGATGTGTATTGGCCGCTACGTGTGACTTTGTGACTTCACGAGCGGGCGACAGAAGTGATCCGAGATTAGGGTCCAGAGCGGCAGCAAGAAGGACCCGGGTTCGATTTCCAGCTCGGGTGCTGTCGTTGTGTGCGGAGTTTGCATGTGCTCTATCCCCGTGTCCGCCGCGTGCGTTTGCGCCGGGTATTCCGGTTTCATCCCACCGTCCAAAGACATGCTGCTGTTGCTTCCTCCCTGTTGCCTCCTCCTCTCCTCATCATCATCTCCCCCCCTCACCCCTATCCCTCTTCCCACCACCTCTTCCGTCTCTCCTCATCCCCAGCTTTGTGACCCTTGGGTGAAAGGCGCTCTATAAATGCTATTATTATTATCTCCCACCTCCACCCCACCACCCCCTTATTCTCCGCTTCCACGTGCTCGCCTCATCCTCATATCAATCTCCTTCCATCACCAACAACAACCGCCGTTCGCCACTAAATGGCGGTGACGTCTCCACGGCGCCTGTGCCAGGCCAGGTGCACTTTGAGGCTATCACGCGAAGTGTCGAACGCTCGCCGACAAGAGATTACGGGACAGACCCGGGTGCCATCGGCTGACTAACTGAGATGACTGGCCGAGGCACCACCTGTGCTCCCCACTGGACCAACTCGCTGAGTTTTGTCCGCCCGGCTGCCTCCGCTCGTTGTTGTGAGCGATGCTCCTCCGCTCTCTGTTGTCGTTGGAGGGCGACTGCCTCCAACTGCCCAGTAGCGTCCTTCACGAACCTCCTCCACACCACCACCTCCTCCACCTTTTCCATCACATCCTCATCCCCCCACCACATCCTGCTAACACGGCCACAGTAATCAGCTCACGAGGCGTGGTCGGGATTGTGGAGGCGCTGAGCCTGGATCAACGAGAGTTGGCGGATTCACCGCGGAGCGTGGGCAAATATTTGCGAATCGACCTGGGCATTAATCCCGCGCTAATGAGAGTTGTAGGAGACGCTATTGTGTTGCGCGTTGATGCGCGCGCGTCTGTGTGTACGTGGGTAAGTGCTGCAATTACTAAAGGCGATCATTGTGCTGTTTGCGCGTGGTGATTAATAATTAGATGCTGCTGATAATTGTGATGCTGGTGATAATTCTGTTAATGGTTTTGGTGAGTGACAGCGTTGGTCGGAGAAGGTGGCGCGGCGGTTAGCGCGCTGCGCTCTAAGGACCCGGCCAACCTGAGTTCAAATCCCGCCCACGGCCAACACCAGCAACAATGTTCTAAACCGCTCCTGGGCCCTCGCCTAGGTCGACTCAGCCTCAAATGAGTCCCTGCTGCGGGTGTGTAAAACATCGCCACTATGGAGACAAAGGTGGCCGGGTGAAGTGCTGGCCCCCCACCCCCTTGTGCGCCGTGCTGGGCCCGGCGCGCATAGATGGTGAACCAAGCCTGGCACCGTGAGGGAGTTCGGCCGGTGAACCTAGCCTGGCACCGTGAGGGTATCACAGAGGGATCATTTGACGTTTACTTTGGTCACGTGGCCACGCCCCCAATTACCGCTGGCCAATCAGATGACGAGGGGCGCACATATAAGCGGGTGCTGCGCGCGGGCACGTGTAAGGCTGCAACCTCAACACCATCGGCACCATCATCAGCGCCATCAGCTAGTACCATCACGACCATCATCAGCACCATAGTCACCGTCGACATCATCAGCCATACCATCACTACCGTCAAAATCACCATCATCGGCAGAATCGCCAAGAACTGAAACTGCATTTAGTGTCTCCGCAATAGTTATTAGCGACATCGTAATCAATACTGATTAACTATTAGTTAACTGTTAGTAATCAATACTGATTAACTATTAGTTAACTGTAAGTTATTCATTCACTATTCTTTAATAATCACCACCATCATCGTCACCACCACCATAAGCGTCGCTATTCTTCACATTCAAACGTACCACCGCTGTCAACATTAATACTACCATCGCCACCATCACTCGATCAATTACCAGCAGTAATAACAATAATTTATTAAATCTAAGCCGAACGAATTTTCTCAAACACAAGGCGCCTTTGAAGTCAACGAAAACATGCAAAATAGTGATAATAATAATACATCAATGTACAACAGTGACCTCAGTATACGCTAAACGAGTTAACAAAAGTGATTATTAATGTCCAAACGCAAGTTTGAAATGGCTTTAAATAGCATTAACACTCCACCCACCGGTTGCTCTTCAGAGCTGTTCTTTCGTGAAAGCCGCGTCGAGCGCTCTCCATCTCTCGCTCGCGACGTTTCGCCTCGCACGTTGGCAGCATCGTCAGGCGTTACCTACATCAGTCCTCTCACCGTGAGCAGTAATCCCAGCACCACTCCCACGATCGCTGTGATGGAGACACCCTCCCGTGTCGCAGTCTGCCGCCCTGGGACGTCGCCGCTTGCTGGGCAGGACGCTCGCCACGAGCGGCAGAGGCAGCTGGTCCTGGGGGCCCTGAGGGCCCTGGGGGCCCTGGGGGCCCTGGGGGCCCTGGGGGCACTGGGGGTGTCGACGGCGCCCCCGGGGAAGAGGGCGACCCCCGGGCAAGGCGAGGAGAGGAGACGAGACGGGGAAGACGACCCGGGGCGACGCGAGACAGAGCGGGTGAGTGCCGGACAGTTACGACGACACAGATGGACAGACACGTATAAAGACGGAGCTGCTCACTGATAGACATGCGCACGCAAAGACGAAGATTCCCCCGTATAGCCTTTGTACGAGGGCATTACACCTTAACGGACTGTAGGGGCAAGTGCCGTTAGCGAGCACCTATGAAGGTCGACACGGCACACGGGATGGTGGGTGACCAGCACCACGCCCGGCCGCCTTTGTCTCCCTAGTGACAATGTTTACACACCGCACTAGGTACTCATTTGAGGCTGAGTCGACCTAGGGGAGGCCCAGGACCGGTTCAGAAAATCGTCACTGATGTTGGCCGTGAGCGGGATTCGCACTCGGGTCGCCAGATTTGTAGCCCAGCGCGCTAACCACTGGGCCACCGCTCCCCACAGACACACATACCGATTAGCAAACACACACAAGGGCACAAAGACATGTGGAGACTGACTGAGATCGTGTAGTTAGATATAGATGTTTATTATTGCAGCAGAAAATACCCAGTGAGCTTGCGAGCTCTTTGCGCGATTCATGCGACACAGCAACACACAGAAATTGATAACACAAATACATAAAATATAGAAAATTGCCCCGGTGCCCCTGTGATGGACTGGCGTGCCATCCTGGGTATAGCCGTGGCTTTCGCCCTGTGTCAGCCGGGATAGGCTCTGGCTCACCGCGACCCTGTACAGGGTTTATCGGTTTCTGACAATGGGTGGATAAAAGTGGCAAGTTAACACAATCTGCTGTACCATG
>JAZEWU010000029.1:233206-255270 GCA_036362915.1 Geotria australis | reverse complement strand
TCATTCATTCATTGTCAGTAACCGCTTAATCCTGTACAGGGTTGCGGTAAATCGGAGCCTATCCCGGCAGACACAGGGCGCAAGGCAGGGCTATACTCAGGATGGGACGCCAGTCGACAACTAAAACGGGAAGTACAAGGTTGAAAATACTGTTGCCTACCTGCAGGGGCAACAACTACATTCCAGTGAAAACAAATAGGACGTAAGTTTAATGTCCCGAAATTCTTCTTCTTTGCGATTCTTCGAAGCACTATGGTCAGCTTCTGGACATCGTTGTCTTTCAGCTCGGCCCCGAAATCATTCACAGCTTTCCCAGGACACATATTTTAGAAAGATGACGGTGGGAATGGCAGGGCAGGTTGACGACCCAATCCACCGTTCTGTCTCCCAACAGCATACTATTGCACCTATGTATTTTCAGGGGATGTCAACCTTTTGCACCTCAAGGCCCGCTTGGGTCTGTCTCCACGGACCACTAGGTGGCGCTTTCGGCCTACTGATGGGCCGCGAACCACCGGTTGAAAATGGGGATTCTCAGCCCTCTGCTGCCCGCTTTAACGCAACAGCACCTGTGTGCGCATTATGGCCAGCCGTCTGGACACTTTGGAGGTGTGGGTGAGTAATGGCGGCGTGAGATAGGCAAGTGGATTGAGGGGGAGTACAGTACAATAGATGTTTATCCATTTGGTGGCGGTGTGACTGAGAGCTTGGGAAGCAACTTTATCGTTGTCTTCGTTGTGATGCGGCTTTTAAAAGTTTGCCTTGTAGCTCTTAGGCACTTCAATTAGCTTGAGAGACAAACAACTTTTTTTCCCTTCCCGTCAGTGACGACGGTCCTTCGTAGAGGTGCGAGGCACAAGGTAGGGCCGTGACGTCACCTCCGTGGCCGCTCGGCTCTTTACGTGCAGACTTTCCGAACCGAGCCCGAAGAGCGTCTTAGATTTCCCACATCGCACGCGCTTACGGGAGCGCGCCCACAGCGCCTCGTCGGTAACGCGCCTATCCACACTACCAAATATAATTCTGTTAGAGTACATACTACAGATGGCGGTGCGGGGGCAGTGAGGCGGAGGGGCGGGGTGGGTGGCGGGGGCGGGACTTGCGGGGCGGGGCTCCCGCCTGAGCGACGTATTCGGCGGACATCTTGGTAAGGGTCTAACTCCTACACCGAGCAACAGGGAGGGGCGGGGCGCGGCGGGTGTTTACGCGGCCGGGCTCGCGCGCTCTCCCAGCGTTGAGCGGCGCTGACACCCCCTGCGTAATATGTCCGCCGTGCCGGCTTCACGGCCCTCGTCGGCCCGACCGCACGCCATGTTCGCGAGGTGCTGAGCGGCGGCCCGGGCCGCGCTGCATCAGGGCGGCCACGGGAGGAGGAGGAGGAGAGCAGAGGCCTCGCTCGCCCATGTCTCTGCCGCCGCTGCTGTTGCCGCCTCGTTGTCCTCCTCGCCACCACCAGCATCATCAGCAGCGTCGTCGTCAGCAGCAGCAACAGCAGTCGCAGTTGAAGGAGGAAGAGAAGCGGGATACGGCAAACGAGCTGCAAGACGTCCCGACGCTGAGCAGA
The DNA here is from genome assembly GCA_036362915.1 of Geotria australis. Lineage (NCBI taxonomy): Eukaryota > Metazoa > Chordata > Hyperoartia > Petromyzontiformes > Geotriidae > Geotria > Geotria australis. The sequence continues at coordinate 253,706 of JAZEWU010000029.1, read as the reverse complement.
ATCTAAGTGGTCGGCGGCTCAAGCAGGTCCCGGACCCTTGATTCCCCCCCCCCACAGTTCGCTAGTTCGAGGTTGAGTTGAGGAATTTTTACAACTCGCTGCAGGGATCATTAGGACTCGCTATCCCGTCGGGGACCCCCGGAGATTCAGCGACCCGTGGTACTCGGTGTATAGGGGCCCCTAGACTCGGTACAGTGTTCCCTGGTCATCTGATTAGGGACCCCCCCCCCCCTAAGCTGAGACACCCCGGAACTCGACGCAAGGATCCTTAGTCTCGGCACAGGGACTCCCGGACTTGTATTGGGGAACTCAGGGACTTAAGCGACACGGTTAAGGGATCTCCAGACTCAGTATAGACTAGGCATCTCTAGCGCATATAACAGGGGACACCCTTCCGTAAACTCGGCAACAGTGACACCCCCCCTCCCCTAAGTTCAGCTCAAGAACGCATAGATTCGGCACAGGGAGTCCGGTACTCAATACAGCAACCCTTGGTACTGTACTCACAGGGATCCCAAACTCAGGAACCGCCTGGACTTATCAGAGAGACCCCAAGAATTTAGGACACCTACAGACGGTCGCCACGGGGATCTCGACTCAAGGACCCCTGAACTCAGCACAAGGACTCCAAGAACGCAGGGGTCCATAGGGGGCCTGTAAGACTCGGTAAAGGAATCCCTGGGAACCGGGGCCATGACTTTGGAGCCTGGTTTGTACTACCTGGTGATGGCTGAGCCTTAGCGACCATCACCGAGGTCTGAGTTTGGAAATGGACATTTGTGTACAGGCTACACTCGTTGCTTTTATTTTTCGTCTTAAGGGTAATTCAACAAATCTAATCGTAGCTTTGTGAGACTATAGTAGTTTTGTTTTTTTCCGGGGGCCTTTCATTGCTTTAAATTAAGTTGCGTCGTTAATTTGTTGAACATATCGTCAAGAAGACCAACAACTTCGCGAATCGTCCGTCCGGCTGGCACAGAGAGAAGTCATTCCTACAACTCGCGCGTCCTGTTGTTTAGTTTAATATTTAATTCGTCGTTCTTCGTCTTGTGAAAACAAAACTCAAGTAGAAGAAGAAACGCCGTCGCCACGATGTCGACTAGGCCGCCTCTACCGACAGTTTCCGAGTCCAAACAAGTAAGCACTTGGGTGTGACGACGAGGGGAGGCTTGTGATGAGGTGTGGTTCGGTGGCTGATGAGGTGGCGCGCTCGATCATGTGGACTTAACGAGGTTGTGAATGCTTGCGATGTCGGTAAAAAAATCGGCGATTTGTGAAGAACGTGTGCAGGCAGGTAATGTGCGCGATGTGGGATGGTCAAATGTTTGTTGGGATCGATGAGGATGTTTGGTGGCCTGCTTAGGCGGCGGAGACTGGTAAACGTTGAAGTAACGATGTACGAAATAAGGTCAGTGATATGGGATGGTCAAAGAATGCAGTACTGTACAGTACTGCTGACTGGTAGCGGTGAATTAGCTTGGTGGAGGCTGATAGGCTGGAAATCTAGTCATGGACCAGATGGGCTAATGTTGTATATGCCAACACCGGGGTCTGAGAGAAACGTAATTTCGAGCCTCTATATGTCCTGTGCATATGGCATAATTGACAAATAAAGTTGAAGCGTTCACGTCGCGATCCCTGTCAGGTAATACTTGGTATTGCCTGCGAATTCTACCAAACACGTCGAGGCCGAGCTGAAAGACAACGATGTCCAGAGGCTGACCATCGTGCTTCGAAAAGAAGCGGGCAGGTGGGCAGGCCGTACGAGTGGGATTTTCAGGGAGGTGTCGGAATGCTGAGGCGTCGACTGGCCAGTAGAGAGAGAGGTGTTGATGCTGGAGAGATTAGCAATGCTGGAGATGCTGGGGGAGAGCGGTGAAGTGGATGTTCACAATCTTGGAAACGTGTCCGTTTTCGACAGTGTTCTGGGCCACCAGATAGGGCAACAAGTGATCAACACACATTGGTAACTAATGGGCATTTAGCAAATTAAGCAGGGTCGGGATTTCAGGCTATAGGAGGCAAATATAGGAGGCAAATGAGGTGAAGATGCCAGTGTTGTATAAAACAAAGATGTTAAGGTCAAGAAGTTGCAAATGTCGGCGAGTTGGGGTATCCTCAGAGGTTAGCCTCCCACATGAATCATTGTCCAGATTGAGATTTACGTTTGGCTGAGCTCCAAGACTTTGCCAAAGAAATTCCTGCGCATTTGCCCAGTCTTAGGTTGTGTGCGTGTTGTTGGGAGGGTTGACGAGGTGCATTCGTCAGAGAGGTCGGAGGGGGTTGGATATCTGGGGAGGCCAGCAGGTGTGGTCGGGTCGAGTGTCGGACAGATCTCAGAAGTTGTTTCACTTGCTAACCTATGCACTGCCCCCTCCACCGAAGACTTTCCTCTCCACCGAAGACCTGGTCGGGTTAAATTCTGACAAACCCTTCCATGTGACTTTGCGTGTTTGGGCCATTTTTTAAAGCAGTTTTTGTAGTGTCAATTGTGTCGGGTTAAAATATGCTGTAGAGAGGAAACCTGGCTGCATAGGTGTATGGTCTTGACCCCGAAAACTGTCACGCTGTGACAAGACCTGGTGCCACCCGGGTTATTGCAGTGTGTGATCAACAAGCGTGGGTTGTGATTAATTAACACTCGCCGCTGACGTTAACCGTGACTGGAAATCGAACTCAGGTGGGTTGGCTGTGTTCATAGCGCGGTGCACTAACCCGACTGCTCCACTTCTCCAAACCTGCTGAGAAATTAATGAGTGTTCAGTTTCGAAAACCCCTAAACAAGGGATACGACATTACTCTATTTGTATGGTTTGTCGAGGAGTCTAAGGAAACCTCATTCTCCCGTTATGCCTTTCTGTGGTAGTCAAAACATTTCCCAACTCTGACTCAACACAGTCAATAGGGTTGTTACTCAACAGCCGAGTCACTGTGGGTGGTTTTGAGCCACTTGTAAATTTCAAGGCCACACCGAACTTGTGGCGTTTTGTTTACTAATTCAGATCATAATATTGTATAACTAAATCTTAGCCCAGAGTAAATACATCCATGGCCTCTTATCCATGTTAATTGTTCACAGTATATTCGGGTGTTTATAACAACTAAAACATAAACTAGTAAGTGGTAACTTACAGCAGTATTGAGGGCGTTTTGTTTTGGTTAGAAGGTATAATACAGTGCAGTCCTCAGTAGTAGCTCTTGGAAAATAAACCCATGTCATCTTCTACACATGTCATCTCAAGTTACTTGGTCGAAGCTTTACGGGCCACCGACACATAATCCAATAAAACAAGTGTCTTTACATTAGCTTCTAATTCTCATAATAACGTCTCCAATTTTAATTCATATACTATGTCCAAACATTCACTTGCGCATGCCACAGTTTGGTATGGGCCACGAGCAAAGAACATAATCTAACTTGTGCTTCTCACTGCGGCGTAGTGTCTCTTTATAATAAGAATATGTGCTGTACTCGCGTCCTATCACTTAGGCAATACATCCTTGTCATCTCATTCATACACCCTTGCCATCTCATGACATCTCATTCATACACCCAGGCTGTCTCTTTAGTCCACCCGTGGCATCTCCTGTTACTTGACAACGTGATGGGGCACCAGCCTAGAACATAACCAAACTTATGCCACTCCACCGCAGTGTGGTTTTGCCTCCCGGTAATAATGTGTACTCAACTTTAGCCCTGATACAACACACCCATATCGTTTCGTTACAGTACAGTGCGTGGTGACATTATGCGCTACCATAACTAACCAAACTTGTCCTTCAATGAACTGTAGTTTTCTCGCCCTGATGACAATAACAGTGCTCAAGCTTAGCCCCCTTGACAATGCTAATGTCATCTCGTGTTACGTTTCGATGGGGCCAAGAAATAAGGGGACGTATCCCAATCAAACAAACGTGTGCCTTAACGCCGGACCATAGTTTCACATTATAGTTTGAATAAAAGTGCTCAATCTTGGCGCTTATACGATACTGTACACCCATGACAACTAAGTCAGGTTACATTTTGCTGACGTGCAAGGCCAACTACTAAACAATAACCTAACCCTAAGTTGTGCTTTATCCCCTCTTCCTCCCCCTCCCTCCCTCCGTGTGCCTGCCCGGTGGGTGTCGCGCCTCCCTGTGACTAACGCACCCACTCTGTAATAACTCATTGCCTTGTGTCCATACCGGTTAGGTCTCTTTTTGACGCTTACGCGTTTTAAGGGCCTGGCCAAAGCTGCAATGATAGAATAGTGTGGCACAATGGTCCTGGAAGAGCTGTAAATAGCCGTGTGTGTGAGAGGGAGAGAGAGCAATCACCGCCTGTGCTCTGCCCTGTTTTACTGAGAGTGCCACTTTTGGACTATTTTAGTGCCACCATGTTCGCTGCTAGGGTGCGTGGCTGCGTTGGGTGGCCCAGTTGTTAGCGCCTTGTGCTTTAAAGCCACCGGCCTGGGTTGGATTTCCTGCTCGGCCTGATTTCAATGGTGAGTGGATACTGTGTCTGAACCGGTTCGATCGTTCGGTCTCCGTCCCATTAACCGTTCGCCAAGCCTCAACGTGTGGTGAAGTATGGTCAAATGACCCCCGTGATGAACACGCTGTGTTCACTGTACTGTGAAGTAGGGTGGTCGGTGTACTGTGTTTTGTATGTTGTGTACTGTGGGTATTTGCCGCGGTACTGTAATTACAGTATTGAACTTTGCACTGGGTGTGATATCGTTTAGTTGGTGATTAAGTGAGTGTACTCTATGTGCCCTGCTGACCTTCATAGGTGCTACTCGCTAACAGCACCTGACCCTACACTCTGTTAAGGCTACACGGGGGATCAATGTCTGTGGACTGTAGGCCGGTCGTACAGTAGTACTCCTTTGTAATGTGTACCGTGGCCAGTTTTGTGATGTGGACACTATACGTTATGAAGGATGTACGAACTTTGCTTGTAATGTATACACTACACTGCGCCTTGTGCTGGCGGTTTTGAGTGTTGAAAGGTGGAGCGTGGTGAGTGTTTTACGTGCGAGGTGTGTACTGGGCGATCTCGTTTGATTAGTTTGCGTACTGAATGTGTCACTGAATGTGTGATTGCTATAATCTTAGCTGGGGGGGGGTACTTTTGTATTGTGTGTGTGAGGGTTGTTAGGTACTGGCTGTAAATCCCACTGGACAGTCTTGTGTGTATTCTGTAGAGTGTAGAGTCTTGATTGTCCTGCCTGTTCTGGGTGTTGTGGGTGTACAGTATTGTGGTTTGTGCAGTTAAGTGCGCTTTGTGTCGTGTGTACTCTTTATGGGAGGGACGAGTGTAAGATGTTCTGCGTGGCACTACTGTAAACTGGATCCACTGCAATGATTGTTGTGTTGAGTGTGTATTCCTTTTGGGTGTACTTTGCCTGGTACAGTCCGCCGAGTCTCTTATATAGCGTGTGTTTCATGCGTCAGGTGTATTCTGTAGAATATATAAGGTTTCACCTTTTCTGGCAATGAAAGACGTGTTAAGATCTTAAAACACCAAATGGACACATTTTTGAAAAGGTTCCAGTTTGCAAGCAGCCACACATGCTTGTGGCAAAAACATGCAAACGAATGTTATGATAAATGCATTGTCCTTCAACCTGATTGGCCCAACACTAGAGACAGCTTTCGTTAGAGTCTAGACTCAATGCTTAGCCAAGTGTTGCCAAAATGCAAGCAGTTGGCAGAAAATGCAAGTATCAATGCATTAGTAGCTTGGGTCTAGGTGCCAATAGTCAGGTGTACCCAGTATTGGATGGACTGTATTGTGTACTACTTTGGGTACCGTGTGCTGGTTACACTGCGTACTGAGTGTTTTCTGTTGGGTAAACGTGTGCTCACAAGGTGTGTACCCATTGTTGGGTGTACCATTAATTGGTGCACTCAGTGTTGTGTATGCTGGCCGTAGGTTCTGCTGGTTGTCCTATATTACGCTTCGTACGTGTGCTGAGTATTCAATGTGTGTCAGGTATTCATTCCACCATTATCCGCGCCCATTCTGTCAAGTGTTCATTCGCTCCATCGGCTTATCGCTGTACTGTATCGTGGGTGTGCAGTGTGTACTGTGTAGTTGCCCGGCCGTTGTGTGTGTGTACCGTACGTACACTGTCGCTATCAAGCGCCGGGTGTGTTGGTGTACCGGCTGTGTAGTGTGTGCGCGTAGGCCGACGTGTGTATTTAACGTGTTGACTGTTCCGTCCGTGTGGGTGTTAAGCACGCTGGGCATTAAGTGTGGCCGTGCACCGTGCCCACCGGAGCACTAGATGTTCTTTGTGTTGGGTGTTCCACGTTAGGGCGGGTGCAGTAGCTAGGTACATCCACCGTCTAGTGTATTTCTAGCCGCTGGTCCCCGCGTGTGTGTGTGTGCTGTATCTGAGTCTTCTTTTTTGCGATTCTTCGAAGCGCGATGGTTAAATTACAGTTTACCATTTCTCTACACAGTTCTTTGCATTTTTATTGAACTCTCCAAAGGTCTTTTGAGCTGCAGAGGTTGGGTAGTAGGGCGCAGACAAGGCAGTGTTCCATAGTATGGTCTGCTTCTCCACATTCACAGGTGGTTGGGCCGGTCTTTTGATCGTCCCGTTCTAGTTCTCAGGCTGTTGAGTGGCTTCCACTGAATCCATGGTGCTTCTGAGCCAGGAGGGAGGGCTTCAGCAGGGGGGATTCCCATGCCAGTTGGAGGAGGGTTACTCTCAAGCTTTTCCGTCCAGAGCTGGAGTCTGGTTTCTTCTCGAGATGTTGTTAGGGGCTGCACATGGCTGAGGAAGCTTCTTCTTGACTTCAGTCGTTGGGCCAGGGGTTGACGTCCATGAAGGAGGTGGTGTTCATCACTAGTAAGTAGCCTTTGTCATCTCGACTCGACTGGCCACTTCCTGTCTGATATCAGCACGGGCAATGCCAGCGAGAAGGTACAGGTTGTTTGTGTGTGTGGGTTTCAAGCAGCCAGTGTATCTGAGTGTTCGATCATCACTCGTGGCTTCTGCCCAAGTAAATGTCTTTGCTGTGGAGACAGCCCCCCCCACACCCCCTTTCGTTTCCCCAAACACCCCGTGTGCCTTGCTGTCGCCGTGTTTGAGATAATAACTTTTTGCACCCTGGCGTTAAATGAAACAGCGCTCGCTCCGACGCGGCCAGTTTGCCCAGCCAGAGTTTGCTTTTACAGTGCCGGGTTGACTGACTGCTTGCAAGGAAATAAGAAACACACTAATGTTGGGGACAACATCGCCACCAGCTTAGACCAGCAGCTGGGTCTTTCCCCATCACACGGAGCCCATCTGGGTTTGTTTTTTTGGTCTTGCGAGGGTGGGCTTTGGGAGCTGTTAACGTGGACGGGGTTTCTGGCGGGGGTCACGGGTACTCACTGAGGTCACGGGTCCAGTCGTGATGGGGACTGAGTAACCAGTGTCAACAGCGTCCATATAGTTTGTCTCCGAGGCTGACCGATTGTTACAGTGCAATATCGGGTATTTGCTCTGACTAATTAACCATTGATAATAATAATAGCATTTTATAGCGCGCCTTTCATCCGAGGGTCACAAAGCGCTGCACAACGATAGAAAACAAAAACAACTAATAAAAACCTCTGCTGCACAGTATTCGTGCACGGTGGTGAGACTGACATTGTCAACAATTATTGTATTTTTGTCCATCCATCCATGTTCTAAACCGCTTGTCCTGGTGAGGGTCGCGTTGGCAGCAGTCCAAGGAGAGTGGACCAGACATCCCTTTCCTCAGCAACAGATTCCAGTTCTTCCTGGGTGATTCGCAGGCGTTCCCAGGCCAGCCGAAGGATATAATCCCTCCAGCGTGTCCTGGGTCAGGCTCTAGGTCTCCGCCCAGTGGGCTGCGCCTGGAATACCTCCCGAGGGAGCGTTCCGGGGGGCATCCTTAGACGCACGTATTACATTTTTACGGTATTCATTCGAAGAGAGAACGACTCGGGAGTCGCGAGGAAACCGGAGAGAGGCGGGGAGGTTAGCCGGCGCCAACATTTGCTGGACACTGCGTCCAGCAATTACCTCCGTTCCCAGCGAGTCGGATATGCGGCGTCGAGCCGTACTGAGTAAAACACAATGTGGCTAGTTGGACAGCCAGCATCAGTGGCTACGTGGCCGTTATACCAATACCGTACAGTAGTGAAATAAGAGACACGATAGTTCCTTGCTCGGGCCGCAATAGCCGCGGCGCTTGAGTTAATTTAAGAAGCGGCCGGTTGTCCTCTCGCTGCCCACTGTGCGATTCTGTCGTCTGTTGATGCCAGGCTGCAACACCCGAGACAAAAAAAAACCCCCTCCGTGATTAATTACAGGAAATAAAAGTGTCAAGTCTAATTGTGGCCTTGCGCCTCTCAACGCTGTTATTCCGCCGATCGTTCATATCCTTCTGACGGTGGTTATAAATACCCGTTTTGAACCGAACGTGTCATTTAACGGCTTAATGGCATAGCTGTCAGCGCTCTCGCTCCGCTCCAGTTTTCATCGCGATAATTAATATCGAAATGGTTACTTTGGCGCACCTCCGACGTGATCCGGAGGGGTTAAAGGGCATCTCGGCCTAACCAGTAATCTTTGTTTTAAATTGAAAGAAACACAAACACAAGCTGCAACAAATAAATGGTCCCAAGTCGAGGTCAAACACTGGTTGGCACGCGCGCATAAGCACGGGGGGGCACTTTTTGCATTCAGGAAGCGGTTTGTTTTCATCATAACTTCCTCTCGATGTTCTGACCCCCTCGTTCCCTCTCCCTCCCTCCCCCGTGCGCGCCCGCAACAGCCGTCAGCGGTGGGAGATGGCCCCGCGGAGGCCGGGAGCAAAGCGGGACAATCGCTGCGCTGCCGCAGCCCGCTGTCCAACTCGGCAGACGATGCCCAGCCGCCCTCGGGCCAGGCCCAGCGGGTGGGCAACTACCGGCTTCTCAAGACCATCGGCAAGGGCAACTTCGCCAAAGTGAAGCTGGCAAAGCACACGCTCACCGAGCAGGAGGTGCGGCTCTCGCCAGATTGAAACGACGACGATGATGATTATGATACGGAATGGATTGTGATGTTTTTGGGAGGGTCCGACCTTCGTTGCTCTGTGCATCTAGAAAATGCTTCATTATTCATCTATCCATTCATTTTCTAAACCGCTTGACCTGGTGAGGGTCGCGGTGGCAGCAGTACAAGCAGAGTGGACCAGACAACCCTTTCCTCAGCAACAGATTCCAGCTCTTTCTGAGGGATTCCCAGGCGTTACCAGGCGTTCCCAGGCCAGCCGAAGGAAATAATCCCTCCAGCGTGTCCTAGGTCGGCTTCTAGGTCTCCACCCAGTGGGCCGTGCCTGGTAGACTTCCCCGGAGGAGCCTTAGCGGGTGGATTATGTCGGTTACCGTTTAAACTTTGCTTTGCTCGGAAAATTAATTAAACATCTTTTAAGCGGGGTGGTTTAATTTTTAGCTGCTCCCCCGCTCGTCGAGGGTCAGTGACTTGGCACCAACGTGACCACGAGTAAACCGATTACTTGAAAAAGCAATAAAAACGGCCCGTTCTGCATCTTTACCACCGTTCTACCGGAGACGGACGTGACATTCGTTTTAAGTGCCAAATCTGCGTGTATTGCATCGTCCGAATGAATCAAACGAACGCGACGTGTCAAGATATTTTAGTTATTATTTCAGCAGCTAGGTTGATCTACAACCTGGATAATATCACCCGCGAAAGGAACGGCTTTTTTGCGATTCTTCGAAGCACGATGGTTAGCTTCTGGACATTGTTGTCTTTCAGCTCCTCAGCTTCGAAGTGTTTGGTAGAATTCGCAGGTAATAGCAAGTATTACTTGACAGGGATAACGAGCGGCTATGTTTCACGGGGCCTCGAGCTAAAACTATTTCACGCCAAAGTTATTTTACGGGCTCTCCGTCGATCGCCTCTTGTCTGGCACTCGGTGAAGACCCGGTGATGCAGGCGCTGTTTCACGTTTCACTCGTGTGACAAAGCTGGTGACTTTGGCTTTTGGCGGTGTAATTTACAACCCGCACAAAGGTTGTGTCTCATGGTCGGTACAGTGAGCGGGATGTCGTACAGTGAAGCCGTTGGCAACGGACTGTCTTGACGGAGCCTCCCGACACAACAGCACTTTGTGGAGAAACGCTGCAAAGCGTTTATTAATACATTACTATTTAATCACTCGCAGCGTATTATGTCAATTGCCGTCGTTGCAGAAACTGCCTCCTACGTTTAACTGCGTAATGTGTTTGCAGTGCGTAGGTTCAATGACCACTTGGAAGCACTCCTTTGCTCCTAATCATAATAGCGACAGGCGTAATTGCAGTGAGGCCTGCAGAGAATAATGCGAACCGCCCGCCTGTATTTTTTGTTTGTTGTTCGGGTTTTTTCTTTGGACACCAGCCAAATTAAGCATGCATGTCCTGTATTAACATACAGCCCTGCTAACGTTTCAGGCAATGACCTCTCTAGCAGAATGCAGTTTTAATAATGAATGTGGTGAGGTTTTTGTTTTTTGCGTTTGTCCACCGCGACAAATGCGGTCACTTGTGTAACCGAGACTTGCTGTCAAATCCTCAAATCAACTTTAGCCCAGTGGGAGGTCACGTATTCTCCTCCGATGCCCCTATAGTGGTGTCCATCTCAGTGGTCTGTGCTGCCCAATCTCTGCCCTTCTTTAATTTCGGTATCAAGAACTTCCTTTTATTCCCCAAGACCGAAGTGCTTTCATGAAAAAAATATAAGCCACTCGTTTCTGTACAGTGTCTTGAGGCGCAGTCACACTCACAGTCTATTTTTACGCACACTGTATTGTAATTTAACATTTTCCCATCTTGATTAAATCACACGACGTCGGCGTGCGATGCTGTGAAACGTAACGATGCGTTTTCTCTCTCTCCTAGGTTGCCATCAAAATTATCGACAAAACGCAACTCAACTCTTCCAGCTTGCAGAAGGTAACGACTGTTTTCGACAAGGTTTTTTTTCTTCTTCAATCTGCGTTAATTTTCTAATTCTAAAATATTCACAAAATAAGCACAGAAACATGCTATCGGTTATGGCACTCGGAAAGTTCAGCAGTTTCCGTTCTCAAGGCAATTGAATGGCAAAGTAAACAGATGTATTGTTTAATCAGTTTTCCGATTGTTGCTAGCTTGGTGGGCGGTGCCTGCGGTGTAATTTTGCTTGTTGCTGACTGCCCGTTCCGGTCTGGCCCACTCAAAGCGCTCCTCTGTACAATGGTCACAGATTCGCCATTCTTCGTGTGACCCACGGCAAAGTGGGGCCTTTCTTTCACCAAGGCCGTGGGTCACGGCCAATGCGAAAAGCTTGAGAAAACCCACCTTAACAAAAACGTCACTCGCTCAGACAAAATAAAACCGAGCCAAGTTTATTTTCGTTTCAGAGTAGTGCGCTGGCCGAAAAAAAGCGGGTTATTTTTTTTTTACTCTGGATAATTATTTACAAGTAGTCGAAGCTGCTTGAGTGATTACCGATTAAAGCTTTCCGACATTTAATCTCGGATATTCGGACAATTTTGGGAGTGGAGTGGTGGGTGCAGTGGTTAGCGCACTGAGCTCTGAATCTCGCACTATTGAGTTCATTTGCCAGGTACAGTTAACATTGACAGATGACTTCCGAACTGGACCTGATTGCCCCCCCCCCACTTTCACCAACCCACGCTCGCCATCGTGGGTGCAGTACGGTCCTTAGACCCCCGTGGTCAGGAAGGCGTGGAGAGGCCTTTATCTAGCAGTGTTATTAACACGTCTGTTAAACAGGCGACCTGTAATGAAGAGCCCACTGCAGTGTAAGGCAGTCAGGGGTGACAAGCTGCCGTTTCCCATTGAAGAGGGACAACCGCTCTGGCGTGTTGCGCAACACTGATGTCGTGCGCGTGCCGATTCTGCCACCGCCTCCACTTCTCGATGGAAAAAAAAATGGATTTTGATATAGTCGAATCAATGTTTGATACGGTGCTGTGGTTAGCACGCTGCGCTATGAACCCGGTGATCTGAGTTTGATTCGCAGCCCTAGCCTGGCATTGGTGGCGAGTGCCCCGCACCCCTATCCCTGCTCTTCACAAAGCCATCGTTACTAGTGTGGTGAAGTATGACGCGTGTGGAGAGGCCCTTATCCGTTAGTGGATTGACAAAAGGTTGTAAATTATTAATTTTAATTTGGATTACTTGCTGAATGTAATGTGGGTGCCACTGTGTGCGGTGCCAAATGCTCGTTAATGGAATTGGCCAAACATCTGCGTCGCGAGAACCTCATGAAAATTAGTCTTGGGACTTGGTTAAACTTTCCTCGATAAATCTCCATCTGTGCATCGCTTTAAGTGTTAACCCTCATAAATTGTACACTACAGTCTGTGTGTGGTGAGGTAAAGTGTGGGTAATTCCCACCTCTTCCGAGCCCTCTTCCAAGCTTGAAATAATTGGCTGAAATTCCCATACTCCTTCTCGTAGAGCAGAACATTTCAGGGCTGCAACTTTGCCATTTACTCCGGGTTCCTCCTACATATCAAACCCTCATTAAGAAAACTTCCCAATGCAGAACCCCTTTAAAAAAAAAAACAAATGTTGATGGTCAGACATTCCTGGGTGGATATTTGGCACCCGTTATAATCATTACTACCTGCACAGTACAGAAGAGGATTCGGGTTGGTGCTGGTTAAGGGCGTTAGTGCTTGCACCCCGGTGTTGTTGAAGCTGTGGATTCCTGCCGTACCACCTCGACTTTACCCCCGCGCCGATGAAAGCCGGTTTTTTGGTGTCCTGTGACGCAGCGGCGCTGCTCGCCGACCGTGTTTGTCTGGCGGCCCTGCGTCCGCCCACTCAACGCCTTCGGTGGCATTGAACGTAAAAAAGGAAGTGTCGAAGCCTGCTTTAGCTGTTTTGATTTGTTTATCGGTTGTTTTTTTTGTTCAAAAGAACGACGGCATTCTTTCCAGCGTTTCAAGCTTCTGTTTGTCGGTTGGGTAAACAGAACAGAATTCAAAGACACCAACGTTGTCAATCCACTGCTGGATGAAGGCCTCTCCAAAGCTGTGTCAAACATTACATGTCGTTTAACCGTACGTCACCACGCCAGTCTGTACGGGTTGGAGACGTCAGGAGGGGGTTAGAGGTGGGGGGCGGGCTTTCAGATATCAATCACTGCTACAGCTGGAAATCGAGGTCAGGTTAAGTGAGGTTCATAGCAGAGTGCGCTAACCACTGTCCCACCACCCTCCCTACCCAAACCCTCCCCAATTAGTTGGAGGAGCACGTGCAAAATGTGGCTGTGTGAAAGACGCTACTATATAAACGTAATGAATTAATCGATAACTCGCACTACGCATGGTGGTGCAGGATGGTGAAACAACCCTGCCGAGTTGCTCGTGTACGTACGCCCTCTGTACTTGAAAACCTGGCGTCGTGAAGGGCGATTACCGCTTCCCACATTGTAACGTTGTCAACACCGTTTGTGTGTGCCCCTCTCTTGCAGCTTTTCAGGGAAGTCAGAATAATGAAGGTCCTCAACCATCCCAACATCGGTTGGTATTTGCTAATGAGTCCGCCAGGCCGCCCGTGCGCCGCGCTACTCGTTATTCACGAGCGGCCTTGGATACAAAACCCGCGCGCTTCGCCGTTTGGAATGGCGCCGCGTGAAACGATCGCGGAAAATCGCCCCGCCGAAGTGTGACGTTTCAAATTCGGAAACGCTGTTGCGCGTTTGCACTCGGGAGTTTCACGGTTGTGCTTCTTAGCACCGGTGTGCAGTTCGACGCTATGTCTGATGTTTCATGTCGGCGTCCTGCGGAAGCTCCCGGCGTCGTGCAGCGAAACTTCGGACGTCGTGCCGAACAACGCGCAGCACAACCCCGGAACGCGCACAAGAGAGCTTTGCTTAAATTTGCTTTAGTCCCACAGTGTTAACAACAGATCATATGACCATTTCTTTTGAAATTGACATGAGACCAGGGAAAAATTAATTTCTGTGCATTCAAAAAGTTAAACATTTAGCCGACGTGAAAACTTGCCCGAGCCCTAAGCTTTGAAACGCACGCTTTGATTGCTTGTTCGATGATGCGCCGGGCGAGCGAGTTGGCAGCGGCGTCGCGTGGTGCGAAGGCCCTCACATGTGCTTGTGAATTCTCTCCCCGCAGTTAAACTGTTTGAAGTAATTGAGACGGAAAAGACTTTGTACTTGGTCATGGAGTACGCCAGCGGAGGTACGACCGCGCAGGGGGAGCTCGTTTTGTGCTCGCGTCCACGGACACACCCAGTCTCGGTCTCGGGTTTTAAAGTGTGTTTGATTGCAATTTGCAATTTATAATGCGTGGTACAGTATTCCTTCAATGTCGAAAGAGGCACGTGGAAACCGCGGAGAGGCGGAAGGCAGCTACACGGTTAGCCAGTCCTATAATGATGTTATCAGCCGGTTCATGAGTGTTTTTTTAGTTATGGGAGGCAACCCGAGAGTCCAGAGGAAACCCATGCAAAACATGGGAAAAACACACAAGCTCCACACAGAAAGGCACCCAGGACAGGAATCAAACCACCTTGTAGAGGACCTTCTTTCTGTGAGGCGCGGATGTTACCACTGCATAGGCACCCAGCCGCCCGGCAGTTGTGTGTAGGTAACTGTAAAGAGGATAGAGGTGCAACCCTGCAAGTGCCTGCTTGCTTGCTTGCCCACGCCACAGCTGGTGGAAGGGCCTCCACTCGACAGGAGGTCTTAGAAGAGATGGCTATACCCACACTTTACCCCACCACACGCGACTTGCCGATCGACCATCCACGGGGCACCCGTTTAAACCGCTGGGTGTGGATGGAGGTGTGTGGGAGGGGGATTTTAAAATTTAAGAAACCTGCCCCCCCGGGAGATGGAATGAAATCGGAAACCGCCAGATTGCGAGTGCGGTGTGCTAACCGCTGCACCATGCCATGGTGCCAGCCGTGTAGGTAGGTCTTGTTTAACGAACGAACAATGATTATTGTCCAGGGATTTTATCACAGGGCCAAAGGCTTAATTTTCGCGAGCAGGAAACATTCGGAATCGAGTTACTTAATACGTGGATGCCAAAACCATGCTCTGAAATTCAGCGGATGCCTTTAATCTAATTAGTTCCTTATATGAAAAAAATCGGAATGTTAATGCTGTAGATCGGTACTCAGCAACACGTTTGTTATAAATGGCAGTTTAAATAAACAACCCACAAATGCAGTACAACCTTAATGCATCAACCTCCCAGGGTATCTATGCAGTGGTGACATCTGCACCTCACAGAAAGAAAGTCCTTCCCGAGGCGGTTTGAATCCCACCTTGGGCGCCTTTCTGTGTGAGGTTTGTGTGTTCTCCCCCTGGTCTGCGTGTGTTTCCTCCGGGTTCTCTGGATTCCTCCTACAACTAGATAAAACACTCATTCGTTAATAGACCGATAACATCATAATATATAGGACACAGTGGCTGGAAAATGTTGGCGCCGGCTAATCGCGTGGCTGCCTTCCCCCCTCCCCGCTTCCCTGCGGTTTCCTCACGCCTCTGAGTCATTCTCTCTTGGAATGAATACCTTCGAAATTGAACGATTATGTGCGCATTATAAATCGTATTTGTTGTTATGAACCACCGCTCCCCCCCCCACAACCCCCTCGCCCCACCACCGTCCAGTCACCGTTACTAGCTTCCTGTTGTGTCTACGACCACATCTGCTTACACTCGTTACCGTCAAATCCCAAAAGCCAAGCAGGGGTGAGCCTGGATAGCGCTTGCATTTGCGCGACCATTGTGCATGTAATGCTGTTGCCTGCTGTTGCATAGCAACGGATGGACAGCACGGCTCAGTGCAGAAAAATAAATTGTTGTGCTTTACTTCTACGCTCCCGCATCCGTCTTTCTTGCCTTCGCCGACCCGCGCAGACCAGTGCACTGAATCGCGGTTAAAAAAAAAAAACTTCCGGCAGAGAGTCTCATCCAGCAGTGGATTTAAACAAAGCACTGCACATGTACGCGATATTTAATAATCTCTGCCTTGCACATTTCCTTTCTGGTGCCGTATACCCCTATTGCGAGTGTATAGTAATTCAGATTGCTCCATCCATTTGAATTACGGGCAGCGAACGCAGTTCAGATTAGTGTTGCTGGCACGGTGCCAGCTCGCCACTGCCAACAACAACAATAAAGTGCGTCGGGTTTTATCTGTGTTTTGCCCGGCTCACTGGCGGTTATTTCATTGACGTCAGTCGTTTCTTAACCATCTTGGAAAGTTGCCCTCCAATAGAATGTGGGTTATTGCAATTATGACCTGCGAGTTGTTATTGCAACGCCTTCTAAAGGAGAGAGAGGAGAGCCCTTGTAACTGAAGGGAGCCAACGTTCTTTCAGTGTGAACACATTACTTTGTGATGCTGCTGCAGCTGTTGCATTTGCAGTGGTGCACACGCGCAAATAACAAAACAGGTTAACACGTTCCTCAAACACTACGGCCTTAAATTCAAACATATATAACAGGAGACGTTTCAGGCTGTTGTTCTTCAACGATCCTTCAAAGAATATCAGTTATATGTTATGAAGAATGGCTATTGTCGGAAACGGTGCTACGGTTTTCCTTGTTAGGCCCTACTGTTACTGATGCATGTGTTGAGGTTGTTTTCACCATTCACTGGACATTCACAGTGACCAACTCTGTCCTCCATTTCCTATAAGACTTTGCGATTGTGCGTTTCTTTTAATCTTATCTTGTTTCGTTTGTAACCACTTTCCAAAACTGCTGTTGCTGCGTAATTATTTCTCCTCCATTTTGAAGAGTAACCACAAAGAGGAACTCCTAAAAATGCATCGCAAGTAGTTTGTGTGCATCGTTTAATAAAACGTATTTACAGCGCTGTAAATCCACTTGTAGATGAAGGGTTATCTCCCTATGTCACTTCAATCCTTGAAGTTGTTTGAGCGTATTTCCCCGTCTTTGAATTAAGCAAGGGGACCTCGGGACCAGTTCAGATACCACGAGCCACTGATGTTAACCGTGGCCGAGAATTGAACTCTAGTCGCCGGGTTCATAGCGCAGCGCTGTAACAACAATCCCACCGAGTTCGCCTCGGTGATATGTACGAGGCATTTTTGTTTCTGTCATTGTTGAGGCAGGAGTTCACGTCTGTTTCCGTGTGGGTCGGAGAACTTGAGTTTTTATCATAGTAACTTCAAAACAATCTTCTGGCCTGCGAGTTCTGA
This sequence comes from Geotria australis, assembly GCA_036362915.1. Classification (NCBI taxonomy): domain Eukaryota; kingdom Metazoa; phylum Chordata; class Hyperoartia; order Petromyzontiformes; family Geotriidae; genus Geotria; species Geotria australis. The sequence continues at coordinate 236,494 of JAZEWU010000029.1, read as the reverse complement.
TGCTCAGCTGTGGCCTCTGCGGCAGGGTGGCGCAGTGGTAACATCTGCGCCTCACAGCAAGAAGGTCCCGGGTTCGAATCTCGGTTCGGGCACCTTTCTGTGTGGAGTTTGTGTTTTCTCCCCCTTTTCTGCGTGGGTTTCCTCCGGATTCTCCGGTTTCCTCCCGCAAGTAAAAAAAAAGCACTCATTAATTATTTGGCCGATAACATCCTAATATATAGAAAGCAGTGTGCGGCAATATGGCGCCAGCAACCCGCCTGGTTGCCTCCTCCACCTCTCTGCGCTTTCCTCGCGCCTCTGTGTCCTTCTCTCGTCGAATGAATATCTTCGACATTGAATGAATATGTGCGCGTTATAAATGTAAATTATTACTATTATATTATTATTATTTTCAAGTGGGCCAAGTGGGCCTCGAGGTGCGCAAGGTTCAGGACCCCTGTTTTAACAACTGTCCCCCCCCCACCCGCCACTGTTGCGTGCGCAGGGGAGGTGTTCGACTACCTTGTTGCACACGGTCGGATGAAAGAAAAGGAGGCACGAGCCAAGTTTCGGCAGGTAAGCCCCTTCGCAAGCTCGCCGTGCGTCAGTGCCCTCATTGTCCACCGAAGCTTTCGCTCGTTCGCGTGCGACAAAAAAACTCCGCGTTCTTCAGCAACGCCGGCTTGAAAGGATAAATTGTATAAATTATACAATAGGTGACATGTCGGGCAATGGTAAATGTCACCAATTATCCACTTTGTACGATCCACTGCCGTGATGAATGCAATGAGTTTTTTTCATGTTTTGTTCAAACGTAGGTAAATTGAGGATGTATTTCCCGCATAGCCGTGTCGAGCGTTCCTTCTGTCTATCGTGGGAGGCGAAACGTCGTGAAGCAGAGACAAGGAACACTCGACGTGGCCGTCCTGAAAGGACAGCTATGGAGGGCAATTCTCATACATCGAGCCGTGAAAACCTCCAACAATATGCAGTTAAATTGCCTACTCGGAATGATGTTCTATTGGATGGCCTAGGCCTTAATGTTAGAAATGAAAAGGGGGGCCGGTGGGAGTCGTTTGTGCCTGTACAATTGGCCGTCTCTTCGTAGCCTGGCGCCTGGTGCAGTACCACCGCCTGCACCCTGCCATAGCCTCGCCGCCGCCGCGCCTGACCTGTGCGTCGGGATTCTGTCTCGCTCGCAGATCGTCTCGGCCGTACAGTACTGTCATCAGAAGCACATTGTACATCGAGACCTCAAGGTACGGACGGGGCACAGTCCAAGCCGCTGCCCTTAATCTCCGGCGCCCACCTCCGCTTTCCCGTGTCTCTCTGTCCACCCCTCGCGCGCCCTTTGCTCCAGCAGTCAGGGCCGCTTCCTCCTGTCAGATCGCCCGGGGCAATCTCCACTCGGCGGGAGGTTACCCTGCCGTGACAGCCGCCATTGCTTGTGTAAATTCGGCTGACCTTGGCCGCCTGCACTGCACAGACCCCTGTCCACGGTCAACGCCAAGCTGTGCTATCGACATCATGTCGTGAGATTGGCAGCTAGCAGCGTACCATCTTGTGTGAAGGATTGTACCTCGCATGATAGTCAAACCAATGTTTGAATTCTCAGAGCTGGACTTGGCTACCATTGTGGACTCAACCATTGTGGACACAACCAAAATCGTTGAATCTTAAAATCAAATTGCAACCCATTAATTTGTTTTCCTTTCCGGCCCTTACGGAGGCCACTGGGTCCATAGGCCACACAAACTACCGAGCCCTCTATTTCTGTCGTTGACGAGCTGTTGCTATTGCATCCACGTCAGTCCTATCCGTGCCTCCAGAACGATGCGTTCCGTACACATTTCCCATCAACTGGCGTCCCGCCACCTCTTCCCTTGTATCGCCGCGGCGCGCATATCGACCGATCGTTCCGCACTGGCCCTCGAGCGTTCGCCGTCTCCCGGCGCTCGCAGGCGGAGAACCTTCTCCTCGACGCGGACATGAACATCAAGATCGCCGACTTCGGCTTCAGCAACGAGTTCACGCTGGGCAGCAAGCTGGACACGTTCTGCGGGAGCCCCCCCTACGCCGCGCCCGAGCTCTTCCAGGGCAAGAAGTACGACGGACCCGAGGTGGACGTCTGGAGCCTCGGCGTCATCCTCTACACGCTCGTCAGCGGCTCGCTGCCCTTCGACGGACAGAACCTCAAGGTGCGTTCGGACAGCGCGGCGGCTTTCGGTGACACGTGGGGCGCAGATGAGTCTGAGTTGGTCGTTTTACGTTCTTTTCAACGCGTACGGAGTCCCTCGCTTCACGATATTAATCCGTTCACAATATTAATCCGAACACGTATCGTAATGTGAAACCCGTCGTTAGGTGAGACCAATGATTCCGTACAAGGAGAAGCAAACACTGAGATGTAAACACTAAAAAGCGCTGCTATTGGCTGAGAAGCTACCCATTGCTGATTGGCTGCTGTGCCACCCACGCTCATGCACAGCCATATCGTAACACGTATCTTAAAGTGAAATTTCATTGTTACGTGATAAAATGTTCTTATAGAGCATATATCGTGAAGTGATTTCATCAAATTTGTGAGGCCATTGTAAAGTGAGGGACCTCTGTTCTCGAATGGCTGTGTAGGTTTCTGCAGTAGTTCCACACAGCTGTCTGATGTGCGGGTCGAACTGCGTGTTGTTCAGTTCGACGTCTGATATTTTTGCTCTGCATACTGGGCAGGTTCTTCATCTGATTCTTGCGTCATCACAATTTGGGCTCTTGACTAACTTAAATATTTCATTATTTCGGTAAACAGCGCCTTCGAGTGGCCGCTGGGTAACGAGTAAATCGACCGCGTACAACGGCGCATTGCTGCGTGCCGCTGTCAGATTCAAAGTAAACAAACCTACGCGGTGCAAAAACATACTGCGAGTCGATGACCGCGCGTGCGTTACCCCCCTTAAACCCCGCGCGCGGTCGCGCGACCCGGACAAACGAGCTGACTGGACCTCCTTCTCGCCGCGCCAACAGGAGCTGCGGGAACGCGTCCTCCGCGGGAAGTACCGCATCCCCTTCTACATGTCCACCGACTGCGAGAACCTGCTCAAGCGCTTCCTGGTGCTGCACCCTCTCAAGCGGGGAAGCCTGGAGGTGCGTGCCCGGCCCGTCGCCACGCGGCTGTCCCCTCGGATATTAGGGTGGCGCAGTGGTAACATCCGCGCCTCACAGAAAGAATGGTCTTGCCCGAGGCGGTTCGATTCCCGCCTTGGGCACCTTTCTGTGTGGCGTTTGTGTGTTCTCCCCCTATTCTGCGTGGGTTTC
>JAZEWU010000029.1:215113-232232 GCA_036362915.1 Geotria australis | reverse complement strand
TCCCACCCCTTCCCCGCTCATTTTTGAATTGTCACGATGGTAAATATATTTTTAGCAGACTCAAGAAAGCTTCTCCCTCTACAACATGCAGACAAAATACTTTGATAGTGTATGAATTATGCTTGAAACTGATTGGTTCACACCAGATACGGCTTTCTTTTTAGCCTAGTCTCACTGGTGTTATCCAAGTGTTACCAAAAGGCAAGCAGCTTAGGACAACGCAGATGTCAATGATCATAACCATGTGACTTAAGGTGTGGTTTGGGTATCGTGGCTCGCGTGTTATGATTTGTTATGAATGAATTGTTGCATCATCATCATCATTGCTGGTTGTACTGTCGTTGCCTTGTGAAGCAGGAGCAGCTAGGATTATGTGGCGTTTAGCGTTCTCTCAAGCAGCGACGCCCCCCCCTGTATCCCAATACGGCTCTCATTTGAAGTGCAGCCCTTTGAGGAAAAGGGAATGACACTTGCGCTAAATTTAACCACCGGTGGTCGAGGCAGTCACGACAACAGCAAGTGTGTTTTGATTTTTCGTTTGTGTTAAAAGCACACCCTCGTCACGCAGCACACAACAGTTTCCTTTTAATAGAATGATCACGTGTTAATAGTTTAACGTCTTATAATTTACAACCTCTTTGCCGGCCGATTGTCACACGGAGGGCCTTCCCCACGCTGTGTCGGCCATGGCGGTTGTTTGACCATACTTCGCCACCAGTTCTGTTTGGCTCACTACTGGTTCAGTTATCACTGGGTACATAGAGGAGTGCGCTAACAGCTGCGCAACCACTCCACTCCTACAGTCGTATGTTACATGGCGGCAATAGCAGCATCGACCTGCACCCATGGGTTAACTTGTGACCATTAGACTCTGTTATCCCGATGGAATATAGACTGACACAAGGCCTGTACGGATGTTAGGTAAGTATAGTAGCCTTTGACAGAAGGCGGAGACTGACGTGGGGTAATAATAATAAGTACAATTTATGAAGTACACAAATTCAATTTTAAAGATACTCATTTGAAGATAGTACGACTCAGAGGCGCGATCAAACCCCATAGAGGCAAGGAGGGGGGAAGGCAGCCACGCCGTTAGCCAGCGATAACATTTGCCAGACATTGCGTCCTATAATGATGTTATCAGCCAATTCACGAGTGTTTTTTTAGTTGTGGGAGGACACCGGAGAACCCGGAGGAAACCCGCTCAGAACAGGGGGCGAACGCACAAACTCCACACAGACAGGCACCAGAAGCGGTGTACAAGTCGTCGGCGCCGTTTTCAACGTGTTTTCTTTTCTCCAGCAAATCATGAAGGATCGCTGGATGAACGTGGGTCATGAGAACGACGAGCTGGTGCCGTACGTGGAGCCATCGCTCGACATCGGCGACACGAAGCGAATAGGCAAGTCCCGCCACCGGTCCCCGAGAGCGGGGAACGTCCCCGAACGAACCTCGAAACGAAATGTCCAGGTGTCACGAGATAGATCGCGTAGAGAGATCGTATAACGTCACACATTGTGAACTGACGCAGGATACTTAACACGAGCCTGGAATTGCACCAGATTATTTTTATCGCTCGTTTCTGACGAAAGCTAAAGTTGGCCGGGATTGGCGATAAATTCTCCCGAGTTTGCAACGCTGGGCGGGACGGCCGCGTGACCTCAGCGGAACCCGAATGACCCCTAACCCTCACCGGGGCGTTGGGGTTTGACGCCGTTGCTCTTGGTCTCCGCAGATTTCATGGTGGGGATGGGCTTCGCGCTGGAACAGATCACAAAGTCGCTGTCGGAGATGAAGTACGACGACATCACGGCCACGTACCTACTCCTGGGACGAAAGAAGGAGATGGTGAGGATCTGACTGACCGCATGTACACACTCGCGCGCACACTCCATGCATACATACACACACCTCCGCACACTCGCGCGCCATCACATTCTCGCACACTCGCATCATACACAATCGTGCCCACACACTTCCGTACGCGCTGAAAGGCAAAGAACCCCCCTATAGCCTTAACAGACTGTAGGGTTAAGTGCCGTTTGTGAGCACCTATAAAACCCGACATGGCAAACGAGGGGGTGGGCGGCCAGCACCACGCCCCAGCCGCCTTTGTCTCCCTAGTGGCAATGGTTCAGAAAATTGTCACTGGTGTTGGCCGTGACAGGAATCGAACTAGGGTCGCCAGGTTTGTAGCCCAGCATGCTAATTATTGAGCCACCGCTCCCCACGCTTCCGTACACACCCGCGCACAGACCTACAGACACGCACAAACGCGCGCACACTCCCGCACAGTAGCGTGCACGCACGCACTCCCCCGGACCCCGTTTGAATGATTTCATCACAGTTTGTATGTTGTCACTTGTATTGCTTCTGCTATTGGCATCATGTCACGGGACAAAGATGTTACGTCTAGTAAACTTTGCGGCGAGAAGTGTGAAATCACCTTCGGTCGGCAAACGGTCTCCAAAGAGGATGCGTGAACGAGACCAGATTATCTGCGCCTGTTACACAGCTTTTAGTGGCAATCGAACCAAAACAATTATAACCACGGCGGATACGGCACTTTAAGCTTTTCAACTCGACACTTTGTAAGCAGGCATTAGTGACCAAGCTGAACTCATGAATCCGCCACTTAACCGGCCAGGTGGCTCAGCGGTAGAGTCAGCTGCTGAGTTCAAATGCAGGTTGGGGTGTTGTGTTACTCCATCAGCCCCTCTGGGGTCGATCAAATGAATACCCCCGTGTGGGGAAATAAACACCCGTTGTCCGGTAGATAGATTTGCCTACACCATAGGAATGTGGAATTTACCTCACTGACTGAGGGGTGTGAACAGGAGATTTTAGATGTTTATTATTACAGCAGAAAAATACCAGTGAGCTTGCAAGCTCTTTCCAGGCGACCAAAGTTAATAAAAAAAAGTACAAAGCGATGACCACCGCCTCGATTTGGATTTGAGAAAAGGAAACCACGTTGAATTTCGAGTGCGGTTGAGAACCCTGTTTGATCGCGGGTCGGCTGAAACCCAGATCTGCATGCACCATCTCGGCAGCGCCGGCCCGCTCGGCGCCCCGATACGTCCGTTATGAAATCACCGGAGCTACAACTTGCCATCTCCACACCGCACGTGTGTTGATTCATGCAGCGTCTAACTACAGCGCTATCTTTCTCGAAATGCTGGCGTAGCGTCCAGGTTGTTTGCGTAGCCTGACTGGAGCAACGCACGCCCAGAACTTTGGTAGGTGCAAAGTTTGCCTTGGCTGTGTATTTGTGTGTGTGTTGAACTCCTGTGGGGGACCGTAGTGCGATGGTTGGTGCACCGCGCTGTGAGCCTGGCGACCCGAGGTCGATTTACGCTCACAATCAGTAACGGTCGGCTAGCCTTAAATGAGTACGTAGTGTGGTGTGTAAGCATCACCGCTGTGGTGTTGCCACCCACCCCCTTGTAATCTGTGCTAGGCATTATAGGTGCTCGCTTACACCGCTTGCCCCCAATGAACTCCACGGATTCGATTCGATTCTTCGAAGCGTGATGGTTACATGACAGTTTCCCATTGCAACAAGTTCTTCTTTAGGTGCAGACAGCCCTTCAACATTTAGAGATATAATAGTCAGTGCTGACCTTAAAGGCGGCGGGCATTGGCCTCTCTGCTTGCTCCAGACTGAGGGGCTTCTGGCATCTGTTGAGCTTCTGGACATCGTTGTCTTTCAGCTCCTCGGCTTGGAGGTGTTTGGTAGAATGTGCAGGTAATACCAAGTATTACTTGACAGGGATCGTGACGTGAACGCTTCTACCTTGGCTTTCACTTCTTTTCGTGAACTAAACAGCTTTACGTTAACAGTTATCACCAATAACCTGCGTTGCTCTTTAACTTCAAGTTAACGAAACGCCACGCTTTCGGTTCTAGTTTCTAAACAAAACGCGCGGGGCTTTATCCTCCCGCTAACGAGACGCTCGGCGCTCGGCGGCGCGGGCACGATCGCGCCCGGCTCGTCGGCGACACTAACGGCTGCGACGCGCCCCCCGCCGCGCGCGCAGGGCGACGGGAGCGACTCGGGCAGCACGCAGTCGCTGGCGATGAAGCCGCGAGCCAGCAGCGACGTTCACAACGGCAGCTCGGCGGCCGCGGCGCCCCACGGCAAGGTCCAGCGGAGCTCGTCGGCGGCGCAGAAGCAGCACCGTCACGGTGAGAAGGGGGGTGGGGGGGGGCGGCGCGCCTATACGCACTCCGGCACAATCGTCGGCGGGAGAAGATGAGAAACCAACCGAACGACGTTTCGCTCGAGCATACGTACGGCCGTATTAATTATAAAAATAATTTTACATTTATAACGGGTAGAACTAGAAGCCGACCCAGGACACGCTGGAGGGATTATATCCTTCGGCTGGCCTGGGAACGCCTGGGAATCCCCCAGGAAGAGCTGGAATCTGTTGCTGAGGACAGGGATGTCTGTGATTTTTAAAGAACGATTTCAACGGCAGTCGCGGGTGAGAAACATTCGGCCGTCAGCTGTTTCACACGAATGACCCGCAGAGGTTGTTAAAAAAACCAACACAGAAAGTTTCAGCGTATAAATCCTGACATTGTAGACCACTGTGAATAGTCGTTGCGGATTCTTTTGCCTTGCAGTGCCCCTTGACCCGGCCTCCTGGGCTTCTTGTCAACAGAATCTTTACAGGAAGTCGTTACTCCTCCCCTGACTGTTGTTGTTCCGACTCTTATCCAGGCCGCTCGCCGTGGCCTCTCGTTCAAAGGACAGGTTCGCTGCTCGTGAGCCCCGTAGACTTTGGCCTGCCCACTGCCGGCACGGTGCCGCGGTGTGGGACACACCGCGCCACACCACAGTGGGCCCTTGCTTAACGAGGCCCTCGTGATATGATGAAATAACTTTACGATGTATACGCTCCATAAGAACCTTAGTATCGCAATAGGATCAAAATGTTACGATAGTGTTATGATATGGCTGCGCGTGAGCGTGGGTTGCGCAGCAGCCAATCGGCGAAGCAAACACGTGCCGCTTGGGCAGCTTCTCACCCGATATTAATCTGGGCATGAGAGGGTAGAAACTTCCCCTAGAGCATGGCCCGCTTGGCCCACTTGGGTCTGGTCTCCACGCACCACTAGGTGGCGCTCGCCGACCACTGATGGGAATGGTGGCCCTGGAGGAGTGAGTTGAGTTCATGGGTAGGGATGAGATCGTGGTTTCACAGGATTGTGAGCAATGGCGACAGTTTGGTGAGTCCTGCATCCAACTGGATTTGATCAGCTCGTCACGGTGATGTTGCTGACGTGGGGAGGACCTAATCCAGCAGGGGATAGACACTGACTGATGGTTATTGTGTAGTTTTCCGGACCTAAACTATGCAACTCCCACAGACAGCCACGGATTATAAATCACACCCTAATCGTACAAGTTCTTGTATTATTTTTACTCTTAACCGTGTTGTCATTTTATGGATATATTTGTTTCTCCCTTCGCCAACGTTCTGCTCACCCTCCGTTTGTGCTCACTTCCTGTTACATAGCACATTGTGTGCTCCGCGAAAAAGAAAGGTCCGGCGGAAAATCCCGATTTAATTCGCAAGATAGAGGCCCGGGACGCGTAGATAAAAGTTTGTGTAATTTGCACTAAGTGGGTCCCTTTTAATGATGGACTTTCTTCGGAGAGGTTCAGTTGAATTGCTCCCTCCCTGCCCCCTCCCTCCGCCCCCGTCTCAAAGGACGCCTTGTCTGCTTTATGACGGTGGTTTGAGGAGGAGCGGTGGTAGTTTGACCAGGGCGCCAGCTCACAGTAGGGTGCTCTTACAAGGCGTGTCACGGGATCATTTACGATCACAAGGCACTGGCGTTGTCTGTACGGGTCCGCGAGTGTGCACGCGCACGTGTTGAGATGGTGGCGCGGTGTTTAGCTTGCTGCGGTATGAACTCTACGACCCGAGTTCGATTGCCGCTCGCGACCATCGTCAGCGACAATCATACCGGTCCAGGGCCTTCCTTAGGTTGATTTAGCCGTGAGTGACTGTTGTCGCGCTTAAAGATCGCCACTAGGGAGACAAAGGTGTCCAGGTGTGTTGTTGGCCACACCAGGCCACCGCACTCGCCCCAGCGGTTTGTTAGGGGTTTAAGGGGATCTCCCGTCGTCTTTATCGTTGTGTGAGGAAGTGGCGGTTTGGTGGTTAGCGCCCTGCGCTGCAGACAGTGACTTGGGTTCACTCTTCACCCGCGGCTGATCACGTTGGGAAGTGTGTGATTGGTACACCACGGTTAGTCAACCGGCAGGATATGTCTGGTGGGGTAAAGTGTGGGTAATGACACCCTGACCAAGACGTGTGGCCAGCGTTGAAGAGCACACTAATACCCTCTAGAGGGGGTCATGTAGAGCTTGCAAACTCACTGGGTATTTTTCTGCTGTAATAATAAACATATAACATCTAACAACCCTCTAGCGAAGGGCCGTCTGCCAGCAGTGGCATGAGTGAGCTACCCTGCTTACCCCTCCTTCGCTGGGCAACTGTTAAAAGAGCCACATAGCTCTATGGTTTCTTCCAGTTTAATAAAAAAACTGACCGACTGACAATGATCAAGGTATTTGTCCGAGGAGAGAACGACTCAGGAGGTGGCAAGGAAACCGCAGAGATAAATAGATGTGTATTATTACAGCAGAAAATACCCAGCGACCTTGCAATCTCTGGATGTGGGATTCCTGTGATACAACAAACGTTCGCGTGTTGTGGCCATGACCACGCCCACGCCCGGTTGCCTTTGTATCTCAAGCGCTTACGTTTACACACTTCCTCCGGTACTTGCCGGCGCAGTGTTTAGCGCACTGCGGTATGAACCCTACGACCCGAGTTCGATTCCCGCCTTACCCCCGACAGAGCGGCGGGCGGGCAGGGGTTCGGCGAGGGAAGGCAGCCGTGCGACTATCCGGCGCCAACGCTCCGCTGGTTCCTAACTCTGCACGGCTTTGATCCTTTTGCGCGCGTGTCCCGTCGCAGGCCCTCCGTCCTCCAGCTCGGCGTACGCAAAGCGCCCGTCCACCGCGAGCAACGACGGGGACGACAGCCGCAAGGTGGGCAGCGGAGCGCGCGCCGCAGAGCCCCGCGTTAGACCCGTCCATCGCGGGCCGCTCAGAAAGCTCGTCGCGCAAAAAGGGCCCGGCGCCGTGCGGCTCCCCACGACGCTGCCGTGGTTCGTCGTCGATCGGCGCCGATCGGCGTCGTTCGTCCGCCGCGAAGCGGTTTAACGCGCGCAAATTGAACTTAAAAGGGACGTTTATCGGGTTACGGACGGCGAGATACAGGGGGTGCGCTTCGAAAGCGCCGTCAGCCGGTTCGGGGCTCCCGACGCGGTCACCACTGGGAACGTGCGCCAGAGCATCCGGCAGCGGTGATTGAGCCAATTGGGGCGATGTAATTCACATTAAGCCGGGGCTCTGGAGAGACACGTAAGCGGTAGGACTCCTCTTCCTCTCTGTCTGCCCTCATCTGTCGTGCGCACGCTTTACTGAACGTGGGGTTTGTCACGTCACCCAACGCTGTCGTCGGGAGGTGCTGACACACATGACAAAGGTCCCCCGTATAACCTTAATAGACGCTTGGGGCAGGTGCTGTTAGCTAGTAGCACCTATTAACGCCAGGACGGCACGTGAGGGAGTTGGTGGCCGGCACCACGCGCGGCCGCCTTTGTCTCCACTGGTGGCGATGTTTACACACCGCACCGGGTATTCATTTGAAGCTGAGTCAACCTAGCGAGGAGGCTCAAGACGGTTCAGAAAATCATCGCCGGTGTTGGTAACGGCAATCGAACTCGAGTTGCCGGGTTCGTAGCGCAGCGTGTTAACCATCACACTACCGTGCGGACATACGCAGCGCTTGTGCCAGGCCATATGCACTTTGATTTCTAGGGAAGTGTCCAAAGTTCGCTGGAAGTAGGATGTCATGGGACAGACCCAGGTTCGATGGGTTTGCCCGACTGACACAACAACAACAACAACCGCCGTTTGCCACTAAGTCGCGGTGACGTCACCACGGCGCCTATGCCAGGCCAGGTGCACAGTTGGAGGCAGTCGCCTTCCAACAACAACAGAGGACGGAGGACCGACGCTCACGACAGCGAGCCGAGCGCCAGGCGGCTTAAACTCAGCGAGTTGGCACGAAAGGGAGCACAGCTTGTGCCTCCGACCAGTCATCTCAGTCAGTCAGCCTCAAGGTGCACCTTACCGTCACATGACAAAGACAAAGATCCCCCATATAGCCTTAACAGACTCACGCACGCGCGCGCGCACGTCGCAACCGCCCTTCGGCGCGGCCGCCGCTCGCGCGATGTCGCACGTGGACCCTGACGCCGCCCGTGACCCCCCGTCGCCCCCCATCGCCCCCCCGTCGCCCCCCGTCGCGCCGTTACAGAACAACGCGGCTTCGGGCTGGCGCTCGCAACGCAACCCGTACGAGCCTCTGGACCAGCCGGCGTCGTCGATACAGAACGGGAAGGAGAACAGGTGAGTTGCGCCGAGCGTCGCTATTTCCCCCCCCCCAACCGCGCGGCTGCTCGCCGGGCAGCGGCGATCGCAATTCAAACGCTCGCTTAAATATGTATACGCGCGCGTGTATACGTACTTAAACGCGCACGTGAATGCGTAAGACCGCGGCGGCGAAGCGATTGGCGCGTTACCCAGCTGCGCCTTGCGACAAGCCGCGAGCCAAAGTCGTAACGACGAAGTGAAAAGTCGCGCGACAACTGCGCATCGCGTTGCCGTAGGTGCCGTTCTCCACCGATGGAAAGGGGTAATGCGGAGAAGGACTCTTTTGTGAGTAAATTGTTTAGAATTGGCGTTCTGCACGCCGGGGCAGTTGCAAGTGCACGCTGTTTGCGAAAGGCAATATTGTGCCGCATTTTTAACCGAATTAAGGAGCGCCCGGCGAACACGTGCATCGTTGACTCACGCGTGTGGCCGCCAAAGTGCGCGAGAACCCTTTCGGGTTAAATCGCCGCATCCCCCTGCTCATCGTATTCCGTCGCTATTATACATGTTTAAAATGCTTTCAGCGTAACCCACTTCCCCCACTGCAGCAGCTCACCTCCGCAGCCATCCCCTTGCGTCCATTGCCTCTTAATGCACATCTCCCGCGGGCGATGCTCCCCACCTCCCCGCTCCCCCCACCCGCTCCCCCCCCACCCACCACGTGTGTCTCGTCTTCCCCCCGCTCCCTCCCACCGCCCGCTCGCACCGATCATCCTCATCCTCGGCGCTAAAAACCGAAAAATCCCCGCCGCTTGCTTGGGCAACAGCGCGCCCAAGTCTCCGCAGCATCGCGGTGCCGGGGCCTCCTCCTTTGTCGCGGCCGCCTCTTCCTCCTCCTCCACCACCGCCACCACCACCACCTCTTCCTCCTCCTCGCCCGCCGCCAGCACCCCCTTACCGCCGGTCGTGTCCGCACGCACGCGCCACCAAAAGTCCCTGTCGTCGTCGGAGCACCCGGGCACTCTGTCGGAGGTGTCCGACTCGCTTTACTCCACGTAAGCGATCATCGCCATCCCATCGCGTCCCCGCCCGTACCCCCCCTCCCCTTCCCCCGCTCCCAGACTACCCTGCGCCGCCAGCTCCTCCCCGCACCCCCCCCTCTTCCCCGCACGCTTGCGTAGAGCCACGCGGTAGTTGCCGCTAAGCAAGTCGTGTAACGGACTTAAAGCGATTCCGGTCGTTGAAGGCGGTCGCCAGCGCGCGTCGATTGCGCCGTGGGCACGGTTGGACCGCCGGACCCAGCGACGATATCGTTAGTATTGCTAGCGACGACATCGCTATGTCTCGCAAACTCCAGTCCTCGATACCCACATTGAACGATATATCTGATAAATTGAGATCTATCCCACGGATTTTATGTACTAAAAGTTGGATGAGCACGCGGCAAATATGCTTCGTATGACGTAGAGAACGCTCGTTTTCTTTTAAGAGATCTTGGAGGCCCGTGCTGCTCTGCGTCACGTGACGCCGATAACACAATCGGGATAAAACTGCGGAAACATTGCCGCAACAAAGTAAATTGAAATAAAATAGCATTGTGGCTGGAATGTTACGGTCAGGTGGGTTCATCAGAATAGTACGAAATTTGCTAAGAGGATGCTACTCATGGATCTTAATGCGCCAGCGATGTCCTCCAGTCTTCGTTTCTCGTTACGGGAGCTTGACGTTACCTGCCCGGCGCACGTAGCCCAGCTGCGTACGCGCAGGAGCTGTGTGGATTTCCCCTTCCGTCTTGCTTTAACGCCACGCAGATAATCGATACTAACAAAAATTAACCCCTTCAATTAATTAGTGCATTCTCTACAGCGAAGGTTGCAGAGGGAGAGGTGTAGTGAGTGAGTGGGTGAGCAAGCGTTGTGTTGGCCTGCAATGTGGGTGGTGGTGGTGGTTGAGTACGGTGTCAACGTTATGAAACAATCAGTCTAGTAGGCCCGAGTCCTCAATAGACCGAGTCCACGGCTTCGGTGGAGAAATCCACTGGTGAAGTTCACGGGAGTCGTAACCATGGTAGGAGCGATGTGAATAAGCAGGCGACTGAGCGCCGGTGAGCGAGTGGCCGGAGTGAGTCGGTGAGTGTCCAATCATCAGTGAACCCAACTGCTTTACGCTGAACGTATTGAAGTAGGCTTTTGCGGCTCGATCTGTGAGACTTGCAATTGAGAGCCGCTCCTTCGGCACAGCCTTGCTTGAAGAATATAATAGTAATTTTACATTTATAACGCGTAGCGGATATTCATTCAATGTCGACGAGTGAACAATGTCGACGATATTCACTCGACGAGAGAAGGACTCGGAGGCGCGAGGAAAGCGCAGAGAGGCGGAGGAGGTAGCCAGGCGGTTTGCCGGCGCCATATTACCACACACTGCTTCCTGTGTATTATGATGTTATCGGCCAATTAATGAACGAGTATCGCTGTAGTTGTTTTGTCGTCCTCGCCACCGTTATTATCGTTTTTATTTTCACGTTTGCTCCCCGCCACCCGTGCTCCTTGCTCCCTCCGACCCCCCACCACGCCTCCCCCGCTCCCCGCGCTCCCCCCGCCTCGCGATCCCCTCACCAGCAGGACGGCTCAGAGCGGTCGCGCGTCGCCCTCGTCGCACAGCGTGAGCGCCGGGACCGCCGGCGACAACCGCAACTACTTCCCGCGCAACATGGCGACGCGCAGCACCTTCCACGGCGGGCACGTGCACGACCGGCGCGCCGCCAACGCCAACGCGGGCGGCGCGGGCGGCGGCCCGCCCGAGTCGGGCGACGTCACCGGCGGCCTGTCGCGCGCCACGCGGGACGGCGCCCGGGGCAGCAGCGCCTCCGGCAACATGTTCTCCCGGCTGACGGCGCGGCTCAGCCGCAGGTGAGCGCGCGCGCGTTCGGTGCGTTCCGCGCGCCCGCGTGTGTGTGTTTGGGTTGTCAAGGCGGCGGCGGCGGCGAGCGAGCTTGCTAATGGCACTTGTCCCCCCAAGCAGCCTGGACGGGTTGAGGCGGCGGAGAATTTGACGGTCTCTGTCCGGTTTGCTCGCGTGCGATTGCGCCGGTGTTCGCAGGAGTCCCCGTAAAGAGCTTGCAAGCTCACTGTACAGGATTAAGCGGTTTATGAACATATATGTTATGTGTGTATTGAGGAAGTACCCATTTTTGCGACGGATGAAAAGTTGGCCGGGTTTTTTTTTTTTTACGGTTGTCTGCTTTCGCCTGTTGCTGAGGACAGGGGTGTCTGGTCCACTCTCCTTGGACTACTGCCACCGCGACCCTCACCAGGGCAAGCGGTTTAGAAAATGGATGGATGTTGTTTACGCTTGTGTGTGCTGACAGCGATCGGCCGTACAGTGACAGATTTGCCGTGCGTGCACCGTGTGTTACGAAGTGTTATTTGAACACGGTCTGAAATCGAAAGATCTCGTTTGAAGCGATGTGAGCCACCCTAGCATGACGGGCGCTCGGTCAAAAACAAAGCGTTCACAATGTTGCAAAAAGTATAAAAAACGCTCTTTCGGTTATTAATGTCTTTGTTGGGTTTGCATCATGAAGGTTTTTGAAGGCGTTTGTGTCAATACGGGATTTTCCCGGATCCTCCACAGCGACCCTGTTTACTCCGAGCAGCGCGGGGTTGGCCGCTGGCTCGGCGGTCCGAGCGCTCAGTTGGCAGCGCTGAGATCGAATCCGTGTTCCGGCCGGCCATGATTAAACCGGTTTCTTGAGTTTAGCGAGTGAATCAGTGTCAGCCCTTCTGACCGGAGACTTGAATAAAGACGCATAGACTCATAAACGCACCGTTGTGATCAAACCAGCTCCCAAGTGCGGTGAGTCGACCGTCTTGGCATGAGCCCCAATGATTACACAAATAAAAACCCACGCCGTTCAATTGGTTTTCCTTCGTTAATTTGGCTAAACTCCAGCGCTCAGAATGAGGCAATGTGCTGCCCTCTGCTGTACAGACTAGAGGTCGCTTAAAGAGACCAGATCGTTTCCACGGACCGTTCAGAAAGCACGGAGGGGTCGCACTGCCCTGCGAGAATTCCGAATCGAGACTTGGTCTTTTGATGCTCGTTTGAGCAGAAAATCACCCTTTTTTTGTTAATAAAAAAATATTTTAACAAGGCGGGGGGGGGGAGGAGAAAGTTGTAATATTTTCGGCCAAAGGGGAAGGATGGTAAAAGAGGGGACCAGGGGGGCCTACGGTAGAGGGCCCATCAAAAATAATTACGACAAGGAATTAAATAGCAGTAAAGTTACTTTTGGCCTGTTGTCGCTGACGTTTGTATAGGATGGGATCGTGTAACCGCTGCCAGCCGTGCCCCAGTGTTGTGTGTCGCTTGATTTAAATGTTTGGTACCTCTGAGCCGTGGCGCTTAGAGGGCATAACAGACATTTTCAATCATCCATCTATCCATGCTGCAAGTGCATGCATCTAATCGCCCATTCCTCCCACGACGCTGCTTGACAGCATTCGAAGAGGACCGCTTGGCCCGTTGACTCAAACAAGCGACAATAACGTTTGTTCTGCTGCGTATACCTGAACCGCGCGCTCATTTGCCGGAACCGTAAAAGTAAACAAAAAGTCACGATTTTTATCGTTTACATGCCATCTCACATTTTTCTTCCTTTTGTTTTCTATTTGTTCTTTTTATTTGGCTGTAGATTTCCCAGAAGGTAGGCCGAATGCACCCTTCCTCATATTTCACGTCCGTCCCCCCATAACCCTAACGCGCCCGTTTCCAGCTCTCCGCACTAACCCTAACTTCTCCCGCGCTGTGCGTGGCTCGTTGTCGTGGTTGGTTGCACGGCGTGCCGTGGTGTGCCTGCGGTGTGCCTGCGGTGTGCCCATGTCGCGGCGTGCCGTGGTGTGGCCGCGGTGTGCCGTGCTTTTTTCCTGCATGGGGACAAAGCGTACGGTGGGCCGAGCCTCGCTTTGGTGGGCATTGCTGCTCCCGCGTCACAGCGATGCCCGTGTCTCCCCCTCCTCCTCCCCGTGTCTCTCCTTCCTCCCCGTTCCCGGTGTCTCCCCCTCCCCATGTCTCCTAGCCGTCCCCGCGTCTCCCCCACGTCCCCGCGTCTCCCCCATGTTTCCTCCGATGCGATGGTCCTCCCCATCATCGTGTTTTACCCCTAAGAGCCCTCGCCCATTTTCCCGCCGCGCGCGAAAATGGGGCCCGGTTTTGTTCGGAGCGGCACGAGGCCGAGGGGGTCGCTAACGCTAACGGTGTGCTTAACGGCGCGGTAACGGCGCGGTTAACAATGCGGTAACGGTGCGATTTAAGGTGCGGTTAATGGTGACGAATCCTCGCTGGCCTCGTTTCAACCACCCCGGGAAAGGGCGTAGCTGCGCTCTCGGTGTCCTCCGCTGTTGTCACGTGCTCTGGGTGTCTGTCTCTCTCTCTCTGCGACCTCTGTGACCTCTGTTAACCGCCCGCGACCTCCGGCCGGCACGCCGCGTCTAACCCGCCGCCGCGTGTCTCTCTGTCTCCGTGGAGGGCTGTCAACGAGGTGGAGAAGAACGGCAGGCTCGAGGGACCCAGGTAAGTTTGTCCGAGCGTGGCTCCGCAACTCGCGTTCTCGTCCCGCACCTCCCCGCTCACCTCTCCGCACGTGACGCGCGTCTGCAAAAGGTTTCCCGCTCGGAGGCGAAACGCGGGAGGTTTGAGTCCACGGTCATTTCCGGCCAGTGATTATAAACCCAGCGCGCTGTTGTAGCGAGTTGACGATCTCGAGCCGCCCAATTGCTCCGCGGAAGGAAAGTCACGTTGGATCTAGTTCTTCACTTAATCGGGGGCTGCATTCCAGCTGCTCTTTTTGGATAGCCGTGGTGAGCGTTCCTCCCGACTCCTTGACAACATTTAGCCTCCCATGTCTGACCCATCCTCGCACCGTGTAAATGGTTTATGGTTTAAAAAGCATTGACATTGCCCCCGTTCCTCATCTCTACGTTCCTCCTTCCTTCTCTGCTGGTTCCCCCCTCCTCCCCGCTCCTCCCCCACTTCCCTCTCCTCCGTCCTCCCCCTCGCTGCTCCCTTCTCCTCCCAGCGGCGGCGGCAGCCGGGTGCCGTTCGCGGAGGCGCGCGACGAGATCCCGCGCGACTCGAAGCCGCGCGCGCTGCGCTTCACGTGGAGCATGAAGACCACGAGCTCCATGGACGCGCGCGAGATGATGCGCGAGATCCGCAAGGTGCTGGACGCCAACCGCTGCGACTGCGAGGTCCGCGAGCCCTTCCTGCTCTACTGCATGCACGGCGACGACCTGGGTGGCAGCGGCAGTGGCAGCGGGGGCCATGGCGGGGGCGGCGGTGGTGGCGGCGATGGCTTGGTGTGCTGGGAGATGGAGGTGTGCAAGCTGCCGCGCCTCTCGCTCAACGGCGTGCGCTTCAAGCGCATCTCCGGCAGCTCGATCGCGTTCAAGAACATCGCTTCCAAGATCTCCAACGAGCTGAAGCTCTAGCCGGCGGACCCGCGGAGGTTGACGCAAGCGGTTCCCACCCCCCCGTCCCGCCCCCCACCATCGTACACCACCTACCCTCCATCCTACACCACCTACCCCCCCTTTCACTTGCCGCCCCTCGCCCCGCCACGACCTTCTCACATCTCCCTCCCGCTGCCAATCTCTTACCCGGGCCGTCGGCAGGCCTCGCCGTCCCCCCCCACAGTCGCTAAGGCGGCTCTCCGTGGTTGGCGATATCGCTCGAGCTGTGGACTCGGATGTTGGGCGTTTGGTGCACTCCACGTGTTGTTTTTGTTTTAGTCCTTCAGGGTACTGCGTCACCGCGTCCAGGCCCCACGTAGCCTCCGCTGCTCGGGCCCGGGACAGCCTCCGTCGCCGCCTCTGCTGCCGGTTACCGGGAGGGGGGTTTATTTCGCGATCGCGGAAGTAAGTTTTTTGATTTCGTCACGACGTTCGAAGCGCCGAAGCCGGCGGGGGTTATCGCTGGAGCTGCGCGCGCGCAACCGCACTCTCGTCATGGTAATGATGATGATGGTGGTGGTGGTGGTGATGATGATGACGGTGGTCATGATGAGACGGTGGCGATGACGACGATATACATTTCCACTCTGTCACTCGCTCGCACCTGCGAGTGGCGCCACCGACGCGCGGCGGCAGCTTTGCATGAAACGGTGCCTCTTGTGGCTGTGGTCAAACCACGTCCCCTAATCCTGTCCGGCCGCCGCGGTTACCTCCCCACCCACCCATCCGACCCCGCAACCCCCCGACCCACCAGGTTAAGCATTTAACCGTCTCCATTTGCCTTCGTGCAACGTCACCTTTTGCCAAAACGCGTGCTCTCGCAGCGCGCGGTTTCACTTCTCACGCGGTGTAGCGGCAGCTCGCAAGGGGGTGTTGTCGTCGCTTTACGTTTTTGGGTTTGTAGTACTTCGTTTGGCTCACGGGAACGGAAGAGCACAGCGATGTCGGAGCTCGCGCCGCTGACGTGGCCACCGATCGTCACACCGGGCACGAGGAGGATCGGATGAGTGGAGGCACGGGACGGAGTGCAGAGGCTCCGTTTTGCTATATACATAGATTAGGAGCAGAGAAAAAGTTAAATATTTTGGGTACATTTTATAATGGACATAGGCCTGAATTGTTTACTGCTCTGAGCCTTGCTCTCTCTCTCTCACTTGTAATTGTATAGCTTGCTACAAATCCAAGTGAATGTTGATTTTATACGCTGTAAGAATGAACTTTGGAGGTAACAAAAATAATAAAAAATAAATATTTTGTAAGGGGGATAATTAATTTATGGCTGTGTAGCATACAGAATATAATTTTTCGTTGTCTGGATATTTTTTTCTTCCTCGTTCACGTTGGGGCTGCCTTAGTCTCTTGGGTTTTCTTTATATATTTCAACACTATCTGGTGTGTAGCACCGCGCACAGTTGATTCGAGTAATGTATATTATTTAGGCCAGTTTATGTTTGGAAGCTTTCTTTTTAATGAACACTGGCGAATAATTGTGCTTGATTAATGCTACGGTCGTGTACGCATTTAGGTGTCATTGGTTGGCATATATTATATTTTCTCGGTAGCAAATGTTCTGCGCGCAACGCGCAGTTTTGGTTTTTAGCTCCTTAATGTTCATCACAAGACCGACGATATACTGTAAATAAAGACGTGTGATGTAATGAATTGGGTGAACGTGATATAAAACGGTACTGTTCTCTTCACCTCCCGTGTTTGATTCCAACCGACACTTAATTAACGAAAAAAAAGTATTTCAGACGTATACGTGATATTTTAACGAGAGACCTGTTCGGAAACGTACGCGCTCAGTGTAGCTCCTTCTTGAAAGTTAAACGGGGGCCCGGCTTCTCCGCGTCACTTTGTCGCACGCGTGGCCACTTGAAACGGACCGCCGCCGCAGCAGCATTATTACCGTTTCACCGTCAGATCTTCGGGTGGTTTCCCCCCGTCCCCTGCGCCCTTTCCCTTCCAGTCGTACGCGGCATAAACATTGACTCGCGCCAGCCATCGCAGTGTGTTCTTTCCGCGCAGGCAAGCGGTGGCGGCGCGTGACCGGCCTGTCGCTGTGTTTGTCGTGCCGACCGGTCTGACCGTTCTCCATCTTTCATCTCATCGTCGCCGTGTTTGTTTGGGGGGGGGGGGG
>JAZEWU010000029.1:196081-208509 GCA_036362915.1 Geotria australis | reverse complement strand
ACGGGGTTGCACCATCTAGATTCGGGGGTTCCTGGTGGCCAGTGACGTCACTGGAGCTCAGTTCGGTCGAAAGTATTTCAGTAAACAGAGTCCCGGATAGAGAGCTCTGCAATGTGTGATCAGTGTGTGAGTAGAGAGGGCTTAGTGTGTGTGTGTAATCAGCTCAAAATACCTTGCAGAGTTCAATAAAAATGCAAAGAACTGTGTAAAGGAATGGGAAACTGTAGTTTAACCATCGCGCTTCGAAGAATCGCAAAGAAGAAGAGTGTGAATTCACTGGTTTAGTGTCCTGTGTGTGTGTGTGTTTTAATGCGCGTGTGTTGTCTTTATGTTGTGTCAACTTGTGTGTGAGTTCAGTGTGTGTATGTGTTCGGTGTGTAATTCCTGGCTCTGGTTCTGGGTGCACCTGGCCTGGCACAGGCGCTGTGGTGACGTCACAGCCACTTAGTGGCGTACGGCGGTTTGTTGGTGTGTTTAATAGTGGGAAGCGGTGGCACAGTGGTTAGCGCGCTGCGCTACGAACCCAGCGACCAGAATTCGACTCCCGTGAGCGCGAGTCGAATTCTGGTCGCCCTCCCATAGGTCGACCCAGCCTCAAATGATTACCTGGTGCGGTGTAAATATCGCCACTGGGGAAACAAAGGCGGCCGAGCGTGGTGCTGGCCATCCAGCCCCTCGTGTGCCATGTCGGCCTTCGTAGGTGCTCGTTAGCTGCACTTGACCGCACAGTTTGTTAAGGCTATACGGGGGGATCTTTGGTGTGTTTAATACGGTATGCGCGTGTGATCAGTGCGTGTGGGTTGTGTGTGTGTTTGAGTGTGAGTGTAGGTGTTTGGTGTGTATGTGATCAGTGTGTGGTGTGCGTGTTTTCAAAGTCTATGTTCCACGTGTGTGTGTGTTGATTGTGTGAGTTTAATGTTTGTCTAGAATCTAGAATGCGTGTGTGTAATATTAAAGGTCGTGGTTCGCGCGTGTTCATAGCCACTAATTAAACACGCATGCAATACTCCAGTATGTATGTACAGTACGTAAAGGGGTGGTCCACAATTCGCGTGACCCTTATTTCCTAGTTTTTCAGGCTTGTGATCTGTCACGAGCCCATACTCTCCTCACTTACACGCCGTGCTTCACCAGTCTAAACAGCATATATATCTTCTTCTTCTTCTTTGCGATTCTTCGAAGCACGATGGCTAGCTTCTGGACATCGTCGTCTTTCAGCTTGGCTTCGAAGTACAGATAGAGAGATGTTTATTATTACGGCAGAAAAATACCCAGCGAGCTTGCAAGCTCTTTACGGGACTCCTGCGACACAACAAACAAGCGAATTGATGCAAGAATGTAAAATATATACAAGATTTATATGATATTTAAACACATTTGAAATCGACCAACAACTCACGTTCTTCTTCTTTGCGATTCTTCGAAGCACGATGGTCAGCCTCTGGACATCGTTGTCTTTCAGCTCCTGGGCCTCGAAGTGTTTGGTAGAATTCGCAGGCAATACCAAGCATATATTACCTGACAGGGATCGCGACGTGAACGCTTCTACCTTGACCCCCAGAAATGAATGACCAAAGGAAAAAAAAAATTGTGGTCAATGAAATGGGGGTCACGAGACATATGGACCACCCTGTACATCTGACGGATGCTCACGCAGTGATGTAATGGCTGAGCTCGCTAGACCTGTACACCCAGAGGTCGCCGGTTGGATCCAATCTCCCGGCGCGGCAGTTCAAATAGTGATCAACCGTTCTTAAATGCCCCCCCCATTCCATACCTCTGTCCACCCAGTAGACGAAGTTGACACAACGGTTTAGTTGTGTGTGTGCGGTGAGGCAAAGTGTGGGTAACTCTCTCCCTCTTTCGAGACGGATGATCAGCGTGGAAGAGTAGGCCAACATACCCCTCCAAAGGGGGCTCTCCAGAGCTGTTTTCCAGCGGAGGACCTTCATCTAGCAGTGGCGTGAACGAGCAATTTGCAGGCGCTGCACTTTTTGCCGTCAACTGCTTTGCGCGTGCAGGTGCCCGTCCGTGTGTGCGTGGGCCTCCCCTAGGTCGACTCAGCCTCGAACGACCACCGGACAACCCTCGTGGGCCGTGCTGGCCTTCGTAGGTTGCTCATCGGCTAACGGCACTTGACCCTCACAGTCTGCCGAGGCTACGCGGGGGATCTTTGTCTCCGTAAACACGCACCCACCGTGTCACGGAAAATATGCGAACGAGCCGCGATTGAAACCGAGGGCGAATGTTGATGCTGGTCGACACGCGGCGGCCAGAGGAATGCCACGCGCCTTTGTGATAGCCGCGCTGAGAGCCCGACGTTACCTGGAGCCGTTGCTAGGTTAACAAACCAAGCTCCCCCTTCCCCCCACGTTTATCCCCTAACCTCCCCCGTATCTCCCCCCCATCTCCCCCGCTGCGTCTCTCAGTGAGGGCGGGGGCCGACGCTCGCTGACGATGTGTCGCAAAAATCTCAGCAACGAGGATAATTCGTAGTCAAATGTGGAAGGAAGTACACGCGGATCTGTGCTCGGTTTAGGTGTGTAGGTGTGTGGGTGTGTGGGTGGGTGGATGAGAGTGTGGGTGGGTGAGTGTGTGGAGCGGTCGCTCAGTGCTTAGCGCCCTGGACTACAAACTGAGCGCCCCGAGTTCGAATCCCGCTCACGGCCAACACCAGTGACGATTTTCTGAACCGGTGCTGGGTCTCCCCTCGGTCGACTCAGCCTCAAATCAGTCCCTCGTGCAGTGTGTAAACATTGCCGCTAGGGAGGCAAAGGCGGCCGGGCGTGGTGCTGGCCACCCACCCCCTCGTTTGCCGTGGTGGCCTTCATAGACACTCGCTAACGGCACTTGACCCTACAGTCAATGAAGGCTACACGGGGTAACTTTGTTTTTGAGGAATAATTTGAACCGGTCCTGGGCTTACCCTAGGTCGACTCCGCCTTAAATAAGTACCTAGTTGCGGTATGGAAAAATTCGCACTGTGGAGACGAAGGCGGCCGGGCGTGTTGCTGGCTACCCACCCCCTCGTGTGCCGTGCTGGCCAAACACGATGTTGACGCTGTACGGGGGATTTATTTTTTCTGTGTTAGCGGATGTGTGTAGATGAGGGTGTGTGTGTCATCACAGTAATTCACTTGTGTGTGAGTCTAACCGTCTGCCCATCCCTCTCTGTTTACCATAATTTACCATCGTCACCATCAACATCCGCACTCTCCTGAACCCACGGTTGTGTCTGTCTGCGTGGGTGTGTCTGTGTGGTAGACTCAGCCTCAAATGAGTACCTGGCGCGGTGTGTAAACATCGCCACTGGGGAGACAAAGGCGGCCGGGCGTGGTGCTGGCCACCTACCCCTTCGTGTAGTCTGCCGGCGTTCATAGGTGCTACTCCGCTAATATAACTTGGCCCCACAGTCTGTGAAGGCTATACGGGGGATCTTTGTCTGTGTTATCCTCAACATCACGGTGAGGAGCTCTGCCGCCTCACAGCAAGAAGAACCTGGTGTCCTGAGTCTCAGCCTCAGGATACCTGAGAACCTCTGAGACTATCTCAGGACGCCTAAGGATGCTTCCAACGTGGGAGGCCAAACGTCGCGAATGAGAGATGGGGAGCGCTCAGTCTATCCCGAAATTTATCATCATCGCGAGCAACACACTTGCTCGTGGGACCTCGAATAATGGTCGTCACGATCTGTGAGCGAGTCAGTATCCGCCTGCTGCCATCGTCACATCATCAGCATCATCTCTTTTCCACACGGCCCCGTTTCTATTTGCCTAGCAGGCGGCGGGCGCTTCGCTCGCCCCTGAGTGTGTTTGAGTGTCTCTGTTTGCCCAAAAGCGAGGGTCCAACCGTGACGTCGAGACTCCGGGGGCAGCGAAGGCTCTCGCGACCGCGGACTGTCACGGTTCACTGCCCAGAGTTCCATTGTCTCATGTTGCCTCCTCATTAATAATAAGTATAATTTTACATTTATAACGCGCACATATTCATGCAAGGGCGGCACGGTGGCGTAGTGGGTAGCGCTGCCGCCTCACAGCAAGAAGGGCCCGGGTTCGTATCCCGGCTCGGGGGTGTTTCTGTGTGGAGTTTGCATGTTCTCCCCGTGTCCGCGTGGGTTTTCGCCGGGCACTCCGGTTTCCTCCCACCGTCTAAAGACATGCTGCCAGGTCAATTGGCCTACTGAGTAAATTGCCCCAGGTGCCCTGCGATGGACTGATGTCCCATCCTCGGTATTCCACTGCCTTGCGCCCTGTGTCTGCCGGGATAGGCTCCGGCTCACCGCCACCCTGTACAGGATAAAGCAGTTTCTGAAAATTGATGGATGGATATTCATTCAATGTCGAAGGTACTCATTCGACGAGAGAAGGACTCAGAGGCGCGAGGTGTTGGTCGTGAGCGGGATTCGAACTCGGGTCGCCAGGTTCACAGCGCAGAGCGCTAATCAGCAGGCCTACTCACCGCGCCACCGTCTTCTTCTTGGCGATTCTTCGAAGCGTGATGGTTAAATTACAGTTTCCCATTTCTTTACACAGTTATTTGCATTTTTATTGAACTCTGCAAGGTCTTTTGAGCTGCAGAGGGTGGGTAGTAGAGCGCAGACAAGGCAGTGTTCCATAGTATGGTCTGCTTCTCCACATTCACAGGTGGTTGGGCCGGTCTTGTAGCCCCATCGTGCCGCACACTCTCTCCTAGCCCCATCGCTAGGAGAGAGTGTGAGGGGAACGCTCGACACGGCTATCCCGAAACAACATCTTTTGAGAGCAATTCTCAACGAGGGTGATTCTCACAGGGTCCTGTAAGCCTGTAGGCTGGCCACGTGGTCGCATATCGACGTCTCAGCAAAGAAGAAGGGCAGAGGTACATTCCTGGGGCGTTCCGAGCTGGGCCCATCGACCCACATTCCTGCTTCACCAGCCGCGAGTTATGTCCGGGCGGGGTCGAATCGGCCACATAGCTTGTAGAGTGTAGACATTCGGACAGAACGAGCTTCACCGTGGCTCAGAAATGCTGCGTTTGATTCCTGGTCTCGAAGGAACGCCTGGGAATCCCCCCCCGCCTGGAAAAGCTGGAATCTGTTGCTGAGGAAAGGGATGTCTGGTCCACTCTCCTTGGACTGCTGCCACCGCGACCCTCACCGGGATAAGCGGTTTATCAAATAGATGGATGGATGGATTACTGGTCCCAGTGTCTGGATTTCTAGGGATTTAAATTAATGCGTGCAAGGGGGGGTGACAGTGTTGCATGGGGCGGCACGGTGGCGCGGTGAGTAGCGCTGCAGCCGCACAGCAAGGAATAACTCGGTTCGATTCCCGACTCGGGTGGGCTTTCTGTGTGGAGCTTGCGTGTTCTCTCCCAGTGCCCGCGTTGGTTTTCGCCGGTACTCCGATTTTCTCGCACAGTCCGAAGGCACGTTGCTGCCGGGGTTTTATTGTCCTGGCTGAATTGCCCCCAGTGCCCCGAGAGGAATACTTTAATAACCCTCCCCGCTGGACAACTGTTAAAAAGAGCTACAAAGCTCAACAGATCTTTCCAGCTTAGGTAAAATATCCCCGACTGATTGACACGCTGCTGCCTTGGCTAATTGACCTGCTGGCTAAATTAGTTCGGTGCCCTTCGATGCACTGGCGTCGCGTCATGGGCATAGCCCTGCTTTATACCCTCCGTCTGCCGAGATAGGCTCCGGTTTCAGCGCGACCCTCTAAAGCCGCCACTCTCAACCGGTGGGTCGCGATCCATCAGTGGGCTGCGAGCGCCACCTAGTGGTCCGTGGAGCCCAGACACAAGTGGGCCAAGCGGGCCGTGAGGTGCGAAAGGTTAAGAACCCTTTCTCTAAAGGAAGCAAACTCCACAGAGAAACGCGGCACCCGAGCCGGGGATCGAACCGGGGTTTGTCCAGCACGCCACCGTGCCGCCCAATAGTACATACCGTGCTGTGCATGTGTATAATTATAACGCAGCAAGGAGGAACATTTGTGGCTGTCGGCTAAACAGCCCATGCGGCATGAAAGCGAAGGCCGCCCAGCTACTAATCATTGGTCTCAAGCTGACACGCAGTCCACAGACATGTCTGTGATCCAGCGCTGTGGGTTGGCGAGGGTTGGTGGAACACGCAGAGATTTTCTGAAATTCCCAAACGCGTGTGATGGCCAGCAGATGGCAGCACAGCAAGCGGGAGCGGGACCAGTGAACCCGTCCCGCGGATGATGTTAATGATTGTCGCGCTGTTGATAAAAATAGGTTTTGAACCTTTCACGAAAAGGTCGAGGGGTCAGTGAAACTGAAACTTCCTGGCGCCGCTGCGCCGCTCGGGTTAATATTAACGGCGGCCGATCCCCAAACCGTACTGCGCCCCGACCCGGGAACGTCGACATCTCACTTATAACTCCGAACCACATACGGCGGTAGTGATCATTTTAATTCGTACGTTTGTTGCATCGCAGGAATCCCGCTTCCAGAGCTTGCAAACACAACTGGATATTTCCTATTGTAATAATAAACACGTATGTATTGTCAAGTTTTCGGTGAGCCGGAGCCTTTCCCGGCAGACTCAGGGCACAAGGCAGGGCTATACTAATGATTGTACGCCACTCCATCCCAGGACACCAGGGGCAATTTAGCGAGCAGACCAATTAATCTAGGCAGCAGCAGCAGAGTGTTCTTCGGACCGTGGGAGAAAATTGGTGAAATTTCAATTCCCAAGCGGCGTGCTCTTTGAATGATGGAATGCAGTAATGATGACAGGTTTAGTCAGATTTTAACCCTTGCATTCTTGCCAGAAATGATTAAACGTTTCCTCTTTTTTGTTACATCGGTTTTAGTGGGGGTCAAGGTAGAAGCGTTCACGTCGCGATCCCTGTCAGGTAACACTTGGTGTTGCCTGCGAATTCTACCAAACACTTCGAGGCCGAGCTGAAAGACAACGATGTCCAGAAGCTGACCATAGTGCTTCGAAGAATCGCAAAGAAGAAAGAAGACTGCGAGGACCATAGGTCTTGGGACAATAGCACGATACAACAGTGGATGTTTTGCTGCACTGCCCCGTGTTTCCAATCACGAATCTGCCGCGGCAGCAGCCTATAGCACCTGTTACGGATGGCTGCGGTGTCCTGGCGACAATCTGTGCAGGTGCCCAGAAGTAGCGAGATGGGGAATGCTCTGCCATCCAAGTGGCATGAGCAATCAAATAATCATCCCTATTATTCAGCCAGGAAAGCCCCATTGCTTCACTGCGTGGGTGTGGGGAGCGGTGGCGTAGTTGTTGGGAAGAGGGAGCGGCAGCGCGGTGGTTAGCGCGTGGCTCTCCGAACCCGGCGACCCGAGTTCGATTCCCACTCGAGGTTGCGTTGCGCAGCCAGAAACTTTTCCCCCGATCGACCTTCGGTACTCATCAGTGCCTGATGTTTACACACCACACGGGGCACTTCGTTTAAGGCCGAGGCGGACCTAGGAGAGTGCACCCAGAACCGGTTCAGACAACCACCTCCGGGGTTGTTGACCGTGAGCGGTTGGGGGGGGGGGTCATCGAACTTGTGGGTCGCTGAGTCCCCGACGCGCGGGTGGCGGCGCGCTAACCGCCGCGCCACCGCTCCCCGTACAAACAGACACACGCCTTCACAATAGCTGTGTACAGTGTATGTAAAGCAGCTCAAGTGACGTGGGAGCAACGCGCGCTGACGACTGCCGGGGTTCCCCTTAAAGTCTCGGACCATCCCACAGCGCCACCAGCTACCGTCTGGGCGTGCGCGCCGAGTAGGGACAACTCTCCGCCTCTCTCCGTCTTTGTCTCTCTCTCTCTCTCTCCGTGTCGTGTTCTGTCTGTCTGTGTGCGCGAACTCTGTCTCGCCAACCTGTCCTGTCCGCCCGTTCGGCTGGCTTCCACCGCTGGTGAGTTCTGCGGCTGCTGCTCGGACGTTTCGTGACCGTGAGTCGAGGCGACGCCGCGAGCGGTGGGACAGCAACGGCGGCGTCCGTGCGTAAACGCAGCGCTTACTCGCTTCCAGCATTATCATCATCAGCAGCAGCAATATCAGCATCAGCATTGGTGGTCTCATAGTCATCAGCTCGGCGGAACTTGTTTGGAGCGTGTGAGACGGCGGTGGCGTGACGCGTGCCGAGACGCGGATCCTTAACAGCGAAAGTTGTTTTGTAGTAAACCTTGAATACATATCATCATCAGCAACAGCAGCGGCATCATCAGTCGCTGCATCGATCGGCTACGTTGCGTCAGCATCAGCGTTATCGTGTCAACAACAGTCAGAGCATATACGTGTGTGTGTCTCGCTATACGTGTGTCTCGCTATACGTGCTATACGTAATCTCGCTATACCGCTGTCCCGCTGTACGGGTGTTTTGCTATACGCGTGCCTCGCTATACGAGTGTCGCCCCGGGATGGCTCTGACCTCGGCATGGAGTCTGTGAGTTCGCGCGCGGGGGACGAGGCGGCCGACGACGAGGAGGGGGACGAAGAGGTGAAGGAGGTGCAGGAAACGGTTCAAGAGGAGCAGCAGCAGCAGCAGGTGAAAGAGCTCAAGGAGGTTAAGCAAGAGGTGAAGGAGGTGGTGAAGGAAGAGGTGGTGAAGGAGGAGGTGGAGGAAGTCACGAGAACGAGGGGTGACCGGGCCATGGGTGTCCGGCCGAGCGAGACCAGCGGGTTCCCCGAGGCGAATTCAACCCGCGGCGACAGCGGCAGCTTGGGAGGAGGACGAGGCGACCTGAACCTGGTGTCGAACCCGACCCCTGGCGGCGTGAGTGTCTCGGCTGACATCGCCGAGACACGCGAGACTGACAGGCAGCAGAGCTCGGACTTGGCCGCACAGCCACCCGGCAGCGGTGACACTATCACCGGCGGCAACGCCGGCATCGGTGGCGGCACTCAGGACGCGCCTGGCTCGGGACGATTTTGCACGACGGAGAACGGCTCCGTCCTGCGGACAGCGGCACCAACGGAAGACAGCATGCTCATCAGCAGCACCAGCACCAGCAGCATCAGCAGCAGGTCGAAGAGCCATCGCAACCAGGCGAACCCCGGGTCGCTCTCGCGCTGCAAGAAAAAGATTCGGGACGACCGCCACCCACCGATGACCTCAACAACAACAACAGCAACAGCAACGGGCGAGGGGGGACCTTCGGAGCAGAGCGGGGCGCCTTCCCCCGACGCCGCGAACGAGATGTCAGGAGCATCCCTGCCGATGGTGACCGTGAGCGAGCACCCGGTGTCTGACGAGGCGCCGGACGAGACCGAGGCGCCGGGGGCCGGGGTCACGGAGCCCTGGGGGTTGAGTCCCGCGGCCGGCAGCCGGTCCCCGTCCCCGCAGCGGGTCCACTCGGCCTCGTCCTCCGACGGACTCCTCTCGTCGTCCTGCGAGGAGGAGTCCGAGGGAGGAGGAGGCGACCCCGACTGGCCCGGAGATAAAGGCCAGGAGCAGCAGCAGCAGCAGAGGAAGGCCGCCAACGGGGAGCAAAGCAAGCGAGCCACGGTAAGCGACGCGGTGTCAATGTTGTCATCTCAGTCATGCAGCCCATGATAACACCTGGGTCTGCCCTGTGACCTCCTGTCGACGAGCCTTCGACACTTAACGTGATAGCATCAAGGTGCATATGGCCTGGCACAGGCGACGTGGTGACGTCACCGCCACTTAGTGGCGAATGACGGTTGTTGTTTGTGTGTGTCTAGTGTGTTAAGGCTATATGGGGTGTCGCAGCCGCGGGTGTTACGGGTGTTGCGACACCCGCACTTTCACAGAAACATGATTCCATCCCCCCCACTTTTTCCTGTAACACCTGCGGCTGTGATGCGCCTGGGTATCTTTGTCTTTGTGTAGTTGCGCGCGGGCTCGAATGTGGGGGCAACACGTGCAATTGCAAGCCCCCCCCCCCGTGTGCACCTGGCCTGGCACAGGCGCCCTTGTGACGTTACTCGGTGTGGGACGGTGGTTGTTGTGAGTTTGGGGGGCGGTGGTGTAGTGGTTCGCGCGCCGCGCTACGAACCAGACCACCCGAGTTCGATTCCTGCTCGCGGCCACCAACATCAGTGACGATTGTTCTGAACCGCCCCTGAGCCTCCCCTAGGTCGACTCGGCCTCAAATGAGTACCTAGTGCGGTGTGTAAATATCGCCGCTGCTGAGCCAAAGGCTGCTTGCTGGGCGTTCTTGGCCACCCACCCCCTCGAGTTTTCCGTGCTGGCCTTTGTAAGTGCTCCTCGCTAACAACACTTGACCCTACAGTCTGTTGAGGCTATACGCGGGAACATTGCCTTTGTGTTGGGATATTCTACGCGTAATGTTTGAACCGGTCCTGCGCCTCCCCCGAGTTCCTGCGCCTCCCCCTCAAATGGCTACCCGATGCGGTGTGTAAACATTGCCACTAGGAAAACAAAGGTGGCCGTGCGTTATGGCTGGCCACCCATCCCACCGGTGTGCCGTGGCGGCCTTCACAGGTGCTGCTCGCAAACAGCACCTGCCCCAACAGCCTGCCAATGCTGCACGGGGGCATCGCTGTCTTTGTGAGTGTGTCTGTGAGTGAATTTTTGCATCAATATCAGCCGTGGTCAATCCACTGCTCGATTAAAATTTCAACAGTATTCTACTAGCGCAGGTTTTCACGGTTTCGATGTATGAGAATTGCTCTCCAAAGCTGTTCTTTCGGGATAGCCGTGTCGAGCGTTCCCTCTCTCTGTCCCTGTAAATGATGGATGGATGGATGGATAATTATACATCATTTGCACGTCTGCACTTGAAACGGTCCTGTTGGCTCCCCATGTGCGGCACAAACCCAAAAGAATAAACTTCTAGCCTCGTGAACTCTCAACAGAAGCGACCGCATGATTTGAGAAAAAAAGGAAAAATGTAGGCCACGAACGAAAGGGAAACAAAACGGCTTTTAAAAGGCAGCGCGAGGGAGACGTGACGGTTTGTGTATCCGACGTGATAGAAATGCACAATAGACTTTAACAACACCCGCCACTCAATCAACAACAACACCGCTGACTCAGCAAAACAACTTACTGCTCAAAGACAAATACTTTCAAAACGTTGACAGCCCCGGAGTCCGCATCAAAGTGAATCTGGCGCTGAATTTGGGAGAGGTGGTTATACCCACAATTTACCCCAACACACACGTCGTGGATTGATCCCTCTGGGTGGACAGACGGAGCAGGTTGGCGTTAGGGTGTTTTGCCTTATCTTTTATCTTTGATAACACAATCACAATTTCTTTGTTTATACAAAGCGTACTGTACTTTCACAAAAAACGCCTCTTTCGGACGCACGGTGGTGGGTGCTTCGTTTGGGAACAGAGTTTATTTGTAATATTTGTGGTTCGAAGTGAACAGTTCTGGGGTAAATCTTGACAAAACCTCTTAGGACCTTAGGTAAAACCTGTTCAATTTCTGAGGTAAAACTTGGGGAACAATTCTCAGGTGAAACTCAAATACATTTTGAGATTAACTTGTACAATCTCTGAGGCAAAACTTGACAACATTCTTTCTGTTCGAAACCATAACAGAATAGACCCATGGTGGTGTTGGTGGTGGTGGGAGGAAGGGTGTGAATACAAAGTGAGAGGCGGGTGGGTGAGCGCGGGAGTCGAGAGATGGCGAGTTGGAGACGTGATGGGGGTGAGGTGGTTAGTGGTGGCTGAAGGGTGAAGGTTGGTGGTGGTTGTGAGTGGGAGAGGTGACGAGAGGTAGAGCGCGCGGTGGTGTGGGAGGGTGGGGGAGTGTGTAGGTGGGGATGCGTCAGCGTGGGGGTGTAGGTGATGGTGTGGGAGGAAGGCGTGTAGGTGGGGGTGTGAGGTATGGTATCTAGGTGGGGGTGTGCGACGGATGGTTGTGTGGGAGGGTGGGGTATATGGGAGCGCGTAGGGGTGTAGGAGGGCGTGGGTCAGGCAGCCCGTGACACCTGGGTCTGTCCTGTGACCTCCTGTCGGCGAGCCTTAGACACTTCACGTGGCCTCAAGGTGCACATGGCCTGGCACAGACGCCGTGGTGACGTCACCGCCACTTAGTGGCGAATGTCGGTTGTTATTGTTGTTGGGTGTGGGAGCACCCGGGGGCGGTGTGAGAGAGAGGGGGTGTAGGAGGAAGGGTGTGTGAGTGTGGAACGGTAGCCCAGTGGGTTAGCGCGCTGGGCTTCAAATTTGGCCACCCGAGTTCGAATCCCGCTCACGGCCAACAAACAGTGACGATTTTCCGAATCGCTCCTGGGCCTCCCCTAGTTCGACTCAGTCTCAAATGAGTACCTAGTGCTGTGTGTAAACATCGCCACTAGGGAGACAAAGGCAGCCGGGCGTGGTGCTGGTTTACCCACCTCCTCGTGTGCCGTGTCGACCTCCATAGGTGCTCGTTAACGGCACTTGCCCCTACATTCTGTTAAGGCTATACGGGGGATCTTTGTGTGTTTTTTGGGGGGGGGTAGCCAAGCTCGGGGG
>JAZEWU010000029.1:142631-153343 GCA_036362915.1 Geotria australis | reverse complement strand
GGGAGGGAGTGGGAAGGTTGCGTGCGACTTTACGAACGCAAACATTTCTCGGCCGCATAACTCGCGACGCGACCTTTTTCATCTCACGCTGCAACAATTCGCGTGTTTGTCAAACGGTTCCATTGACGCGACTGCAGTCCCTTCTTCCCCGAGCCGAGCCCCCGCAAGACGCTCCGGCTGCGGGCGCTCTGCAGCCTGTTCAGACCCACACGCGAGGGCACCGACCCTCTCTCCGTGTTCAGCTCCGTGAAAAACATTTCTGTAAGCCGCATCCTCGTTCCTCTTATTGTTGCCTCGGCGATGAAGCCATCGAAATAACAAAGGTCCCCCGTGAAGCCTTAGCAGACTGTTGTGGCAAGTGCCGTTAGCGAGTAGCGCCCATCGCAAGACAAAGATCCCCCGTATAGCCTTACGAGACTGTCGGGGAAAGTGCCGTTTGCGAGTAGCACCTTTCACAAGACAAAGATTCCCCTGACAGCTTCCATAGGCTGTTGGGGGCAAGTGCCGTTTAGCTCCCTTGAAGGCTGCTGTGGGCCCACGAGGAAGTGTTGCGGTCTAGAACCCACGAGCGACCCCCGGTACTGTACAGCAATTGACCTACCGCACCAGCTCCCCGCTAACGGTTGGGTCGAACCCAGTTGAGTGCCAGGATCGGTTCGGGTGATTGTCACTGGTGTCGGCCGTGAGCCGGAATCGAACTAGGGCGGCTGGGTCCGTAACCGCTGCTCGCTAACCGCTGCGCCACCGCTCCACACCCCCCCACCCCCCCAATCTCACACACACAGACGCACAGGGCTGTACGCGGATAGAATCGAGACGTTCGTCTCCACCACACGGGTTGTTTACAGTCTCTCCCCGCACTTAAAGGCGAATTCTCCAGGGTCGGGCGTTTCGTGGTCTTGGCGCGGCTCGCTGGGTTTGTAGCGCAATGCTGCCAACCGCTGCGCCACCGCTCCCTCCTGTCAACATTACTTCCTCGCAGCGCTTTGGCCAAACCACAGAGAAATCCGAGGAAGCTCCCGTTTATTAATAGTAATCGGGCCGGCTAGCGGTGGCCGCTGTGTTGCACGAGCTTGTAATCCGCGAAGAGAAATCTGAGGAAGTTACACTTTTTAGAATGATAATACAGCCGGGTAGCGGTAGCGGCTGTGTTGCTCGTGCTTGTAATCTACCAACCAAACAAATCTGATGAGGTTACAGTTGCAAAAGCGTGTCTTTGGACTGTGGGAGTGGGATGATTGGGTTGGTGAGTGGGTGAGTGGCAGCATCGTGTCTTTGGACTGTGGGAGGAAACCGGAGTATCCGGCAAGTAAACCCACGCGGCCACGTGTAGAACATGCAAACTCCACACAGAAAGGCGGCACCCGAGCCGAGGATCGAACCCGGGGTCTTCCTGCTGTGAGGCGGCAGCGCTACCCGCTACGCACCTGGGTCTGTCCCGTGACCTCGTGCACCTAGCCTGGCACAACAGTCAACCCATGCCACCTGGGTCTGTCCCGTGACCTCCTGCCAGCAGCCAGCCTTCGACACTTCACGTGAAAGCCTCAAGGTGCACCTGTCCTGGCACACGCGGCGTGGTGACAGTTTCGGGTATAATGTGTTTAACCAGGGCACAGAGAGATGGAGAGATAATAATAATAATAGCATTTTATATAGCGCCTTTCACCCGAGGGTCACAACGCGCTGCACAGGGCTGCGGAGAGAACGACAAATCAACAACGACAGAGAACGGTAATCAGCAACAACCAGCGCCTGGCACGGCTAGGGGGGAATCCAACTCAGGTGGAGCCGGGTTCGGAGCGCGGTGCCACTAAAGCAAAGTTCGACCTCGGGGTTAAAAATCGAGGGTGTGGAGCTGTTAACTAGCCATCTCCCCAGCCCGTGACGATAGGGAGACACTCGCCAGCAAGAGAGGACTTTGCCTGACTCCGTGTGTACGCCTGTAGCCCGCACACACACCCTGGGGGTTATAGAGCAAATACAAAGGTCCCCCGTATAGCCTTTACAGACTGTAGGGTCAAGTGCTGTTAGCGAGTAGCATCGACACAATGGGGGGGTGGGGGCTTGTTTCTGAGTGTTTGCTGTATGCGTCACAAATGTGTACCGGGCGCGGTGTGTAAACAAACATCGACACTAGGGAGACAAAGGCGGCCGGGCGTCGGGCTGCCCACCCACCGCCTCGTGGGCCGCGCTGGCCTTTATAGGTGCTCGCTAACAGCACTTGACCCGACAGTCTGTTAAGGCTATACGGGTGAGGTTTGTGTTTGTCATAGACAAGAGAACTAGCGTTGTGTACCCCCTTCATCCTGTCGAGGGTTGCGGGGGGGCCGGACCCTATCCCGGCAGACACAGAGCGCACGGCAGGGCTATACCCCGGATGGAACGCCAGTCCATCCCATGGCACAGAGCGTAATTTAGTCAGCATTCCAATTAACTTAGGCAGCAGCGAGCGTGTCTAAGTACTGTGAGACGAAACCGGAGTACCCGGCGAAATCCCACGCGGACACAGGTGAGAACTCGCAAGCTCCACACAGAACGGCGATAATAATAATAGCATTTATAGAGCGCCTTTCACCCGAAGGTCACAAAGCGGTGCACACGGCTGCGGAGAGAACGGCATGTCAGTAACATCAGGGCAGATAAACTGAGAGTCAAGCAATCACGATAAACCATGGGACATAGATCATAAAGACAGCAGAAAAATCAAAACAATAACAGTAGCAGCCACAGAGAGCCTTCCATCCGAGGGCCACAAAGCGCCGCACAAGGCAGCGGATAGAACGACAAACCAACAACGACAGAGAACGATGAGCACCCGAGCCGGGATTTGAACCGGGGAGGTTCTTGCTTGGAGGCGGCAGCGCTACCCGCTATGCCACCACACCTACACAATCGGAGCGTCCCAAATAATTGGACTCTGACCCCAGCCCTGACACGTCCCACGTTCGTCATGAGATACTCTGCCAACAACAACAACCGCCACTCCCCACCGAGTGGCGGTGACGTCCCCACGGCGCCTGTGCCAGGACAGGTGCACACCTTGACGCTGTCACGTGAAGCGTCGATGGGCTCGCTGCTGGCAGGAGGTCACGGGACAAATCCAGGTGGCACGGGTTGACTGTCGTACCAGGCTAGGTGCGGGAGGTCACGGGACACACCCAGGTGCCCGGTGCTCGCTAACGGGACTTGACCCTACAGTCTATTAAGGCTATATGGGGGATCTTTATCTTTGTCTTTGATCGCCTACACCGTCTCAGTCACGGCATTAGCGCTGCGGCGCGTGTGTACGTAGGTGAATTAATCTGAAGTGGTTCTGGGTCTCCCCTGGGTCGGCTCAGCCTTAACATACGTGAGCTCGTGCGGTGGGTGAAACATCAGCAGTGGGGAGACGGAGGTGGATGGGTGTTTGGAGCGGTGGCGCAGCGGTTAGTACGCTGCGCTCCGAACCCGGCGACCGGAGTTCGATTCCAGTTCACGGCCAACACCGGTGACGGAATATTTTAACCAGTTCTGGGCTTCTACTAGGTCGGCTCGGCCTAAAAACGGTATACTTCGAGCGGGGTGTGTATACCCAAGGTGACTGGGTGTGGTACTGGTCCCAACCGCGCGTCGGGCGTGTTTCCGGCTCTAGCTGACGAGGGTGTGACCGCGTGTGTGGGTGTATGCGGGAGTGCGTGCGTGCGTGTATTCGCCACTAGGGAGACAAAGGCAGCCGGGCGTGGTGTTGGTCACCCATCCCCTCGTGTGCCGTGTCGGCCTTCGTAAGTGCTCACTAACGGCACTTGACCTTACAGTCTGTTAAGGCTACACGGGGCGATCTTTGTGCGTGTGCACCTGGCAAACACCGCTCGGCGTATGTATATTTGCTCGTATCAAAAGTGCACCTAGCCTGGCACGAGCGACGCCACTGAGTGGCGACTGGCGGTTGTTATGGTTGTTATGGTTGTTGTGTGTTGTGTTGCCAGGACAACAAGCCGTGGCGTGATTGACAGGTGTGTGGGTGGCAGCACACACAGCTCCCGGTGACGTGAACGCTGATGACATTTTGCCAATGACCGCTTCATGCCATCGGCGTGAATCAGTCAGTGACGAGATGCGGAACCGGTTCTTATGTTCCCAACTTCTCATATCGCTGTGGGTCAAGGTAGAAGCGTTCACGTCGCGATCCCTGTCAGGTAGTACTTGGTATTGTCTGCGAATTCTACCAAACACTTCGAAGCCGAGCTGAAAGACAGCGATGTCTAGAAGCTAGCCATCGTGCTTCGAAGAATCGCAAATAAGAAGATATCGCTGCTGACTCACAGCAAGACGGGACCCCGGTTCGATTCGATGCTCGGGTGCCTTTTTACGTTGGTTAATTCGCACGTTTGTTGTTACGCAGGAATGCCAACTTCCAGAGCTTGCAAGCTCACAGGCTATTTTCTGCTGGAATAATAAACATCTATATTTCTGTGTGAAGGTAGCGTGTTCTCTCCCCGTGTCCGCGTGGCTTTGCCCCGGGTACTCCAATTTACTCCCACAGTCCAAAGCCACGCTGCTAGTACTACTGCCGCCTGTATAAATCGTCTTGCTGACTAAACCACCCCCACGGTGAGCTACGACGCGCTGGCGTCCCATCATGGGTATATCCCCACCCGGCGCCCTGTGTCTGCCGGGATAGGCTGCACCATCCCAAGCCGGCTTTACGCGTGCCCCTTGTTACACTTTGACCTTGTCACCGATTAACTATCACGAGTCTCAAGGTGCAGAGAAACAAACGAGACAAACACACACGGGGAACAGGAGATAGGCGTTTATACTCGGATGTAAACAGCACGGCACGCGCTGTGTGGAGTACGCTGTACGCCGGGAGCACAGTGACACCACAATCCCGTACTCCGCGCAGCTCATCACAGCACCTACTCCACACACCGCGCTCACGCACAACCTTCGCGCAACGCCGATTCTCGGTCGCGGCACCCACCAACCTGTAGCCACACCTATTGCGCCAAACACAGTCCCCCACAACCTTAAAAAAAACTTTAAAAAGTCACCTCTTCACCGACCCACAACAAACCAGGCTCAACGCCTCCGAATCAACGGGTGCAACGCGCCCGGAGAATATGCACGCGTTACAAAATTAGATTATTATTAATGGCGACGGCAGGGATAGGAGCCGGTCCGTGTTGTGAGTCAGTGTGTGGAAAGGTGGCGTTATCTGCCAATTAATTAATGAGTGTATTTGTTTTAAGTTGTGGGAGGAAACCGGAGTGCCCGGAGGAATCCCACGCGGAACCGCGGGAGAGAACACACGAACTCCACGCAGAAAGGCGCGCGAAGGGGGATACGAACCGACTCGGGCAGGACCATTTTTTTTTCTGTGATGCGCGGATGTTACGTCAAGGTAGAAGCGTTCACGTCGCGATCCCTGTCAGGTAGTACTTGGTATTGCCTGCGAATTCTACCAAACACTTCGAAGCCAAGCTGAAAGACGACCATGTCCAGAAGCTAGCCATCGTGCTTCGAAGAATCGCAAAGAAGAAGACCACTGCGCCACCCCGCCTCAGTGGGAACATCTGAGTATTTGTCGTGGTCGTGTGAAGTCGCCCACGTGGTATGAATGGTGGGGCCGGTCAGTCGTCACCTCCCGTCGTGTGATGGACTCGCCCAGCCTCGCTCAGCCCCCCCCTGCCCCCCCCCCCCAGAGTGCATTGACCCTGAGCGCAAGGACACTCGGAGTGACGTGATTGTGTGTATCTGTGTGGGTGTGTATGTGTCTGTGTCAGTCTGTTAAGGCTATACGGGGGATCTTTGTCTTGTGTGGGGAGCGGTGGCTCAGTGGTTAGCGCGCTGGTCAACAAACCCGGCGACCCCCGAGTTTGATTCCCGCTCACGGCCAACGACACCAGTGACGATTTTCTGAACCGGTACTGGCCCCCCCCTAGGTCGACTCTTCCTCAAATGAGTAACCTAGTTTGCTGTGTAAAACACTGCCACTAGGGAGACAAAGGCGGCCGGGCGTGGTGCTGGTCACCCAGACCTTCGTGTGCCGTGTCGACCTTCATAGGTGCTCGCTAACATCACTTGCTCCTACAGTCTGTTAAGGCTATACGGGGGATCCTTGTCTTTCTATCTGTATCTGTGAAATCTCCTCTCAGTGAGCCTTCGAAATTTCACGTGGCCTCAAGGTGCACCTGACCTGGCACAAGCGCTGCTGTGACGTCATCGTAACTTAGTGGTGAATCGCAGTGCTTGCTGTAACTGTGTGTGTCTGTGTGTATCTATACTTGTGTGTGTGAGAGATGCTCGCGAACAGCACTTGACCCTGCCGCCTGCTAAGGCTATACGGGGGACCTTTGTGTGTGTGTGTGTGTATGTGGCTGGCCACCCACCCCCTTCGTGGCCCGTGGTGGCCTTCAAAGCTGTTCGCTAGCTGCACTTGGCTCAAATTGCCCCCAACACGTCGGTTGAGGCGATACGGGGGGAGATCATATTGATCTTTGTGGTTTCTGGTCAACCCATCCACCTCGTGTGCCCTGCCAGCCTTCACAGGTGCCGTTCGCCAACTGCGCTTGCCGCAAACGTCTGTGAAGGTTATCTGGGGGGGGATGTTGTCCGTGCGGTGCGTCTGGGTTGTGTGCGTGTGACTGGAGTTTCCTGCCGTCCTGCCCGATGCCAGGCTGATAGAAACATGTCCGGTTATACGACTAGATTTGTTTACATCGCATGGGTGTGTTTGCATACGTAGAATCGGGTGCCTTTCTGCGTGGAGTTTGCATGTTCTCTCTCCCCCCGTGACCGCGTGGGTTTTCGCCGGGCACTCCGGTTTCCTCCCACAGTCCAAAGACATGCTGCCAGGTCAATTGGCCTACTGACTAAATTTCCCCCGGTGCCCTGTGATGGACTGGCGTCCCATCCTCGGTGTTCCCCTGCCTTGCGCCCTGTATCTGCCGGGATAGGCTCCCCGCGACCCTGTACAGGATTAAGCTGTTTCTGACAATGAGATCAGTATATGCATGACTCTACGCGTGTGAATGTCTTTGTGTGTATGAGGAGCGGTGGCTCAGTGGTTAGCGCACTGGGCTACAAACCTGGCTCTTACCATAGTTCGAATCCCGCTCACGGCCAACACCAGCGACGATTTTCTGAACCGGTCCTGGGCCTCCCCGAGGTCGACTCAGCCTCAAATGAGTACGTAATGCGGTGTATAAACATTGCCACTAGGGAGACAAAGGCGGCCGGGTGTGCTGTATAACTCCGCACAGAAATGCGGCACCCGAGCCGGGAATCGAACCCGAACTCTTCTTACTGTGGGGCTACATCGCTACTCACTGCACCACCGTGCCGCGCTAACGGCACTTGCCCCCACAGTCTGTCAAGACTATACGGGGGATCTTTGTCTTTGTTTACGTGGGGTGCCTACCACCATTGTATTGCCATTAAATCTTGATGAGGAGGAGAGAGGCGGGGGGGAGCCGCGGGTAAGCGGCGTGAGTATTAACGCGTCAGCCTCGCTAACGACACTTGCCCCAACATAATCAGACAGCACCTGGGGTACCTTTGTCTTTTGTGCATGTATGTGCATACATGTGCATACATATTCTATATTTGTGTGTGTTTCCCAGAGTTTCCAATAACAACAGCCTGTTTGCCAAGTGCCGTCAGCGAGACCCTATGTCTTAGTGTGAACGCGCCTGAAATGGGACTGTAATTATTTACCCGATGAATCGTTGTTAACACGGACACATGTATGTACCGTGGCTTCGTCTCGCCTCTGGACTTTCTCTTTCGAGACCGGGCTGCTTGTGGGTTCAATGGGTCGCTGTATGGCCGTCAGTTGTTTTGGTGTGCGCGCGTGTTGTGTGTGTGCACGCGGAGAGCGGTGGCGCAGTGGTTAGCGCGCCGCGCTACAAACCCAGCCACTCCCGCTTTCCAGAACCACCAACCAAACAGCGGTGACGATGAACTGAAACCGGTTTTGGGGCTCCCTTAGGTCGACTCGGCCTTAAACGAGTGTCCGGTGCGGGGTGTAAACACCACCGCTGTGTTGGTTCCGTGACTTCCTCCACACGTCGCGTGGCCGCCTCTGAGCCTCAAAGTGCACCTAGCCTGGCACGAGCGCTGTTGCCGTGACGTCGCCGCACTCTCGGTGGCTGTTGTTGCTGACAGTGCGCGAATCGGAGTCCGTGGAGGTCCTTAGCGATTCTGGGGCCCCAGATGGAATTCAATGATGTCCCCCCACCAAAGATCCCCCACACACACACTGATTAAAATGTGCTGACACGAACGTCGCTCGACCAAACTACTAACCATGCCCTCATCCCCACTTGGCCGGGGGCCCCCCTATAATCACCTGGGTTGCCCCATGGTTATGACCGCTTGTGATCGGAGTGGTGAGAGACGGGCGACAAACGGTTGACAGAGACGGCAAGCGGCCCTGAATGCCCATAGATGCCCAACCCCTGTGTCGGGACGATGTTAAGGTTTGACCCTTTCTGCCAGTAGAAGTTATTGCCAGAAAGCGTAAAAACCGTCTCTCGTTTAACATCACCTGTATATTGGCACAAAGGTATCCTTGTGCAGGGGGGGGTCGGTGTTATTTCTGCGTGAACGTCCATTGCAAACAGCAGACTTTAGCGAGAATGCCGTACGTTGCTGGGCTTTGGGAGAGGTCTGTGGTTTGTTTGTCCTGTTTAAAAAAAACCAGGGGCGCGTTGTGCGAATGTGGTTCCACGCCCAGGGGTCTGAATCGGCGTAAATGTCCCC
Organism: Geotria australis; assembly: GCA_036362915.1. Taxonomy (NCBI): domain Eukaryota; kingdom Metazoa; phylum Chordata; class Hyperoartia; order Petromyzontiformes; family Geotriidae; genus Geotria; species Geotria australis. The sequence goes on along the minus strand of JAZEWU010000029.1, from coordinate 144,598 downwards.
GTGATAATAGTGATAATAGTAATGCCCCTCCTTTCATGGATGCAGGAGGAACGGCCGTGTTTCGAAAGAGTGGCTCTTGAGAGAAATTCTCACACACCGAGCCGTGACAACTTACGTTTATAGAATAGTCTATGGGTACATTTTTGCCATTATACAAATTATGTCAATAAAATACGAGGCTTTACCCTTGTGAAATGGATCCAGTTGGTGGTTTAAGATCGTAACAATTGTATCATTAATGGTTGCTCTTTGGAGCTGTTCTTTCGGGATAGCCGTGTCGAGCGATTGCCATCTCTCCCTCGCGACGTTTCGCCTCCCGGAAAACCTTCACGAATGCCGAGTCCCACGACTCGTTTTAAGGAGGGTCCCGATACACTGGGATGTTTGACCGATTTAATATGTGATGGAGCGAGCGGCAGAGATTATAATAAATTACATTTCTAAAGCGCCTCTCTCTCAGGGTACCTCTCACTGGGGATCAAGGTAGAAGCGTTCACGTCGCGATCCCTGTCAAGTAATACTTGGTATTACCTGCAAATTCTACCAAACACTTCGAAGCCGAGGAGCTGAAAGACAACGATGTCCAGAAGCTCAACAAATGCCAGAAGCCCCTCTGTCTGGAGCAAGAAGAGAGGCAAATGCCCGCCGCCTTTAAGGCCAGCACTGACTATTATATCTCTAAATGTTGAAGGGCTGTCTGCAACTAAAGAAGAACTTGTTGCAATGGGGAAACTGTCAGGTAACCATCACGCGTCGAATAATCTAAAGCGCCTCTCACTGAGCGTACCGGGTTCGGATCCTTGGTAAGCGCGCGTGTTATCTGCGTCGCTATCTCAGCTTCACTTCCCACGTTTTGCTGAACACTCTTCGGAAACCTTGTCGCTAGTTCAGCTGTAACTTTCAACTTTTGCACGAGTCCTGTCACCAATCCTTCTTCAGCACTGTTCCGCCTTTTACGCTGAGTCGGGGAGTAAAACTGGCCGCACAGATTGACGCAATAATTCCCATCATAAAGCGTTTTCGGGGTTGGGTCGCGTTCAAAAGTAAGTGTCGCAAACCCCGCCGTCACCCGGCCAATCGCTCAGCGTTTTTGTCACGCGAACACAACGTGTCAATTATTAGCTGTGGCGTTAGAGAGCAAATCCACAACGACATGTATAGACAAACCCTAAAGTGCTTTACAGGCACCCCTGGATATACGGAAGGGTTACGTTCCTGATAATCGTTCCGTGAGGTGAATTTCCCTACGTCGAATTCAATTATCCCAAAGCGTGGCAGCGTTTGAAAGGTATTGCAGAGTAAATTTGTTCAGCTACAGCGGATTCTACTACCGCATATCAAGATTTAGTCCCTAATTAGAGTTTCCGTATATCGGGAGATGCCTGTACTATGGATAATGTTGGTCGCCAAAGCCTCAAACGGCTCCCAGTACTGGTGAAGGATTGATAGGTGGATGGCCGTGGTGTATTTAGACTTGTGGGGAGCGGTGGCCCAGTGGGTAGCGCGCTGGGCTACAAACCTGGCTATGACCCGAATTCGAATCCCGCTCACGGCCAACACCAGTGACGATTTCCGTGCACCGGTCCTGGGCCTCACCTAGGTCGACTCAGCCTCAAATGAGTAAACACTACCGCTAGGGAAACAAAGGCGGTCTCGTGTACCGTGTTGACCTTCATAGGCGCTAGCTAACAGCACTTGACCCTACAGTCTGTTGGAGACTATATGGCGGATCTTTGTCTTTGTTTTTGGATTGAGACGTGGGTGGTGGTGGTGATGGTGGATTACACATTTTCTAAAAAAAGAAAACACACATTTGTTGCTCAAATGATGATTGTCATTAAATGATGATCATCAGCTATTCGCTGGCCTGAGACAGGGGTGGAAACTCCACGTTCCTATGGCTGGGGTTAGTGTGTCTATCTGCTATCCATAGGACACATTCTACAATAGTTTATAATATTTAATAT
>JAZEWU010000029.1:46428-63221 GCA_036362915.1 Geotria australis | reverse complement strand
CCGCTCTCGCCTCGCGCTGCCCCGGCGCTCGCGACGACGACGCGCGCGCCCTGAGCCCCTTTCCCGCCAATTCGTCGGCGATAAACAACAATAATAACAATAACAAGGGAAAAAAACAACAATAAGCGAGAAATTTTCCTCACAGTAGTGACGGAAGACGAAAAGGAATAAGAAGGAGAAATTTTAAAAAGAAAGAAGAGTCGGTCGGGGTTTTTTTTCCTCCCCCTCACGTCGCTAGGATGGCGGCGAACATGTACCGGGTTGGAGGTGAGTGAGTGGATTTAACCCCTGAGGGGGGGAGTCCCCTCTCGCGGCGGTGCGTTTCCCCTTTCACGGGGGTCCTCCGCTATTATGATTGTTATTTCATTAGAACTACTGTAAGTCTCGTTCGTGTGCGAGTGAGAGTCGTGGTCGCCGACGATTAATCCTCTGAAACTCAGCTCGGATCGCTGCGGCCTCTCCCGATCTCACCGTGCCCTCGCCGGGTCCCCCCCGTTTCATTATCCCTTCGCGAACCCTCACGTGTGTTCGTTTAAGGGGGGGCGGTGTGTGTGTTGGAGGTGCCCCCCACAACTTAACAAAGCCGCCCCCCCATTCCCCCCCTCACAGCACGGCACACGCCGTCGTGAACATATCCAGACCCCCCATCATTTACACCACCATCTCGGTCGTTCGTCTTATATTCTCATCGTCGGTCTGCTCTGATGTGGGTGGTTGAGTGTGGACCACCGGACTCGGGAGGGAGGTAGAGAAGGGAGTGAGTGGAGTGTAGGGAGGCAAGGGAGAGAGCGGAGAGAGGGATCGCGGTGGCAGTGACGAGAAGGAGGAGAGCGGCCGACGAAATGCGGTCCGGGATTAAAAATGGCGATGGTGACACATCCAGGATAGCCGAGGGCTCGGCCCTGCGTCAGGGTTCACTCGGTCGCGACACACTTATTATTTCATTATTATAATTTACATCTTAATAGTGATCGACAGTGTTATTTGTGCGCGTGTGTACTACAGTGTAGGTTTGTAGTGCAGTAGCTCGCACACTTATTAGTCTCCGTGAACGACCCCCCCACACCGGGACTCTTGATGAGAGTCGCTTCCTTCGGCTCTGCGTCAGGGTTCAAGCGTGGTCCGCGACACTTGGGCTTTATTTTATTCTGGTTTTAATCGTGGCTTTTATATTTTTACACCGCTGCGTGCATACGTGTAGTAGTTTAAGTACAGTCGCTCACACTTAGTTGTGAGTGACCGCAACACCGAGGATGATAAGGGTCGCTTTGGCTATGCGTCAGGGTCCATTCGGTCCACGACAGTTATTATTTAATTCATACCATTTAACTTGTCTTTTTAAATCGTGCGTTCATTTTTTCGTACATTAGTGTGGTCACACAGTTCCGTTCGTGGGGCAGTCAAGCAACTGATACGAAGCCCTGGGACCGAAGGGGTCACTTCCTTCACACTTAGCCCTGGGTCACTCACTATTCGCTTACCCGCTGTGCAAGTGGGATTTTACTTTGTACTGATGTAGGTTTTCACGGCTCGATACATGACAATTGCTCTCCATAGCTGTTCTTTCGGGATAGCCGTGTCAAACGCTCCCCATCTCTCCTTCGCGACGTTTCGCCTCCCACGTTGGAGGTATCCTCAGGCATTCTAAGACTTAAGTAAAGATGAGTGGTGTTTTAGTTTAAAATATATGTTTATGTATGATAATTGTTATTCATTGCTGCTCTTTTGGGATAACCGTGCTCGATATTCAGCTGGTGTTTCGCAATAGCTGTGCTCGACACGGCTATCCCGAAAGAGCAGCTCTAAGAGCAGTTCTCATGTGTTCAAAAGATTATGATTTGTACGAGTGTGTGGGGCAGTGAATGACCACCACACTGAAGCCTCTGCCATTATGGTCGCCTCTCTGCGCCTTCAGGTTCATGTTGACCCTCACACTTAAAAGTCACTCTCATGATTTGACCTAACGTTATATCGCTTATATATGTTCACCAATACATGTTACAGTCTCGTACACATGCGCACTACCTTTAGGGGGCCGTGAATAAGCACTCAGTGGTGATGGCCTCATCCAGCAGTAGATTACATAAGGGTTATCATTCATGGACGTAAGTTGCCATTGCACTAGCCGGAGGTTGCGGATCTCACTGAGAGGAATATAGGGACACTCCTGTGTCTGATCCCCTGGATGCTGGGTCCCAGTTTATTTTTTCTTTATTGTAACCACATCTGTTGCTTTCATTGCAGACTATGTCTTCTTCGAGAACTCTTCAAGCAACCCCTATCTGATCAGAAGGATTGAAGAACTCAATAAGGTGAATTTCACTCACCAAGTGCTCACTTTTAAATACCGTGTGGCGTAATATAGCAGTGTTGTCCACTCTGGAACCCAACTAGTCATCGATAATTTTTCACAAAAAGTCCCCAACGTGGAATGTTTTTCCTTCAGTGTTTTAAAACCAAACTTACAAATTGTTTTGTTAAATGTTTGGTGGTCAGTCTGTATGTGTCTTGCCACATTAATGCCAGGCTGTTGAGATTTTTACTCGTTCTGAACGTGTTTGTTGCTGCTCACAGACGCCGAGTGGTAACGTGGAGGCCAAAGTGGTGTGCTTCTACAGGAGAAGGGACATCTCCAGCACTCTGATCACGCTCGCTGATAAACATGCCAGTAAGTGCTACAGAGAATCCTCAACGCAAGATTGAGGCAAGGCAGTAGCATCGTTGTCTAATGGAAGTCTCAGGGAAAAAGTATATCTTCTTAATTATCCATCACTGAGATTCAATCAGCAGATTTGGCATTCTATAAACACGCTGGCTCCCACCGCTTGTTGCCTTAGCTCTAGAGAGTGAAGCCTCTGGCCATGCACATTTTGCTGGTTTCATTGTTTAAGAAGTGCTCTTAAGAGCTGCTCTTTCGGGATAGCCGTGTGGAGCATTCCTTTGCAAAGTTTAATTTTCTGACATTGGAGGCATCATCAGGCTTCGGATGATGCCACCTCATGATGCCTGCAGTGTTGCAGGCGAAACGTCGCGAAGGAGAGAGGAGGAACGCTCGACACGGCTGGCCCGAAAGAGAACATCTTAAGAATAATTATCATGCATCGAGCCGTGAAAACTACGTCATCACATCAGTTTCAGTGGTCTTTTAACACTGGAATTTGCCGGCATCAAGGTAGAAGCGTTCACGTCGCGATCCCTGTCAGGTAATACTTGGCAAAGAAGAAGAAGAACACAGTTGTGAGACCTGCATCGTAATTAAGTTGACGTAACTTATTGAGTGCTTTGCAAGTTTTAACATCTTTCCATTAAATATAGACACCCATCATTATGAAGTGGCAGCCACGGAATGGAAAGTGTCTGAGGGAACGTCGACCAAGGAGATGGAGCTAGCAAAATATCTTGTGTGGAGGCGCTAGGTGTGGAATACTACATGGCAGGATCGTGAGAAATGGTGGTTCCTTGGGGAAATCTTCATCGAGCAGTGGATTGATTCAGGCTAAAGATGATGATTGTCCGTCATCTTAAAGAGCCCAGGGATCACAATGTGACCTGCTCCTATTTGGGCATTTACTGAAATTTGCATCTGTATAGAGCCTCACTATTTTGCAAAACCAGTCCCACATTACATACTTTTCATTTGCAGTCGATAAAGATGTGTTCTGCTGGATCTTGTGAAGAGTTGTATTCAGGAACAAAAATAAGTGTCTCCATGCCCTAACCAAACTCGTTTGTGACGATGTGGCGTTTTTGTGCAGCTCTACATTTACTCAGATCTATGTTAAAAGGAACGTTGAGAACAGGAAAGCATTAGAACCCTGCTGATGTGAATTTTTTGGATGAGTTAAGGTTCATTACGTTATTAGTGATGTAAAAAGATGCAGCTGTGGTTTACAGCATACAGTGCATTGTTACATCAGGCCTTGCGGTTGTTTACCGTGAAAGGAATGTGCTCAAAAAGAAGGGGTTATTTTGGATAATTCGACCAGCACTTTTAAAGTGGATTCATGTTGCGTCAGTGGCCGAATGCTTGGAAAGTGTAATCTTAATATCCATTGTGTCATTTTATGTCAGAGGAAAATGTGCAGCATTGAGGTTTGTCGATGACGTTTGTGCCTGCAGGCAGAGACTGTGGCTGAGAAGGGGTTAAGCTTTGCTGGAGTCATTAGGCAGATGTTTTTGAAGCGCAGCATGTAAGGGGTTTCCCGGTTGGGCTGGCAGGGGCTGTAACCTGTGCAGACAGGTCACGGCAAGTGAGACGTGCTGAGTCGTGTGGCGTGGGTCACTCTGCATTTGACGCCTGCGTGGAATAATGGGTAGGGGAAGGGGTGGTGGGGGAGGGGGGATGAAGACAGAAAGAGTTAATGTCCCAACTGGAAGAACATGAACAAATGGCCATTTAATACAAATATCTATTGTCTCTTCCTTCTGAGTTTTACTGACCATGGCTGTGGATGTGGCAGAAAAAAATGCTAACCCCTTTGTGAATTTTGGCATAAATCGTAGGTACGCATTATCCTTCAAATTTAGCATCCTTAATTTTTATCATCAAGGATATGTGTGGCTGAATCCTATAGGAGCATTGCACAGTTGTAATTGAGAATGTGTAGACAGCTTTATAATGCTCATAGTTATTTGTTTATGTTATTGCTACTTCCAAGTTTTGTAAATGCTCATTTTCACCGAGAGATATTTTCAAACAAGTCACAATTGTGCATTTTGAGCCTGTAATTTAATATGAATATAAGAATAGCCAAGTTTATTTGTTTAACCATGTGAGAATTCAGTCAGGCAGGATAGTTTCATTTGCAAGAATGACCTGGGAATAGCAGAACCACAATGACATTTTATCATACATCGATATGTTACGAATCTAAACATATAGTGGCAAATAATTAGCGCACTGTGCTACGAAGCTGGTGACCTGAGTTCAATTCCCAACCACATCCAACATCAGTACTGGGTGATAGGTTCTAGGTGATTCCACTTCACCATCAATGCTGTCCCACATAGAGAAGTATCTTCGAACAACCGTCAAGACTTTTCTAGGCGTGGGAATGCCTTCATCCAGCAGTGGGTGGACAAAGGTTGTAAGGTAAACAAATATGTAAACCTTACCCAGGGCCTGTGTAACCGCTTCTGTCACATGCTGCCGTGATGTGGCTTGTGGTACTAATGTGTAAAACTGACCTGACGCACGTTAGGTGGTTCTTTGTTGCATGAAACAGAGGAGATGGAGGAAGAAATGGAGAGTGTGGATGACCTTTCTGAGAAGCAGAGGCATCAGCTCAAACATCGTGAGCTCTTCCTTTCCCGACAGTTTGAGAGCCTCGCTGCCACACACATCAGGTACGCGAATACCTCTCGCTTCATTTCAGCACCCGAGTGCCGTGCGGAACTAAGTCACGGTCCATAATTGTGTCAATTTTACTTCGGATTTGTGGCCGCTATTGCAACGCAGACAAAGCTGTGGTTGGCCTGGTGCAGATATTTACACCCTGTGTGTGTGACATGTTCTTAAGTAGCTGGAGGTTTTTTGTGGCACAGCTACAAGGCTGAAAATTGTAAAGCAAAAAAAATGATGAAGTCCCCACACGTTTCAATATTGAACTGGTGCAACCCTACATCAATGCACGGGTGAAAACCTACATCAATACGCTGGTACAAACCTCTGCAATTTTCCCCAGATTTAAACCAGCTGAATCTTGTACTATGCAAGATGTATGCTTTGAACAACTTATGCTGTAGTTAGGCTACCTGTGGTTTCCATTGAGGGTTTGCCATGCAGTCTTGTTTACTTGGGCCAATTGCTTATGTTATGTTACATTTATTACGCTGGCAACGGCGTTAGGTTGGCTGCATAAGTTACTGAATAATATTTAGTTGGTTGCACATCATAAGGATTCTTAATCTTGTTTATTATCAATGTGAAGCCACTTTTCTTTTGTCAGTTAGGCTGTCTGCAATAGCCAAACAGTGCAAAGCGATTAATGTAATGCCCATTCCTGCTTTTAGGGGGAAGTGTAGCGTGACATTGCTGAATGAAACTGAAGCACTGTCGTCGTACCTGGAGAGGGAGGTGAGAACCCTGTGAAGTTAGATAATTGTGTATCTTGAGATTGTAACATTAATGATACAGTGTTCGTTTTATGTGAAGACTTGTTGACTGATGCTTCGTAGAGAATATATCGTTTCTAGATTGTTGCACATGGCTGAAATTTAAATGTATATTCTACACTTTGTTTACTTTCTCGCCGCACGGTGTTATCTAAAGGAATTGACAGTGATGCAGTTTATAACTGTGGCTTGCATCGCCAAGCTACATTATTCCTTTCTTTCATAAACAGGACTGTTTTTACTACTCGCTGGTGTACGACCCAGCTCAGAAAACCTTACTAGCCGACAAAGGGGAAATCCGTGTTGGACCAAGGTACCAGGCAGATGTGCCAGACATGCTGAAAGAAGGTACGTTGAGTGCATTTTCATACATTTTCCTTCATAATTGTTTTTAGTCCATGGGTACAGTTTTTAAATGTGATAAAAGGTGAAGCACTGTTTATGAGTTTAGGGCACGTAAAAAAAGTGGGTAAGTGTAGTGCACCTGTCGATATGTTGCAGAAAACGAGCGAGTACACACAGCACTTACCTTCAAAGATGGCACCGACGTTTCGCTGAGATTTGCACTCAGCTTCATCAGCTCTGATGAAGCTGGTGTACGACCTAGACGAAGCTGAGTGCAAGTCTCAGCGAAACGTCGGTACCATCTTTGAAGGTAAGTGCTGTGTGTGCTCGCTCGTTTTCTCCAACATATCGACGGGTGCACTACACTTACCCACTTTTTCACATGACCTAAACTCATAAAAAGAGCTTCACTATGGATAACATTGGTCATGAAAGCCTTCGAGTTAGTGATAAAAGGTGTTTCCTTCATTTAACTGGCATATCAATAACCTCCCTCTTCTGTCCAGTGTGTCAATCTCCCGTTTGATAAGGCAGTGTAACCCAGGCCTCAACAACATCAAATGGTAGCATAACTTCTGGTTAAGAGTTGGATGGGCATTGGCGTTTTCTTCCTGTGGGAACACTGTTCTGTTTGTCATGTATTTATAAATATTTAACTTTAACAGTAGCCCCCATCAGATTTGTTCCATGTTAATTTTGGCCACAATTTTAATGCCAATGCAAAAAGCAAATACTGTACATGGAAATGTCAACATTTGAAGTGTGCTTTTATTAATTAATGAAGCCTGGGAATTTTGGATTTGGGGCATTGTATCATCTCTGCATCTTGCTTTAATTTCAGTAAAGAAAGCTTCCCAACAGTTACATTTTTGTGATGGTGGTTGTGAAATAGCGATGGTGGCAGTTGTGTTGTATGACTGCAGTGGTGTGACACAAACTGGGATCCCCTGCATTTGCTTTGCAAGCTGTGGTACGCCCAAGTAATGAGGCTTCACACTTAAACAGCTGAAAAATGTATTTTGCACCGCATTGGCAACAGCTCTGTTAAAAAACACCTTTATTATAAGAATAATGATGCTCTTGACCCATGGGTGGTTTGCGTCTTTAACTTTTTCGGGAATAAAAGTGAAAATTGTAATATGCCGTTCTGAGCTATCAATGTGTGAAAGACCAAATTAGTGTAATGATGGTGGTTGAGTCCTGTTATGTGTATAATGGTTCTGACACTGGTATATTTGTCTGTGTTTACGTTTTTTTCAAGGCCCTGACTTTGAAGATGACAGGGACCAGGTGAAGCTGGAAACAAAGATCTGGGACCCCGAGAGCCCACTGACAGACCGGCAGATTGACCAGTTCATGGTGATCGCTCGGTATGCCACTCAACCCATGCCAAGAAACTTGACCCGGCATTGAACAACACCTGCCGCCTGATCACTGGCTGCTTGAAACCCACACACACAAACAACCTGTACCTCCTCGCTGGCATTGCCCCTGCTGATATCCGACGGGAAGTGGCCAGTCGAGTCGAGATGACAAAGGCTACTAGCGATGAACGCCACCTCCTTCATGGACGTCAACCCCCGGCCCAACGACTGAAGTCAAGAAGAAGCTTCCTCAGCCATGCGCAGCCCCTAACAACATCTCGAGGGGAAACCAGACTCCAGCTCTGGACGGAAAAGCTTGAGAGTGACCCTCCTGCAACTGGCATGGGAATCCCACCTGCTGAAGACTTCCCTCCTGGCTCAGATGCACCATGGATTCAGTGGAAGACACTCAACCGCCTGAGAACTAGAACGGGACGATCAAAAGATGCTTTGGTCAGATGGGGCTACAAGACCGGCCCAACCACCTGTGAATGTGGAGAAGCAGACCATACTATGGAACACTGCCTTGTCTGTGCTCTACTACCCAACCTCTGCAGCTCAAAAGACCTTGCGGAGTTCAATGAAAATGCAAGGGGCTGTGTAAGAAAATGGGAAACTGTAATTTAACATCGCGCTTCGAAGAATCGCAAAGAAGAAGACCACTTAACATCACATCAACCATGGAATAGGGATGGGGGTTGTTTGACCATACTTCACCATGCTGGTCAGTGCAAGTTGATGATGTGGGCGTGGGGGGGGTGTCTGGGGACCAATTCAGATACCGCTTACCACTGATTTTAGCTATGGCCAGTAATGGAACTTGGGTCACTGGGTTCATAAGGCAAGTGCATGAACCACTTTGCCACTGCTTCAGCCCAGGCCTTATTATCCACTGTATGTGAAACAAACTTGTAACTGGAACCATGGTGACATCTTTTTGACTATGGTGTACCTCTGCTGCTCTTTGAATGCTATTGTGTGCAGTGTAGTGAGGCATGTATTGTGGAGGATGCCATCTGTGAAAGGCGTGTTACGCTTAATTTTGTCCAATGTACTTGATAGATTTATAGGCTTACACAACGGAGTCAGTGCTATTGGCTCTGCATCTATACAACGTTTTTTTCCACCTGCTGGTTAGAATCGCAGTTTCGACTTAAGATGTCCAGGAAACTTGATTGGTGTCCTTCATAAATGGACCAAATGTAATAGAGAAATAATCGTAGTATGCGGTTGTATTTATATGTAATATAAGCGCAAATTGTTCTGTAACAGTGGGATTTATCCAAGAAAGCCTTGGTGAATAAATGTCATTGTTACAGGGAAGCAGCAGTTGGATCTTGCATTGGGATGTGTGGCGGATTCAGTTTATTAAGCTGTTTAGATGTGGGAGGAATCTTGAGTTACCAGAGAAAATGCACCTTTCGAGGAAATAACCTCCAAATATCCACTCAGACAGCTTCTGAACCCTTTTGCATTCGTTTCTTGGCCATCTTGGGTATGGTGGTCCCACATATCCACTTTGTGTTAAAGGTTGTTATAGGCTATAGGGCTACATGGTGGGCAGCAGAGGGCATTAGAGAAAAACCATTACTGCCCTCGTGTATATGCTGTCTGCCTTTGCTATCCCGCACTGACCAGCATGGTGAAGCTTTGTCAAATAACCCCCACAACACGCATGGTATGGGGAGGGCCCTCATCTAGCCGTGTATTGACAAATTGGCAGTGCATGTTTATGTAAACCAACCTTTGCTTCCAAACCAGGACATAATAGGCATGTGCTAGCCTACCATACCTGGATAAGATATTTAAAGTTTGTTTCTTTTATGAGTGCACACAGTGTACACATGTCAACTGAATCCTAAGGATATAAGGTTGTAAGCGAATTTAACTCGAAGGCTTTCATGACCAGTGTTATCCATAGTAAAGCTCTGTTTAAGGGTTTAGGTCATGTGAAAAAATATGTAAGTGTTGTATACCCGTCGATATGTTGGAGAATCAAGTGGGCACAAACAGCACTTACCTCCAAAGATGTTACCAACGTTTTGCTGGAACTTAGCTTCGAAGAATCGCAAAGAAGAAGAAGATGGAACTTACATCTAGCGTTCCAGCGGAACGTCGGTAACATCTTCACATGACCTAAACCCTTAAACAGAGCTTTACTAAGGTTGTGTGCGTTGGTTTAATAATAAGAGGAATGTAATGTTCACACAGTATGGGCATGCTGCTTCACTGTTACATGTCTCTGTGCCATATGTCTTGTGTGCGTGGTTTCCACTGCCTACAGTTCGGTGGGTACATTTGCCCGTGCTCTGGACTGCACGAGCTCCGTCCGGCAGCCCAGCCTGCATATGAGCGCCGCTGCCGCCTCCCGCGACATCACACTGGTGAGCCTGGCCCCAGCGCCCCCTTCTGGCCCATGGTTGGCACTAACCCGTTAAGCGCAAGTGGGTCACATTCAGCCCATGGGCAACTGACCCACAGTTTCATTTCATTCTGGCCACGGCCACATGTCTACCACTTTAACATAGTCCCGGAAACAACATGTATCTGTAAGCACCTTAGCTGCACTAGTAGGGTACTAGAGAAACATTCCTGTCCAGCAACACCGTTTATACTAACTCGTAGGCTTTCATGACCAATGTTTATCCACAGAGCTTTGCTACCGTTTATACTTTTAGCATGTATAGTGCCTTCTCTTACTGCAAAGGCCTCTTGTGAGGACTTGTTCATGTCTGGCCCCGTAAAAGGCATTTGAAAGTCCTGTTGGCCTTGAATTAGGAGCAGTTTTCCCCACTCATGCTGTCAGAAGTAGTGAAAGGTGTGGTGCCTAACCCGTGTGGAGGAAGATGGACAGCTCTGTGCAAGATGTCATTGTTTAATGTGCTTGGTTGAATGCAGGTCTTTTTAAGGTTCAGTGAAATTTTGTGTTTCATCTTTGCTCAGAATAGACTATGGAAGGAAATAATTTTAGATTTAAACAGAATGAGGAGGTTGTGATGGGTGAAACATGTGCAGCATGTAGAAGGGCAGGTTTCCGAGGCAGGAATTGGAGTGACAAGACATAATGGCAGATGTTGGGACACTTTCAAAGCAGACTTTTGTAACAACTGTGAAATGCTGTCATGCTAGTTATTGGCAGTTAGAATCTGTTTGAACAGGTTATGTATTGCAGTATAGATGGTAACCATACAGTGTTGCATTAACTTGCGGGTTAGCTGAGTTAGAATATATATTTGTAATTCAAGGCTTCTTGACCGAGAAGTAGATAACAATGATGCCGACGGAGGAGCCTAGTTATGGAATGGTAGGAGGACCACCATGGCCGTGAAGCAGTGAGATCAAATAAAGTGCAGGAGTGAGATGCGTTGTATAGCATTGCATTTAGGAGCAGTGACTTAGAAAATGGACGATGAACTAGATGACAATACTATTTATATTGTCGTCTGCTTGTGGGTGTTTACGGTAATGGCTGCATTTTTTTTTAAAGGTGACTCATCCCTTGGTTCTTACGCGCATCTCGTTACAGTTCCATGCGATGGACACGCTTCACCGGAGCGCGTACGAAGTGGCGAAGGCCATTGGCCTGCTCGTGCCGCAGGGCGGGCCAGTCCTGTGCCGCGACGAGATGGAGGAGTGGTCAGCCGCCGAGGCCAACCTCTTTGAGGAGGCACTCGAGAAGTATGGGAAGGACTTCACCGACATTCGACTCGACTTTGTAAGTGTGCCTACTCTGCGGCGATGTTTGTAGCAGTGTTCAACTCCCCCATGGCTCCTAGAGCAAGCCTTAGAATAGCCACACTTTAATCTGAAGCAGTGCACCTTGGGATTATTTGCATTATTCCCCAAAAACAGACCTTACCTGTTTTATTTAGCATTCCTCGAGGAGTCCATTGTCTCAACTGCTTATCCGTGAGCCCAAAAAAATAACTGTCACTGACAAAAGTATTTGTATTAAAAATTATGTCGCCCATCACTATGCTGTGGCAGTCAAGGACACCACTGTGTTTGGGAACATGAAATGAAGAAGTGCTCATTAAAAGTAAATAGGGAAAGGAGGCAAGTAAATCTAAAGCATTATTTTCTTTATGTTGGCAAAAGCAGCAATGTGATTTATGTTAATCATCATGCATTCTCTTCCCAGGGTTCCTTAACATTGCAATTTAAAGCAGAGTACATAAAAAACAAATGGGTGTTATGTGTTTTTATCTGTTGTTCCCGTGCTCTCTGACAGAACTTTGGAGCTTTGTAATAAAAGGCTTTTAAAATGCTGTTAGGTGTGCCATTATGGCAATAGTGATGTCAATAGTGACAAGATAGTGATGTGTATCATTGTAACGATGTCACATAAGCTAATGCACATTATTGTGATTTCATAGTCTTTTCTCATTCTTGAAAATTGGAACTTGTCAGAGAACCCGGGACACAACCTGGATACTTAGGGCAGGTCTGTCTAGACGTATTTTCCTTTCACCATTATATTCTTTGATGGACATCATCTTGGCTTATAATTCTTTATCAACAAACCTTGTTGGTTTTTTGCAGCTTCCTTGGAAGTCACTCACCAGCATCATCGAATATTACTACATGTGGAAAACGACAGACCGATACGTGCAACAGGTAATCTGCTGTTTCCAAGAAAAAAAATACACATTGATATTTTTTACCTTGTTCGTGTCTTTGTGCATGCCAATGTCCAGTACCGATTGACGGGAAATTGATTTTCTGTCTACTTCTCTTCAGAAGCGGCTGAAGGCTGCAGAAGCGGAGAGCAAATTGAAGCAGGTGTACATCCCCAATTAGTGAGTAATCCTTTTCTGCTTCTCCCTTTTGAGTGTTGCCATTGTAGCTCTCGCACAGAATCGCATAATATGAATGTTTCACGTCCAAGGTGTTTCACCTTCTGGGAAGGATTTGAAGATTAATTTTTAGTTACGGAGGAGCTGCAACGCGTGCCAGAGTCACTTAGAGTTCCTGAATGATTGAGGCGTGTGTCGTGGAGTCTCAAGTGATTGGGTGACTGTTGGAACACCCTTGGAGTGCATTGATTTTCAATTGTAAAGCTGTCCTCATCTGTTAATAGCGAAAATTGGTTTTAGTTGAGAAAGTGGTGTTTTCATGTACCTGACATTCATTCAGTATTATCGTTTTTACCTTTGTAAAAGGTAACTTTGTCTCAATGAGTGCTCACACGGTTACGAGGATTGTGTCTATGAACTGAATTGTATTTTCTAATAATAAATTATGTCATTCAGTGAAGGAAAGCGTCACATATTTTTGAGAACCCTGTTTTCGGATTGTTGTCATTGTGATAACGTGGCAATTCTTAGGCTACGCTCGCGGAACGATGTGTGTAGCATCGGTTTGTATATGCGTCACCGTCTGAAGGCCGCCCGCGAGCCAAGTGAACATCTGTTCTTCCGATCTCGTCCTCAAAAATTTCCTCTGCAGCAATAAACCCAACCCCAACCAGATCTTCACCAAGCAGGGGGTTCCCAATGGCTCCGGGGCAGCAGGGCCCGGCCAGGCTTCAGGAACGGGCAGAGCCTGCGAGAGCTGCTTCGGTGAGCCAGCGACCGCCCACTGAGGGATGCATCAATCTGACCCACCCACGCTGCTGCACAGAACACAGCTATCTGGCTGCCTTCGCTCTAGACTCTGTGTAACGCGCCGTTCGTGACGTCGTACGCGCGTGTCTGTGTGCAGCGTCGCAGTCGCAGCAGTGGTACTCGTGGGGCCCGCCCGCCATGCAGTGCCGCCTGTGCTCCTCGTGTTGGACCTACTGGAAGAAATACGGCGGCCTGCGTCTCCCCACGCGCCTCGACGGGGAGCGCCCCGGGCCGAACCGCGCCAGCAGCGGCCTGCCCCTCTCCATCCAGACCAGCGAGGGGACTCTCAAGTGCGCCGTCAACGGCTGTGGGAAGGTACTATCTTCAACGCGAGATTCAGCCGTTACCCGTCACGTTGTTGGATGCAGGCATTGCAGACTCGGATTACCAGACTTGGCTGTTTTGTTTTATCCGTACTGTGTTCAACTGCCATGCTGCAGTTCACAATACAGTACTTCTATTTTAGCTGCTTCCCTTGCACTGCTCCACCTTGGCATTCCCAACCATT
This sequence comes from Geotria australis, assembly GCA_036362915.1. Lineage (NCBI taxonomy): Eukaryota > Metazoa > Chordata > Hyperoartia > Petromyzontiformes > Geotriidae > Geotria > Geotria australis. The sequence continues at coordinate 49,284 of JAZEWU010000029.1, read as the reverse complement.
ATTTCATTTCCCAAGTGCTCGTAACCCTCCCAAGTTCTCAGTTCAACTCTTTATCTATTACGTATATATTGTGCTGTTTATTGCTGGTCACTTTTTGGGCCAGTGCTTGGCAACTGTGATTTAAAGAAGGTCTCCGTTAGCTTAGCTTTTGGCTCTTGTCTACAGGTCAGTTTACCAAAGGCACTCCGACCTGCTCTCATTTGCCTTATTACTGAATCTCCACCTGCTCTAAGTAATTGCCTTAGGTATACATATTCTGCTGTGTCTTCCAGTCGTGTTTTTCCAAAAGATATACGATATTGTTCAGCAAACTAATTTTTGTGATGAGCTTAACTTTACAGCCTTCATTTGTTTTGTATAATTTCCCATAGGCCATTTGTATTTGTTTTTATAATGACTGCTATCAGTAAATTGGAGACGGTTCATATTTGAACCATTGGTGTTTATACATTTATTTTTCCAATCAAATAAAAACACTTTTATGAAAGCGTCTCGTTGGTTGACGCCTCTTCTAATCCAGTTTTGTCATGCAACCTCAGTGTAGCTATTCCGTTTTTATGAATTGTTTTCATTTGTAAGTATACATTTTGTATTTAGTCCTTGGATTGTGAGTTTGGATGACTGCATCAATTTCCTCTTTGACAAATGCATTTTCAGCGTATGAGAGCAATTTATGTTGGTATTGAATATTTCATTTGTCTTTTCCAGAATGTGGTTGATAGTATGCATGTTGTTAGTAGAGAAATACCTCCTTGTGGACTTTGAAAGTCAATCACTTTACTCATTCCTCGCTCACTTTGCACATTGTTCACCCATTAGGATGTTGTGTTTTACTCTCCCGGAGAAATGTATTCATTTGTTCACATTTTGTCTACGGCTTCATCTTCAGGGCTTGCGTTTGGAGCATTGGATTTGAACTGACTTTAACTTGTATTTGTTCAAGAGCTTCCATTTTAGCTGGGTAACTCTATCCCATGTGTCCTTGAGACCTAACACGGTGTGAAAACTACGCGATTACTGATATGTGAAATGGAGTATTTGGCAGTTTGTACCGTGATAAATAATTCTTGTTTTACATTCCCGTTTTGTTTAATATTATTGCTACTATTTTCATTTCATTAATTGTGATGACGTTATTAAGGGAGTAACTGTATTTGTTATCAATGTATTACCAAACTACCGTTATAATAATCTGCTATTGTGTTAGTGACCTACATCAGTACAATAGTGACTATAGTTAATTTTCATCATAAAATAGTATAATGACATAATATGCCCAGCAATTAAGTTAATATTCAACCATTACATTTCTTGCCTTTGTTCCGGCACTGACCAGCATAGTGAAGTATGGTCAAATCGCGCCCATGAATAATATGGTGTAGGGAAACTCTAATCCAGTAGTGAAAAAATACAAAAGGGCTGTAATTATAATACAGATGTGATATTTCAGTAAATTACGTGCTACATACTGTTATTCAAACCGAATATTGACCTGTAAATACGGTCGTAATGGACATCATTACAGTCTGGTAGTGCAGCCTGAATCACAGACACTTGCAACTCTGATTTCATCTAACATCCATCGCAGTGTAGGTGTAGAGGATGCTATGAAGGATTGCTGAATAAGTGCAGGAAGCCTTCTCAATTTGGCCATTGCAACAACAATGTGCAGACTCCACGTGAAGAATCAAACCTTGGTAAAGTAACGACATAATTTACAGAAATAAATTGGGACACGGCTGGCCTCAGAATGGTGAAAAGGGATAGAATCCATGCTTCTGAATAGTGGCATCCTTTTCTATGATAGAGGAAGGGTTCACAGCAATTATAGAGGAGTGGAAGTCTTGGTCTCCATAGGAAGGTTCTGTATCGTCAGCACGTTTGGAACATTCTCTCTTGTTAAAATAACAGGATGTTTAAGCTGAGGTTCACGTGTGGCGAATCTTGCATTTTATCAGATTTTTGGTGAAAATGCACTGTTGTCTTCAATAATTCCTTTTGGTCGTTTAATCGGGATATGACTTTGGGCCTTATTAATGGTTCTTTGGCCTTGAGATCCGATGCCCGTGTCATTAGACATAGACACCCATCTACTGTCTTGATTTCTCTATATTTTAAATCTTACCAGATGCAAAACTGGCCAGAAATCTCACCAATTTGATGTATATTCAATGGAATTGACTGTTGAATGTCTACATTGTTTTACTGTTGTAAATTGTATTTTCTAGATTCCCCTTATGCTTGTGTGGATGATGTTCTTTATTTTTTATTTTTATGCACATGTTTGAATGGTGACCAAAACTCTCTTTTTGTGAAACGACATCCTACATTTATTGATCAGCAGCTTTGTGAACTTCCGGACAACAATGGCCTTGTACCACCTGCCATATATTTAATTCACTGAAACGACGCGTCATGGTGATGTACCTGATGTGAACGTGCTGCTGCCTAGGTTAATTTCCCTGCTGACTAAATTGCCCCCGGTGCCCTGTAATGGACTGGCATCCCATATTTGGTATAGCCCTGCCTTGCATCTGCCAGGGCAGGCTCCGGTCGCCCTCGAGCCTGTACAGAATTAAGCTGGTGTTCGTAATAAACGAAGGAATGATGTCCATAGTGAAGCTCTGTTTACGAGTTTAGGTCATGTGAAAAGGTGTGTAAGTATTGTGCACCCGTCGATATGTTGGAGAAAACGAGCGAGCACATACAGCACTTACCTTCACGACGCGTGTGAGTCTCAGGGTATGACGCTGAGTGGAAATTTCAGCTGAACGTTGGTAACATCTTCGAAGGTAATTGCTGTATGTGCTCGCTGGTTTTCTCCAACATATCGACGGGTGCACAACACTTACACAC
>JAZEWU010000028.1:7853129-7864761 GCA_036362915.1 Geotria australis | reverse complement strand
AAAGGACCCGACGGCCCATCCTGACAAGAGGGTCGACAAGGGTCCTCACACAAGTATCACTGCATCAAGCTCGGGTCGAGCTATCTACACCTTTGGACGTTTTTTGCCGTTGTACAAAAATTGTAGAATATACGAGGTTTAACCATTTCTGGCAATAAGAAAAAGTGTTAAGATCTTTAAACACTAAATGGACACCTTTTTGCAAAGGTTCCAGTTTGCAAACTAACCATATAAACTAAGGATTTTTCTAACCATATAAACTAAGGATTTTTCTAACCATATAAACTAAGGATTGCTCTATAGTCTCCCCGTGTCTCTGTCTCCCCGTGTCTCTGTCTCCCCGTGTCTCTGTCTGTTATGTTTTTGTTGTTAGAAATAGCTGCGTTTTTTCTCTACTGTTGCATGTGTCTATGTATATGTTCTTGTGCGTCAATGTTAATTGTTTGATTTAGATTGGCGTTGTTTCCCGCTTATGTCTGTCTCTCTGTCTTCCTGTCTCTGTGTCCCTTTGTCTCTCCCTGTCGTTCACCCTCCCTGCCTGTCTCCCGCCGTGTTTGTCTTGAAGGAAGTGACGGCCATCTTAGGGAACGCTGGCAGATTTTTGACGCTCTTAAGATTGCCAGTTTTACGACCTTTCAGTGTTGTCGAAGCAGCTTTAATCATAAATGTTTTGTTGCTTTGGTTTTTGTTAGTTGTTTTTTTTCTTTCGTTGTTAACATGCCGTTCTCTCCACGGCCCTTGTGCAGCACTTTGTGACCCTCGGGTGAAAGGCGTTCTATAAAAAATGCTATCGTTATTCTAGCTCGCTAGAAAAGGGCTCATTAGATCCGGTGACACAACAGAGACCAGTGTTTCAGTCGTCCAATTTATTGAGTGCGAGTGAGGAAGATGGATATGCGTAAAACAGTGCGCGCTGCCAGGGCGGCCGAGCCCCCGCCACGGGGTTCTGACAGCAGTTACGACGAGGAGCGAGCGGGTTCTCTGTCCACAAAGGACGAGAGTCCCAGACGGTGCGAGGATACGAAGGAGTCCCGGGAGACCGCACCTCAAGTGGTGTCACAAGTGCGTGATCGACCAACGCCTCCAAGGGAGACCGCGACCAAAAAGGAGGAGGACCGGAGTAAGCTGGCAAAGATCACCATCCCGTTTGAAGGTGGAAACGCCGACGCGTGGCGGCGGTTTGAGACGCACGTCAACCTGGTACGTGAAAGCACGAGGTCGGATGACGAGGATACAGCGGCATTCGACGTAGTAAAACTACAGGGAATAGCGTCGGACTTTGTTGATACGTTCGAGGTGGAGACCCACAGGAGCTGGCGACTAGTCAGCGAGGCATTACGACAGCGCTTCGGCCGATTCAGCGAGCAGGAAGCGCGGGACGAGCTACAACAATGCTGCCGGAAACCAAACGAAGGCGTCTCCGATTACCTCCAGGCCATTACGCTACTGCTACAAAGGGCAAACCCGACCGAGATCCACCATTTCATCACCTCGACGGCCCGGAACATCTTCCTCGACTACTTGCAAATGACGCGATGGTGGAACGTTGACGTGATGGCGGAGCCAATGACGCTCCGACAACTGAGTCAGAGAGCAGAGAAGTGTGAGAACGCAGCAAAAGCGTGCATGCAGCACGGGAGGGTAGCGGCGTGCTGCCCGGCTGATATGGGCACTGTGGATGGCGATGAGCATAAGGAACCCGCGACGATAGCGGCGGTGCACCCCGCAGAAACCCCAAGGAACGAGCCATCAACCGACGAGATCACGATGCGGTCCATCCACGAAGGCCTGCAAGCCATCCTACGGACGTCGGGAGACCACGAGCGTCGCCTCGGCGACCAGGATCGTAAAATTCAAGGTATCTGCGACCAGATACAAACTCTGCAACCGCTACGAGGCAGGGCCGCAACCCCGGCACCGAGGGGGTCGAGTGGACGGCGCACTGCAAGGGGGACGAGGCTCAAACATGCGGACGATGGTAGAGTGCTATGGCTATTTTCAACGGGGACACATCCGACGCAACTGCCTGAATGAACGCCGGGCGACACCGCCATTAAACATGAACGCGCCCTGGTAGTCGGGACTACCGGGGCTGCGGAGCACTTCCCGGCCGACGATGTGCCGCGTGGCCACCAACGCGGCAACAGAGTATAGGTATGCCACGAGGAGGTGGACGCGTGCGTCGGGACACTGCAAGGGGAAACGGGGGGCCGACAGTGATCATTATCGGGCGCGTCCGTCTCCCTCCTATCTGAGCAATACTGCTGCCAAGCTAACATACCCTGGGGTGCATACCACAAGCCCGACCGAGTACTGCGGACGGCGAGCGGAGCGTCCATACCTCTGCGGGGTCAAGCAACCATGACCGTGCGCACCGGACACAGAGAGAGGTCATACGCATTCTATGTAGCAACCCAGCTGTGCCACGAATGCGTCATAGGCACGGACCTGATCGGATTGTTGGGACTACACATCAAGGTAGAACGCCGCTGCGTCCGACAGGCCGGCACAACACTCGAAATACCGTTTGTTGAAGACGAAAAAACGCATTTTAATGGAGAGGGAGCGACGGCGGTGGTGGCGGCCCGGATAACAGTGGCAGCCCAGAGTGAACTATTGCTGCCGCTCCGACTGAGGCCAACGCGGGAGGCAAAGGGCGAGGTCCTGTTCCTGCTCAACCCCGAATTAACACCGAAATACGGACTGGTGGGAGCGGCCACGTTGGTCGACGCGGAACAGGGAGACCTGTGGCTGCGTGTGATCAGCCCCCACCATACCCCCGTCCACATAGCCAGCCGGACGGACGTAGCGACCTCGTACTCGGTGCAGCAACCCGAGTCCGTCTACACGATCTGGACGGAGGGAGAGACCACCAGTGAGGACACGTCGGCAGACCAGGCATGGAGGGTAGGAGGCGGCCTGCCAGAACTCCACGTTCCCCTCCTGGACACGGTACAAGTTAACTGGGGGGAACTCACCGAGGACGAGGCAAGACGTCTTCGGGCCCTCCTCACAGAGTTCGAGGACGTTTTCAGCCAACGTGGCACAACACAGGCGGAAACCGTCGCGGCCGCGTTCCTCGAACACTATGTTCTTGAGCACGGCATCCCGGAGCAAGTCTTCACAGATCAGGGGAAAGAATTCGAGGCTGAACTATTCTGCCACCTCTGCCGAGACCTGGGAGTCACCCGACTACGAACCACCACGTACTATCCCCAAGCCAACGGGATTGTAGAACGATTCAACCGGACTCTGGGGGAGAAGCTACAACGCGTAGTGGCCAGCCATCAACGAGACTGGGATGCTCACCTCGCCTTCGCCCTGTTCTCGTACCGCACCACCGTGCACACCTTTACCCGACAGACGCCTTTCTTCCTGATGCACGGGTACGAGGCGCGTCTGCCAGCGGATCTCCTGTTTGGCGCGCTGAGCCCCCAGCCTCTGCCTGCGGACCAACAACTAGACACGCTGAGACGAGCACGCGCGGCCGCCTACCAAGCCGGTGAAACGGCGCATCAATGCCAGAGACAAACCGCTCGATCCCGAACTGACCCGACCCTCTTCCCGCCGGGGTAGAAAGTGCTGCTTCACTCTGCAAGGGTGCGGCCCGGACAGACTGCCAAACTCACATCGCCGTGGGTTGGACCGTACACCGTGGTGAAACAACTGTGACCATGGAACGTAGTCCTGCGGGGCCAGACCCGCCGGACCAACCGCGTTGTCAACACGCGCTGATTGAAGCTGTGGACGCCCAGCCCCGGGGACCCAACTCCGCTGACACCGCCGACCGTAGCGCACAGGGGAAGGCGGAACGAGCCCCCGTGGCCAGGACTTGCAGCCACTTGATCCGGCCGTGTCAGGCGCCTGCCACCTCGCCTGAGACTGTGTGGCCGCGGTCGAGGGCGACGGGGTCACGGCTGCAAGGACGGGTAACTAGCCGGGGGCCAACGACGCACCCACCAACAACGTCGATGACAGCAACCCAGCCGTCAGCCGCGGCAGCAGAGATGCTGCCCCTGGAGTGGGGAAGGAAGCCGAGGGCGAGGCGACGATCATCGCCTGCCTCGCCGAGATGGCCGTACCCCGAGACGACCACGCAGCCACTGACAGAGCGGCCGGCAATGACCCAACCAACGGTAGCGACTCCCGCACCCCGACCGGTGGAGCCGCGCCCGGTCCCGATGAAGGGAACGGTGAGCGTGTTTCCACTGCTCGCACAGGTGAGGGAGCTGCCGCCGGAGGAAACACGACGTCAAGGACCGAGCAACCCACCACCGGAGACAGTAGGTGGCACGTCATCCCGAGGATGCTCAGGACCGCGTGAAAACGCGCTGGCGAACGGTCAGCGCCAAGACCCCCCCCACCACGCTCACTGAAAGGGCCGATGCACCAGTGGGGCTGTGGGGACGCGCGCGACAGCACATTGAGGCCATGCGATGGGGCGCAGAGCTATCATGGTGGACATGGTTGCGGCATCGGTATACACTCGGTACGGTCTGGGAAAGTGTCGTCCTCGAACGTCGACGTGCAGCCGCGGGTTCCCGATACGTGGGCGGACACGTCGACGCGGACTCATTGTGGGCTGCCGAGACCAACAAGGGGCTGAACGGGAACAGTGTTGATAGAGGTCTGGGGCAGATCAATCACCGAGGGGAGTGATGAGGTACATTAGTACCAAGCTAGGGGCGCTAGTTTAAATAAAATGTACAAGCCGACGCTTCCAATTAGCCGGTATTGGAAGAGGTGGAGTGGCCTTGAGCCGGGAGTGCCATTTCGGAAATTAACATGGTTACCTCATCGCCCTTTCGTGGGCGATGAGGTAATTTCCCCCACCATCGATTGTCTGCATTACGGAAGAGAACTGGAAATTCCGGCTCGAGAGGGTATAAAAGGAAGAGACACATAGAGAGAGCGGGGCTTCAGAGCGCAGAGTTGCGGAGCGGGAGAGGGCGCGGCTCCACTGTTGGATGGCGGCAAACGGACGGCTGTACGACTTTGGAGTGGGAACTGCTGTATGACATTGCGAGCGCCGGAGTATTTACGAGCCCGTCAGAACGTGAAGTAAATAACGCAACAGAGACCAGTGTTTCAGTCGTCCAATTTATTGAGTGCAAGTGACGAGGATGGATACGCGTAAAACAGTCCGTGCTGCTGGGGCGGCCGAGCCCCGCCACGGGGTTCTGACAGCAGTGACGACGAGGAGCGAGCGGGCGCTCTGTCCATAAAGGACAGATATGCCAAACTTATTGAACCGGTTTCACCCAAACCGGTTTCGTGCAAACCGGTTGAACCGGTTTGAACCGGTTCGGTTCAAACCGTTGCCATCCCTAAACGAGACCAGTTGAACAGCACCGTGTGTGTTTACCGGCGACCCCGTTAACGCAGAGATGTCCGCAGTTGCAGTGCCAGCACTCTGCAAAGTCAGCTAGTCCCACTTGCTGTTAAACTCACAGCGACTCACTGCTACACACTGCTCCCTCACTTGCCGCCCCCGTGTGCCCTTGCCGAATCCCCGGCGCTCTCAGCGTTCAAAACTCCGCACAGCAACTGCCCACCTCAGAGGTCTCCTTTCAACCGCACAGCAACACGAATTATATCCCCGAACATCACTTGTGATTGGCTTGTCAAATAACAATCGTTATTGATGATTTACCCGTAGCCCCTTTGATCACAATCATCACTACTCCAAGTCCACCGCGACCCCTCAACATGGACGGCGCCAACCACCGCCCTAATCAATTAAGTTTTCCCTGATCGGCATCACCTGTCTCACGTCCTGCGGACCCCCCAGTCTCACCGACGCCGCCCGTTCAACTCATGCCTCCACAGAACACATTTCATCAGCACTAATGTACCGAGACCCATAACACTCACACAGAGACCCATATATTAATTGAGGATCGTTCACGCTCAGAGGCGCACGCTGGTGTGTGTGTGACAGGATTCTGGTCCACTTACGGAAATATTCTTTTTAAACCACCATTTCGCATCCACAGTATCGAAGTTATTTGTGGAAATAATACACTGGAGCACGAAACTGCCTCCAACAGTGGCCGTGACATTAGGTTGAGTCGTTACTTGTACAGACAAGGAGCAAGGAGGGTCTGGAAATAGACAGGCAACACACAGTCAACACCGGTAACATGTGCACATCACAGAGATAAAGTCTTGCTCTAGGCGGTTGGATTACCGCCTCGGGAGCCTTTCTGTGTGGAGTTTGTGTGTTCTCTACCCCTGTCCTGCGTGGGTTTCCTCCGGGTTCTCTGGTTTCCTCCCACAACTCGTGTGGAGTTTGTGTGTGTGTTTTCCCCCCTGTTCTGCGTGGGCTTCCTCCGGGTTCTCCGCTTTCCTTCCATAACTAGTATGGGGTTTGTGTATTCTCTTCCCCTGTTCTGCATGGGTTTCTTCCGGGTTTCAGCATTCCTACCATAAATGGTTTCGCGTTTGTGTTCTCTTTCCATGTTCTGCGTGGGTTTCCTCCGGGTTCTCCGCTTTCCACCCACAACTAAAAACACTAATGTATTAATTGGCCGATCACATCATAATATATAGGACGCAGTGTCTGGCTAATATTGGTGCCTGCTAACCACGTTAGACTACAGACTGTATGTATAAACTACTAGCAGGGGTGACCCGGCGTTGCCCGGGTAAATTTGATCGTAACTGGGGATAGTAATAGAGGCGCCGCTTATCCAAAGTGCGTATTGTAATGGCGGTGGCGCTTATCCTAACTGGGTATTGTAATGGCGGCGAGGCTCTTGGTACCGTGAGGACACGGGCCGAAGCACAGAAAGCCGTCCCGGTGGGCAGGGAAGGGCCCGTGGTCGCGCTCTAAGGCGCCAAAGACCCGCCTCGGACCGAGTGGCGTCGTTGTGCGAAACTCCCGCGCGATTTGGTTGCGATTTGGCGGAGTGCATCGTCATCAACCAAACACCCAACTTGTTTTAATATATAGAGATAGACTAAATGTACAGACTATAGACTGTATGTACAAACTTTATACTGGATGTATAGACTGTATGCATAGGCTGCGAAATTTTTACATAAATTCTTAATGTAATAATTGTTAGCCTTTTGTCATTTGGACGATAATGTAAATTGTACTTACTTAAAAACAACACGATGTTGATGATGATGGAAAGTTTCCATTTTAGAAGGCGTGTTCTAGAGAGGCGGGGAGGGGGAAGGCAGCCACGTGGTTAGCCGGCGACAACACACACACTCCATACTACTATAGGGATGAGAACCGGAGAACCTGGAGCAAACCGACGCAGAACCGGGGGAGAGAACACACAAACTGCACGCATAAAGGCGCACGAGGCGGGGATCGAACCGCCTCGGGCAGTGTTAGAGATAGGAGCCAGTGTTAGAGATAAGAGCCATCTTTAAAGATAGTATCCCTAATCTTCTTCTTTGCGATTCTTCGAAACGCGATGGTTAAATTACAGTTTCCCATTTCCTTACATAGCCCCTTGCATTTTCATTGAACTCCGCAAGGTATTTTGAGCTGCAAAGGTTCGGTAGTAGAGCACAGACAAGGCAGTGTTCCTTTGTATGGTCTGCTTCTCCACATTCACAGGTGGTTGGGCCGGTCTTGTAGCCCCATCTGACCAAAGCATCTTTTTATCGTCCCGTTCTAGTTCTCAGGCGGTTGAGTGTCTTCCACTGAATTCATGGTGCATCTGAGCCAGGAGGGAAGTCTTCAGCAGGTGGGATTCCCATGCCAGTTGGAGGAGGGTCACTCTCAAGCTTTTCCGTCCAGAGCTGGAGTCTGGTTTCCCCTCGAGATGTTGTTAGGGGCTGCACATGGCTGAGGAAGATTCTTCTTGACTTCAGTCGTTGGGCCGGGGGTTGACGTCCATGAAGGAGGTGGCGTTCATCGCTAGTAGCCTTTGTCATCTCGACTCGACTGGCCACTTCCCGTCGGATATCAGCAGGGGCAATGCCAGCGAGGAGGTACAGGTTGTTTGTGTGTGTGGATTTCAAGCAGCCAGTGATCAGGCGGCAGGTGTTGTTCAATGCCGGGTCAAGTTTCTTGGCATGGGTTGATCTCTCCCAGACAGGACATGCATACTCCGCAGAGGAATAGCACAAGGCCAGAGCAGTAGATCTTCATGTGTGTGCTGTGGCTCCACATTTGGAGTTGAACAGTTTTTTTAACAAATGAAAAAGCATCAAGATGTAATTGTGCAATTTTCAGGACCTGTCCAAGGACACCGTAAGAAAATGTGCAGCAGATCTGGAAGTGGCATTGACAGCTGGCACGGGAAAAAGAACCAGTTAAAAATAAATCACCAAAAATAGCCAAAAAAAATGTGTTGCTGATTTACCGTTCTCAGTCGTTGTTGACCTGTCGTTCTCTCTGCAGCCCTGTGCAGCGCTTTGTGACCCTTGGGTGAAAGGCGCTACATAAATGCTATTATTACAATTATTATTTCCAAATGTATTTATCGCTCTTCGGATTACTTGACAATCCCAGTCACTACAACAAGTGGTTTTTATAACTGTTTACTTTTCAAAGGTAATCTACACATTTAGTTTGTTTCCTTGTAGGCTTACATGTATGCAATTTTTTCTAAAATGTGATCCATTTGGTCCATTAACTCATGCATATTTTAAGCGCACATTTTTATCGCTTTCCACTCTACCATAGAGATATAAAGTCTATAATAAACTTGATTCCATCCATCCATCCATCTATTTTCATAAACCGCTTAATCCTGTGCAGGATCGCGGTGAGCCGGAGCCTATCCCGGCAGACACAGGGCGCTAGGCAGGGGAACACCGAGGATGGGACGCCAGTCCATCGCAGGGCGCCTGGGGAAATTTACTCAGTACGCCAATTAACCTGGCAGCATGTCTTTGGACGGTGGGAGGAAACCGGAGTGCCCGGCGAAAACCCACGCAGACACGGGGAGAACATGCAAACTCCACACAGAAAGGCCCCCGAACCGAGATTTGAACCCGGGACCTTCTTGCAGACGTTGGCTGTGAACCTGGGACCCCAAATAAATGTTTCCAATTGGGTCCCGCAGCTCGTAAAGCCGGCCACGATCCCCCGAATAGCCTTAACAGACTTTATGATAAAGTGCTGTTAGCGAGTAGCACCTATGAAGACTGACACGGCAGACAAGGGGATGGGTGGCCAGCACCACGCCCGGTCGCCTTTGTCTCTCTAGTGGCGCACCGGGTACTCATTTGATGCTGAGTCGATGGACAAGACAAAGACAAAGATCCCCTATATAGCCTTAACAGACTGTAGGGACAAGTGCTGTTAGCGAGCACCTATGAAGGTCGACACGGCACACGAGGGGGTGGGTGACCAGCACCACGCCCGGCCGCCTTTGTCTCCCTAGTGGCGATGTTTACACACCGCACTAGATACTCATTTGAGGCTGAGTCGACCTAGGGGAGGCCCAGGACCGGTTTCAGAAAATCGTCACTGGTGTTGGCCGTGAGCGGGATTCGAACTCGGGTCGCCAGATTCGTAGCCCAGTGCGCTAACCACTGGGCTACCGCTCCCCACAGCACACACAGACACAGACACGTACCTGCTCTGAGCATCCATGCAAGGGGCTGCTGCTGCTCCTTCATATACTGAACTGAGATAACTCAGTCACTCAGCCAATCACTCAACCACTAAGCCACGCCTTCACGCGGTGCGCTGGGCTACAAACACTAAAGGGCCGAGTTCGAATCCCGCTCACCGTCAACACCAGATAGATGTAGATAGATAGATGTTTATCATTATTACAACCTAGTGAGCTTGCAGGCTCTTTACGGGATTCCCTGGTTCGATTCCCGGCTTGGGTGTCGTCTGTCTGCGTGGAGTTTGCGTGTCTGAGTCTCCCCGTGTCCGCGTGGGTTGACTGGTACTCCGGTTTCCCCCTACAGCCCAAACACACGCTGCTGCTGCTGCTGCTGCCGAGGTTAATTGTCCTGCCGAATAATTTGCCCCCGGTTCCCTGAGATGTTGTAACTTGTTTCCCCTTTTCCGCCGGGCAACTGTTACAAAGAGCTAATATGGCTCAACGGTTCCTTCCAGCTTCAATCCAAACTGACTTACTCCATGGTTCACGATCGCCCCCTGCTGACACTTGACGTGGCCTCAAAGTGCAACTGGCCTGGCACAGGCGCTGTGGTTCGACAGGACTGATAATTGCGATGGAAATTCAAAGACAGCCAAACCCAGTCAATGACAGGCTAGGGCCGGATACTTAGCCATTCACAATCCACGTTGCGTGATTACATTAAGGATGTACGTGCTTATGCCAAGGGGCCGTGGCAGAATTAGGCTTACAGTCATAGGAGGCTTGCTAGTGTGTGCATCGAATCGCTTCCGGACAATCGATACAAACGATTACGGATCGTGGACAATTCATACAAATATCGATAATAAGGTCCTACTTTGTAGGTCACAATTACATGTGATGCACCCGCGAGAGAATATATATTTTGCGCGATAGAATTCTCCACCCAGCTGATCACATGCTGGCTTCGAATTGTGTGTAACAATTACGTCGTGTGATTGTGGTACAACGTCGGCAGCATGTCAGAGGATGCCGATCCTTCCTCCTGGGACGGAGTCGTCTCTTTCGCCCAGCACTTGCAGTGGACGCTTGCTCCGTCGTGTCGCAGCCATCCTTACTCAGCGGATCAACACGTTGACTTTTGTCCAACACGTTTTATTCCAACCACAAGCAAATACTCTGCACGTACAGCAGGCGATGACGCTCAGTAGCCACACACTGCCTGCAACGTGCCACGGACCCCGGCTCGGTCATAACTAATTTCACCAGCCCTTAATCACTTCTGTTCATCCATGATATATCCCTCCCTCGCTCGCGATGGTCCTCTTCCCTGCTCGTTTGTTTCTATTAATTATTGCCTCGCTCGTCCGGTGCAATTTCCCGGAGTCAACAGTGACCTTTTGCCGGTGCTATTCATCCCGTTATCAGATTAATTACTCTCCCTTCGAGGCTTGACCCAGCGTGACTCAATGCGCCTGCCTCTTGTCGGGTCTCCCCAAAACCGGCGTTGTGGCATCACACGATGGAATTTTACACCCGGCTGATCACATGCAAAGCAAAACCAGAGGAACTGTCGTGCGTGAGCAGATTCCATTCTGAATCGTTGTCCCAGATGGGCGAATCGACACTGCAACTCCTTGTATGGGCAGGCCACGCCTCTTATTCCCCGACATTTCACCGCAATTATCAGTCCTGTTGTATGATAAAATTCTAATTGCGGTAAAATGCAACGAAAGTAAGAGGCGTGGCGTGCCCCTATAAGTAGTTGTAATGTTGATTCGGCCAACTGGGGCAACGATTCAGAATCGTACCTTCTCACGCTTGTCACTTCTTGCAGTTTTGTTATGCTTTCCCGCAATGGGATTGGCTGTGTGTAGAATAAAGGAAAGGTTTTGTAATCATCTTTGTATGTATTGATTACGTTTATTAAATGTACCTTGCCAGTCTCACGACCTTTCAGTATATTCGAAGTAGCCTTAATCATTTATTTTCTGTTGCTTTGGATTTTATTGTTTTTTTATTTCGTTGTTGACATGCCGTCCTCTTCGCGGCCCTTGTGCAGCGCTTTGTGACCCTCGGGTGAAAGGCGCTCTATATAAATT
>JAZEWU010000028.1:7800886-7820983 GCA_036362915.1 Geotria australis | reverse complement strand
TATTATTATATTGTGGGAAGAAACCAGACAACCCACAGAAAAGCCATGCAGAACAGGGGGAGAAGGTACAAAATCCACACAGAAAAGTTCCCCAGTTACAAATCCAATCATAAATACAATTTATAACGCGCCACATATTTGTTCAATGTCGAAGCTATTCAAAGGAAAGAGAGAACGATTCAGATGTGAGGAAACTACATAGAGGAGGGGAGGTGGGGGGGAGGCAGTCACGCAGTTAACCGGTGCCAACATTTGCCAGATACTGCGTCCTATACATTATATTATCGGCCAATTAATGAATGAGTATTTTTTCTAGTTAGGGGAGGAAACCGGAGAACCCACAGGAAACCCATGGAGACCAGGGGGAGAGCGCACAACCTCCACATGGAAAGGGGCCTGCGGTGGGAATAGAACCGATTTGGGCAAGACCTGCATAGGCACCCTGGTAGGGGTATGGATAGGAGCCAATGTTAGACATGGGAGCAAGTTTTAGAGACAGGAGCCAATATTAGTGATAATGGCCATTGTTAGTGATAGTAATAATAATCTACTTTTGTATCAGCGAGCCACTGCACCAGTTGCTTTGGAGGCGCGGAGCCCTGCTCAGTCGGTTTGTTGTGAGTCGGTGAAGAGGTGACTTTTTAAGAGTTTTTTGAAGGCTGTGGGGGACTGTGTTTGACACAATAGGTGTGGCAGGCTGTTCCAGGTTGTGGGTGCCGCGACCGAGAATCGGCGTTTCACGAAGGTTGTACGTGATCGCGGTGTGTGGAGTAGGTGCTGTGATGAGCTGTGCAGAGAACGGGATTGTGTTGATGCGAGTGGCCGGAGTAGTGATGCGAGGCATTTAGGGTGTCCTTTGTGGATAGCGTGGTGGCATATTATTGCAGTTTTGTAAGTGATGCGTTTGTGGATGGGTAGCCAGTGTAGAGTCTCCATGCATTTTGTGGTTGGTTGTTCGCACGCTTTGATGTTGAGGACTGCATGTGTTAGGTTGTTCTGACGTTGCAGTTTGGCGTTCTGTTGTTTCCTGGTCCCAGTGAGTATTGCGTTGCAGTAGTCAAAGCGGCTGGCGATGAGGGTGCAGGCGATGGTCTGTGCTGTTTGGGTAGAGATTAGTGGACGGATTTGCCACAGTGCTCGTAGGTGGTAGTTGCAGGATCTGGTGATGTTGTTTATGTGGGTGCTGAAAGTGAGTGTGGGGTCTAGTGTTGTTCCCAGAATTATTAGATGAGCTGAGGCTGCAATGAGAGAGTCGGCGATGCGGATATGTTGCGGGAGTTGAGTATTGGCGAGGCGCTTGCTTGTGCTGATGTATATTGTGACTGATTTATTGGGGTTGAGGAGGAGCTTGTTATGCTGTAGCAATTCTTTAGTGCTGTTATGCAGGATTCCAGGTTGTTTGTGTTATCAGGTGAGGTAAGGGTGATGTAGAGTTCGATGTCGTCGGCGTTGGTGTGGTGCCGTATGCCGTGACTATCAATGAGGCGGCTGAGTGGTGAAATGTAGGCGGTGAAGAGTAAAGGTGATAGTACGGAGCCTTGAGGGTCCCCGCAAGTAGATGTGGTGATGTGTGTTGTTGAGGTGCCCATTTTGATAAAAGTTGGTCTGGAAGCGAGAAAGGAGGCGATAAGGTTCAGTGCTGTGCCAGTGATGCCGAAGTTGGTCGAGAGACGCTCCAGGAGCATCCCGTGGTTGATGGTGTCGAAGGCGGAGGAAAGGTCGAGGGAGATGAGTGCTGCTGTGGAGCTGGAGTCTATCTGGGTGAGGAGGTCGTCTAGTATTTTGATGAGTGCGGTTTCGGTTGAGTGTGCTATGCGGTATGCTGATTGAAATGTGTTGAAATGGGGCGAGGATTTGATGTGGTTTTGTATGCTCTTTAGGATGAGGCGCTCAATGATTTTTGAGAAAGTGGAAAGGTTGGTGATGTTTGTGGGGTCGGCAGTAGTTTGTGGGGTTGTCGGAGTCCAGTTTTGTAGACTTGAGAAGTGGTGTGATTTGTCCAAGTTTTAATTGAGATGGGAAAATTCCGGTGACGAAGGCTGCTTTAGCTAGTTTGGTGATAATTTCGGTGAACTGGGCGGAGCAGTGCTTTAGTGCGATATTAGGAGCGGAGTCGAGAGGTGAGGCCTTGGTTGTGGCTTCAATGAGTACAAGTGTTTCCTAGGTTGTAACCGGGAGCAGGATTGAGATGGTGCTGGGGGTAGTGTGTGGTGGTGTGTTATCGGCATATGTTGATGGTGCGATGTTTGTGGCCGAGATGCCGAGTTTTCTAATGGTGTGGTTTCTAAAGCTATTTCTGAGGTTCTGGTCGTGGGCTGGATTATGGTGGTGGTGGTGGCTAGGTTGAGGGTGTAGATTGTTGGCCATCGTGTGCGTGGATTGTTCTCGCAGGCGGATATTTGTGTGGAGAGATGTGTTTTGAGTGCTTCAATGATGAGTTTGTTAGTTGTTTTACAGGCATGGCGGTAGGAGAGTCTGTCTTCCTGTCTGTTTGATTTTGTGTATGTTTTTTTCAGTTTGCGTCGGTGTCGTTTCGCTGTGATAGCGGCTGGAGCGAGCCACTGAGTTTTGTCTGTGCTAGTGCGGTGGATGAAGGTTTTGGCTGTTAGGAGTTCGTCCATAATTGTGCTGATGTCAGTGTTTAGCTACTGGGCCAGGTCGGAGGGGTCCAGAGATGGTCTTGGTAAAAGATGGAGCTGAGAGTATTGGTTTTTGGAATTTTTCGAGGTTGAGGCGACTGGGGTTCCGCGAGAGGAAGGTGGCCATAGTTCTTTGCTTGGATGCTAGCTGGGCGCTGATGGTGATGAGGAGGTGATCTGAGTAGGGGATGGTGTGCGTGGCAATGTCAGAGTATTTGGGTTGCGTGTGGAGTGCCTGGGCCGGGATGATGAACAGGTACAGGGTGCTGGAAGGTCCAGTGGTGGGCGTGCGGGTTGGGCCAGTATTGAGTGCGTGAAGGTTGTAGTTGGAGAGAAGCATGCTGAGGCGAGTGTCGATTTCTGTATCTGTATATCTCGGGCAATTGAAGTCTCCTCCTATGAGAACTGTTGCGTTGAGTGCTAGCAGGTGGTCGAAAATGTCTTCAAGGTCATTTTTAATTGTTGGGTGGTTTGTGTCAGGTGGGCGGTATAGGAAGACAATGTTGATGCGAGTCGTGCTGAGGACGAGGGTGACTGATGCTGTCTCGCAGGTCTGCAGCGTAATGGGTAGGTGTAGCGGTTTGACGAGCAAGTTGTTTTTCTGGATGAGTGCGAGGCCTCCTCCTCTGCCGCCTGATGGTCTGGGGTAGAAGAGGGCATTGTAGCCTGATGGGGTGATGTTTGAGAGAGCGGTTGTCGGGTGGTTGGTGGTGATCCATGTTTCTGTGATCAGTAGTATGTCCAGTTTGTGCTCTTCTGTTGTGTCTTGTATGAGGGCTGCTTTGTGTACTGCTGAGCGCGTGTTGAGGAGTCCGAAGTGCAGGGTGTTGGCAGGTGGTATGTAGCGCGGCAAGCAGGACCTGCTTGAGACGGTGCAGTCCATGACCACCGTCCTGTGCTTGGCAGCCGCAGGTTGAAGTCCCATTGCAGCAAAGGACAATCGAGACGTTTTCCGGTGGCTTCTTCCCCCTCTGCAGCCCCGTGTGTTTTGCTGTTGGTGTATTCCCAATTGTTTGAGCAGCTCCCAGGTCTCTGGGGGAACCCTGAGAGCTGCCCGTGTCATGTTATTGCATTGTCGTGAGAGGGTGGCGCTTTGGAATGGAGGGTTCTGGGTTGTGGTGAATGCCTATCAGCAATATGTGGTGGGTAATACCGTTAGCTGTAGTTGTCGGTTGTTTAGTGTGAGGGAGTGGAATAGGTGTGAGACTGCCTGAAATTAGCGTGTGTTTGAGTGAGTGGCATGTTTGTGTAGTGGGGGGTAGGGTAGTGTGGCAGGCTTCCCTGGCGCCTAGCCGTGCCGAAACCCCGCTGCTCCAAACCGGGTTGGTCACCTCAGTCAGGCGGTAGAGTGGGAGACTTAGCGCAGTTTTAGCGCCCGCCGCGCACGTGCTGCTGACATCAGCTGCTGGTGCCCGTCTCATGTCGGCTGGGCTTTCCTTGGAGGCTGGCACTTTTAGCCCGGGAGCTCGTCGATCCTGCCAAGCAGGAGTGGCGGCCCAGCCCAGTCCCATCACCTTGCGGGCAGTGGTGACGAGGCTGGGTGCTTTGCGCCGGCTTGCAGTCTCCCAGGCGGCACTGATCTTTGTGTCCGGACGGACGGTCCTCCAGGTAAGGCCGGAGATCACCATTCTGCGGCCTGCAGCTCCACCGGGAGGGCCGTCCAAGCTAAGCGCCGCGCCTGGTGTGTAGGCCTCACAGATGGAGCTGGGGCCTGTGCCATTTTTAGGTGGCTCAGGCCCATGAGGCGGTAGCTGCTGCAGTCAGTAGATGCATTTGAGTTTGGGGAGGTTTTGAATTTGTTTTTAGTGAACAAGAATTTGATGGTTGAAGAAATAGTGGTGGAGATGTGGTAGGCAGCCAACATGAGCGGTGCCATCTTGACAGATTCAACAAGAGAGATAGCCAGTGTTCGAGGTGGGAATCGAACCATTTTGGGCAGAACTTCTTTCTGTGAAGCGCAAATGTTACCACTGCACAGACACCCTGCTGCCAATAGTAACATCACCCTAAAATACAAAAACCTTGGCAGGACCCTACTGAAAATTAGTCTTCATTAGACTCAGCGAGAATTTCCTGGGTAAACAAGCGAGAAAGTAAATGTACTATGGCCGGGTGGCGCGGACCGTCTCCCGATGGGGTCAGATGTCTCCTGGGGGTCATGGCGAAGTCACAGGCTGCGCCCTAGTTCCCACGTTTCCATCTTCTGCCTCTGTCGCTCCTCCTTTAGCCACCAAGCAAATCCACAGACACAGTTAAAGATCTTTGAGCAGGAATTTTTTTATTTCTGTGACACGCAGATGTTACCACTGCATAGACACCCTGCTGCTCATGATACACGGCGATGTCGACATGCGCTTGGATGTGTTAGTAACAATGCATACGTTTCCCTGTATGTGTCCGTGCCATAAATAAAGAGCTGAAACTTGGGGCTTCCGAGGCTCAGAGCGGAGTGCGTGTTCAGGAGCTGGAGAGAGTGCTGGAAGGGGAGATCTCACGAGCGAGGGAGACAAAGAAGGATCTGGATAGGGCTTGGGAGAGAGTCCACGAGACGGAAGCTAAGGCCGCAAGCCAGACCGCTTTGGCAAGCAACTTGCAGAAGCATGTACAGGTGAGGCCAAGGGTGACGTCACGAGGGACGCTTGCCGTGTTTCACGAGCAGCTCTCACGTTCGCCGAAATTTATTTATTTTTTCCTTTAAGAGATAACTCTACTTAATTCTTGCTGTTGTCTTTTTATTTATTGTCATGCTATTGTTTAGTTTGCGTATTTGCCGTTATTTGTTTAAAGTGTTAGCCTTAAACTAGTGCCTTAAACGAGCCTGCCGCGGCCTAGCCCAGCCCAGAAGCCCCAGCCTTTCCTGAAGACTACTCCTGCTGATCCATCACTTGGCAGCTGTCGAGTTTCCTCTCTTCCCTGCTCAACACTTGCCGTCGTCAATACAGTTGTACTGACCCACTCACCATCGTGTCAGGATGTGCCGTTGGGTGTCGTATCACGCTCACGTCCCCTGACTTGGGACATCATGAAGTTGAGGGCCCATGCCTCCGGAGAGACTGGAGCTGCCGCTGCTGCCTGCGCCGCTCCCACCCCCTGCGTGAGCTGGGATCTGCTGTTACACTGGCGTGTCATCCTCACACAGATGAAGTTCGAAGCGTGGAGTGTTCCATAGCAACTTGTCATTTAATATTCCACAGGGCACAAATCCACACGGCACCTGTACGGCGATATTCCCGGGTTGTCCACGTTGTACTGGCGCACTGACTCGTTCTAGGTTAGCAGCGGATCATCTGCCACGCAGACCCCAACACTCTAAACCCACTCACTCAGTCACACCTACACAGCTTGCTTCACAGCTCGAACTCTCTGCCCAACTCCTCCTCTCTCCCGGTAATTGGTGGTCTTTATCTGTAGATTCTTGCCTTGCTGGCTACCTTCCCCGAACGTGTTATATCTTATACAATGAGGTGTTTGAGAAAGACAATGAGGGTTGGGGCCAAAGCGCCCACATTTCCCCCTCGGCCCCCCTCTTTCAATGGGCTTGTCCCGACTTGCATTGATTACCTCATTACATCATTCTCCGTAGGGCAGGGACTCGACACGGTCACTTCGTCCACCACGCGGTCACTTCGTCCACCACGCGGTCACTTCGTCCACCAGTTTCTGATCATATGTAGGTCATTACACAGTAACCGCACTGGAGCATATCATATGTCTTCACTCTTCACCCTCTCTCTCCTCTCTCACTCTCCCTCCATCACAATAAACTCTCACGTGTATCTCGCCTTGGGTAACATCCCGGAAGTGTTGGGCGCCGGCATCTGCCGCCACCATGCCCGCGTTAAAGTCTGCCTTAATAATAACCTAACCATTTAACTCTTGTTTCTGGCTTTTTATTTTCTTACCTTCTAATGTTTTAGTATGAGTATTTGCGGTTAATCGCTATATTTTAAGCCTTTAAATTGCGTCTGGAGTCTATTGGAGGATTTAACATTGGAGTCTATGGGAGGATTTAACATTGGAGTCTATGGGACACTTTAACATTGGAGTCTATGGGAGCATTTAACATTGGAGTCTATGGGCGTAATTTAACATCGCAGTCTCTGGGAGAATTTAACATTGGAGTGTATGGGCGTAAGTTAACATTGTAGCCTATGGGAGTATTTAACACTGCAGTCTATGTGTTCTGTGCCCCCTCTCCTAAATCGATACAGTCTACATATACTGTAGTTACTCGTGCGGTTTGCAATTAAGGTGTAACGTGCGTTTGTAAATCTCCCCTGCCTTGTTCCTTCTCTCTTTCTCACGTTTTAATCCCTAGTCAATACGTCACGAGTCTTACAGTAGGAACTAGTCAATAATAGCTAGATAGATATATAGATAGTTTTACTGTAAGAAGGTCCCGGGTTCGAATCTCGGCTCGGGCGCCTTTCTGTATGGATTTTGTGTGTTGTCCCCCTGTTCTGCGTGGGTTTCCTCCGGGTTCTCTGGTTTCCTCCTACAAGTTAAAAAAAACACTCATTAATTATTTGGCCGATAACATCATAATATATAGGAAGCAGTGTGTGGCGATATGGCGCCGGCAAAACCGCCTAGCTGCCTCCTCCGCCTCTCTGCGCATTCCTTGCGCCTCTGAGTCGTTCTCTCGTCGATGAATACCTTCGACATTGAATGAATATGTGCGCGTTATAAACGTAACATTATTATTATTAATTATTATTATTATTATATAGCAGCTTTGAGCAATCAAACAATTAACTCCTGTTGCTTTGGTGTTTTATTTAATGCCTGTAATTTTTTGTTGTTTATAATCACATTTTAAGTTAAATCTTTATACATTAAGTTGTATCGATACAGTCTACATATACTGTAGTTTAACGTGTTTTGCGTGGTTTTGTGTGGCAGACTCCAGTTTCTAATGCAGTGACTCCTATCTCTAACACTTACTGTCAATCTACCCATATAGCCTATAGTGTCGTGATGCGTCACATCAGACCCCTGATCGATTTGATAACTTACATTTCTGCAGTGCTGAAGAGCTTGATTCCCTCACCAGCTCACTGTACCCCCAACCTTCTGGCTGTTTGCCGTGAGCATAGGATACTTCGACGCCCCCCTTACATCCACCGAGGTGGTGGAACAAAAAAGCCATCTGTCCTGCCTACAGTTGCTCTCCCTACCACCATCCCCGTCTTAAGCCCTATTTACCGGCTACAGAGAGAACCACAAGATAGATCGGTTGCAGCTTGACGTTGCTTGATTAAAATTCCGCTGGTAGTGTCCCTCTCCCAACACAAACATGGCCTACATCCGAAACCCACTTTGCACTGCTCAATGTGCACTCTCTAAACACAGTAAAGGCCCCACTCATTGCTGAGCTGATCTCAGACACTAGTCTGGACCTTCTTGGCCTTACAGAAACCTGGCATCATCAATATGATTTTCTCACATTAAATCAGGCTTTACCGCGAGACTTTACATTCCATCAGAAGGCTCGTTCACATGGCCGTGGTGGCAGGCTTGCAGTTCTTCACCATACTTCTGCGATATCTGACTGATTTCGTCGCCGACTTTCAATTAATTCGAGCATATGTCTCTGGATTGAAGGTCGGCTCAGTCTGTGAAGTTGGTGCTGATCTACCACCCACCTGAAGCCTCCACATCTTTTGTCAATTAATTGTCGGAGCTGCTTTCTAAGATGTGCTCCTGTTCTGAAAGGATCCTGATTCTTGGCGATTTCAACATCCATGTTGACTCTCTAAAGAGCCCTCTTGCAAGGGATCTCTTGGCCACTCTGACCTCACTGGGTTTCACCCAATACGTGACATCTCCCACTCACAGATGCAGCCATACTCTTGATTTGGTTTGATCCCGGGGCATCTCGGTAACCAACATGTCGGTCACTGATCCTTGTTTGTCTGATCATTCTGCTGTGTGCTTTGATCTCCAAATACCGCCTCCCATTTCCATCACCAAGTGCCATATCCAATTTGGAAACCTTAGCGCCCTCACTCCAGACATATTTGCCGCTGCAATCAACAGTACTTCACTCTCTGCCTGGGCTCACTCTGCCCCTGATGCGACAGCAGATTCTTACAATAATGTGCTATTAAGCATACGTGATGATTTGGCCCCATTGAAATCACGCTATATCTCAGACAGAAAAGCATCCCCCTGGTACACAGCTGAACTCCGGGATCTCAAGGTGAATGCATGCAGTGCTGAACGGACTTGGAGAAAATCTGGCCTCACCGTTCACAGTGAAATATTTAAGGAATAACTCCTCCATTACCGAAAGGAACTTATCTGTGCCCGTAACAGCCATCTTTCCAGCATTCTGGCCGATAACTGTGACAAGCCCAAGTTTCTCTTTTCGACCATTAATCAGCTCCTTCGTCCTACCAGTCACTCAACCTCGTCTCCCGTCACTAATCAGTTGATTCAGTTTTTCTCTGAAAAAACCGAAGCCAATCGTATCACTACTCAGCCTTAATCACCAACCAATAGCCCAATATTTGTTCCTCCACCTTCCTTGACATCAAAACTCGTTAAACGTTCTGCATTAACGGAATCCGAGGTCTCCTCCCTAGTTACCAGATCTCTGCCCTCAAACTGCACCTTGGATCTTTTCCCATCCAACATCATCCGGGCAAATTTCGAACCCCTGGCCACGTACATTACTAATATGTTCAATAACTCATTCCACGCCGGTATATTTCCCCCACTGTTCAAATGTGCCGCAGTTACCCCCCTGCTTAAAAAACCTGGCCTCGATTCTAGCATCCCTGATAATTATCGTCCCATCTCAAATCTACCATTCATCTCTAAGGTCCTTGAACGAGCGATAGTTGCACAACTCCAGAAACATCTTCTTAACAATGACCTCCTCGATCCCTTTCAATCTGGGTTCAGACTCGGCCATTGTACTGAAACTGCCTTGGTAAAAGTAGTTGATGATCTACTCGTCACTGCTGATGAAGGCTTGCCAAGTATTCTTGTCCTCCTGGACCTGTCCTCTTCAGCATCTATCTACAACCTCTTGGCCATATCCTGCGCAGCCTCAATCTTAGCTACCATTGCTATGCCGATGACATCCAAATCTATATCCATCCATCAATGCGTCTGGTCTTTGCATGTCTTCTTCACTGTCTACTGTGAAGGCCTGGCTCAATTGAAATGTTCTAAAACTAAATGGCGAAAAAACAGAGGTCTTGCTTGTTGGAACCCCGCAGCAAAGTGTGTAAGTGAAGTGTACTCGTCGATATGTTGGAACAAACGAGCAAGCACATACAGCACTTACCTTAAATGATGGTACCGACGTTTCGCTGAGACTTCCACTCGCTGATCTTCATCAAGCTGAGTGGAAGCTGAGTGTAAATCTCAGCAAAACGTCGGTACCATCTTTTAAGGTAAGTGCTGTATGTGTTCGCTCGTTTGCTCCAACATATCGACGGGTCCACTTCACTTACACACTTTTTCACATGACCTAAACTCACAAGCAGAGCTTTACTATGGATAACATTGGTCATGAAAGCCTACGAGTTAATGTCTTGATGTTATTGACATGCCGTTCTCTCCACAGCCCTGTGCAGCGCTTTGCGACCCTCGGGTGAAAGGCGCTCTATAAATGCTATTATTATTATAATACCTTAACACAGGGGTTCTCAACCTTTTGCACCTCAAGGCCCACTTGGGTATGGTCTTTATAGTCCACTACGTGGTGCTTGCGAACCAAAAGTTGAGAATGGCAGCTTTGCCATACCACTGTATTGGATACATACTTACAGGGGCAGGTTGACACTTTGAAGAATAATGTCTTTTAATATAATGAAAACATAAATAGCAAAATTGTACTGATGTAGGTTTTCATGGCTCGATGTATGAGAATTGTTCTCCGTAGCTACCTATATTTTTTCCAACTGCAATGCATAACTGTTTTGACTTTAGTGTATTGTTTATTTATTTAGTTGCATTTATTTGGTCACGTATGTTCAATGCTCTGTGTAAATGGTTATTTTTTGTTTTTGTCTTGGGGCAGCATGGTGAAGTAGTGGATAGCATTGCCGCCTCACAGCAAGAATTCCCCGGGTTCGAATCCCGGCTAGGGGCCTTTCTGTGTGGAGTTTGCATGTTCTCCCCGTGTCCGCGTGGGTTTTCGCCGGGCACTCCGGTTTCCTCCCACCGTCCAAAGACATGCTACCAGGTTAATTGGCCTACTGAGTAAAATTGCCCCAGGTGCCCTGCGATGGACTGGCGTCACATCCTCGGTATCCCCCCCCCTGTCTTGCGCCCTGTGTCTGCCGGGATAGGCTCCGGCTCACCGCGACCCTGTACGGGATTAAGCGGTTTCAAAAATGGATGGATGTTTTTGTCCGGATCATTTGTTATTTTATTTATTTATTTATTTTTGTCAATCTGCGTGTTTGTTGTGTCACAGCAATCCTGTATGAGCTTGCAAGCACACTGGGCATTTTTCTACTATAATAATACACATCTATAGCTGTTCTTTCCGGAGACCCGTGTCAATGATGCCTCCAATGTGGAAGGCGAAACATTGCGAAGGAGAGAGAAGGAACACCAAAAGAACATCTGTAGAGTCCAATTCTCATACATCCAGCCATGACAAGCATACATCATTCAGGGTAATGAACCTTTTGGGTGGGCGGAGGACGGGGGTTGCTTAAGCATACATGCTCTTACAGTGGGTATTTCTTCCCCCGGTCGCCAAAGACGGTGCTGGGCAAGCAGGCGTCGCTGTGCGATCAGGTGGTGCGGCTCGACGCAGAGTGCGACCGGCTACGGGAGGAGCTGGGAGCGAGCGAGGAGCAGTACGAGGGGCTTGCGGGCAAGGCTGCCCTCTCTGCCAAGGCGAGCGCCAACCTCCAGCAGCAGCTCCACTCTGCCAACGTGAGTCGAGCCCAAACGCACCACTGCAGCACTTGCCCTATCACAGTGGTCCCTCGCTTTATGATGGCCTCACAATGCGATGAAATCACTTTACGATATAGGCTCTATAAGAACATTAGGATCACATTACGATCAAATTTCACTTTACGATACGTGTTACGATATGGCTGCGCGTGGGTTCTCAAATATCTATTGTTTATTACATCTAAACATTCTGGGAACAACACTAGACCCCACACTCACTTTCAGCACCCACATAAACAACATCACCAGATCCTGCAACTACCACCTACGAGCACTGTGGCAAATCCGTCCACTAATCTCTACCCAAACAGCACAGACCATCGCCTGCACCCTCATCGCCAGCCGCTTTGACTACTGCAACGCAATACCCACAGGAATCACGAAACAACAGAGCGCCAAACTGCAACGTCTTCAGAACAACCTAGCACGTGCAGTCCTCAACATCAGAGCGTGTGACCAACCAACCACAAAATGCATGGAGACTCTACACTGGCTACCCATCCACAAACGCATCACTTATAAAACTGCAATAATATGCCACCGCGCTAACCACACAGGACACCCTAAATACCTCGCATCACTACTCCGGCCACTCGCATCAACACAATCCCGTACTCTGCGCAGCTCATCACAGCTCCTACACCACACACTGCGCTCACGAACAACCTTCGCGAAACGCCGATTCTCGGTCGTGGCACCCACAACCTGGAACAGCCTGCCACATCTATTGCGTCAAACACAGTCCCCCACAGCCTTAAAAAAACTCCTAAAAAGTCACCTCTTCACCGACTTACAACAAACCGACTGAGCAGGGTTCTGCGCCTCCGAATCAACGGGTGCAACGCGCCCGGAGAAAATGCGTGCGTTACAAAAGTAGATTATTACGTTGCGATCCCTGTCAGGTAATACGTTAGTATTGCCTGCGAATTCTGCCAAACACTTCGAGGCCGAGCTGAAAGACAACAATGTCCAGAAGCTGACCATAGTGCTTCGAAGAATCGCAAAGAAGAACAAGAGACATATGCAAGCACACTGGGCAAGGTGGTGCGGTGAGTAGCGCTGCCGCCTCACAGCAAGAAGTCCACAGGTTCGATTCCCGGCTTGGGTGCCCATCTGTGTATAGTTTGCATGTGCTGTCCCTCACCGCGTGGGTTTTCCCTGGGTACTCCAGTTTCCTCACACAGTCCAAAGACATGTTGCCTCGGTTAATTGTCGTGACTATATTGGCCCCGGTGCCCTGAGATGTTGTAACGTGCTTACCCCTCCCCGCTTTACAAATGTTATACATAGCTTCATAGCTTAACGGTTCTTTCCAGCTTAAGTAATAACTGACTGGCTACAGAACCCTCTACAAACAAAAATACCTTTAATACCTACCTTTAGTGGGCGGCACGGTGGCGTAGTGGGTAGCGCTGCCGCCTCACAGCAAGAAGTCCCGGGTTCGAATCTCGGCTCGGGGTGCCTTTCTGTGTGGAGTTTGCATGTTCTCCCCGTGTCCGCGTGGGTTTTCGCCGGGCACTCCAGTTTCCTCCCACCGTCCAAAGACATGCTGCCAGGTTAATTGGCATACTGACTAAATTTCCCCAGGCGCCCTGCGATGGACTGGCGTCCCATCCTTGGTGTTCCCCTGCCGGGATAGGCTCCGGATCACCGCGACCCTGTATAGGATTAAGCGGTTTCTGAAAATGGATGGATGGACTTACCTTTAGTATTAATAACGTAGTGAACAAAATATATTTTCTTTGTGTTTAATAAGACAATGACGATGACCACAAAGATAATGATTTTTGGGGAAGGGGTGTTGGTTATAGCAGGGGTTTCAACCTTCGGCGAGCCTTCGACACTTCACGTGGCCTCAAGGTGCATATGGCCTGGCACAGGCGCCGTGTTGACGTCACCGCCACCTAGTGGCGATTAATAATAATAATAATAGCATTTATAGAGCGCCTTTCACCCAAGGGTCACAAAGCGCTGCAGAAGGTGGTGGAGAGAACGGCATGGCGGTTGTTTTTGTTTCAACCTTTTGCACCTCAAGGCCCACTTGACCCACATAGGTATGGTCTCCAAGGACCACTAGCTGTGTGTGCTTGTGGCCCATTGATGGGTCGCGACCCACCTGTTGAGATTGATGGGGTTAGAGGGATGAGGGGCCACCCTCCTTCACAGAACTGGCGAACTATGAACAACGCAGGCACCCATGAGTGTGAGTTTACGTGCATCACGCTGGAACACGGCGGATGTTTGAACTCGCGGGTTGCGGATTAACCTTGGTTACGCGAAACTATACGTACTGTAGTGAAGCTCTGTTTGTGAGTTTAGCTTCACTATGGATAACATTGGTCATGAAAGCCTACGAGTTAATTATACGTACTGTGCTTGGCAAAACGGTAGACTCAACATTTTGTGTGGATCCTTCCAACCGTGTTTGGGAAACTCGTGGTTGGCGAGGGACTGCTATATATGAAGGAGACATTGTGTGCTCATCTATTTTGTTACGGTTACGTACGATTATTAGGAGCGTGCGAAACAGGAGGAGGAGCGGAGGAAGGAGGCGGAGGAGGCGGTTGTGGAAGGGGAGCGGGAGCTGAGTACCCTGCAGGAGCAGCAGCGTCTCCTTGTCTGCCACCCAGAGCTGCGTCTGGCTACGCAGCCGATACCCGAGTGTACACGGCGCACACCGTCACAATCTCGAACATCTAGAGCAGGGGTTCTCGATCTTTTGCACCTTACGGCCCACTTAGCCCACTTCGGTATGGTCTCCACGAACCACTAGGTGGCGCTTGCAGTCCACTGATGGGTCGCGACCCACTGGTTGAGAATGGCGGATCTAGAGTAATTGAAATGAAAAATGCATACATTTTAAATTATCGGTCCAGTTCAAGTGTTATTGTCTCTGCAGCGTTGTAAGAAGGCGACACTGCTGAGCACCGTTGTCCTCAAGCTGCAAAGTTTTCCGAAGTTCGTTGACAAATCGAGTGTTCCATACCTGTAGACTGTAGAGGTTACCAATGTACTGATGTAGGTTTTCTCAGCTCGATGTATGAGAATTGCTTTTTTCAGGGAAGAAGAGACAAGGAACACTCTAAACGCCTGTAACGAAATAACAGCAATGGAGATAAATTCTCACTCTCCATTTCAACAACAAAATCTTTCTGTAGAAGCCCCCACCAGCTCATCCTTTACTGAATAGGATATCACCCATTCTCTTCTGCCGTCTCCAAAGTCTCTTTACCTAGCCATCGTGCTGCCAACTCTGCTTCTGCTCTAGCCCAGAAAGTCTTCTTGCCTATGACAATATGTCCAGGAGTAAAAGGTCGATGTTGAGGTCTGCTAGCCTAGAGAGGGCTTCAGGGGAGAGTCTGTGCAGTCCCACTATTCCTCCGTCAAAGGAGTGCAGACTGTGGTGGCTTACGATGTGGTCCATTGTTTATCTATGAGTCTCTATGTATCTCTATGTGTCTTTATTAGTCTCTATGTATCTTTGTGTCTCAGTGGTTTTCAACGGAGTCTAACATTTGGGTCGTGTTTCAACAGTTGCATTAATGTGGCTTGTCTTTAATTTTCCATTTCTGGAGGAGATGTGCGCTGTATCATCGGCCTGTTGAAGTTCTGAAACTGTTTACGGCACTCTGGTGTCTTTGAGGGATGTCAGACGCAGGAGGTGCAGCGTTTGGGTCTAGAATTAGGTCTTTAGTTTGGACGCTCGTGCCATTCCATTCTGTTTGCTGACGTTCTTCCAGATCTGGGTGAGATTCTAGGATGGTGATGGCATGATCACCAGAAGGGGGATCGGAACTTGAGTCGACGGTGAGCGACACTGTTGAGGTTCTGGTTGATGGGTAGGTTGATGTTGCTGAGTGCAGTGCTGCTGTTGTGTGTGACATGCAGACTCCGGCGATGTACTGGGCGACATGGAGAGACACATCCAAGCAAACGCCGTACGGATCCACATTCTACAGAGCGAAAATTCCCGCCTCGCCGCTGCCATTCACAAACTGCAACAGAGACTCCCGAATCCCGACGGTGGAGCCGGACGCCCCTAAATGGGGATAATTGTCATGCCGGAGATGCTGAGCAGGCACCGCTCACATGCTCGGGACAGATCCTAGATCTGAGAATGCTGTAAATAATTATTTTTTTCATTTTCGGAAACCGCTTAATCCTGTACAGGGTTGCGGTGAGCTAGAGCCTATCCCCGCAGAGACAGGGTGCAAGGCAGGGATATACTCAGGATGAGATGCCAGTCAATCACAGGGCACCGGGGGCAATTTAGTCAGCAGGCCAATTAACCTAAGCAGCAGCTTGTCTTTGGACTGTGGGAGGAAACCGGAGTGCTCGGCGAAAACCCAGGCTGACATGGGGAGAACATGCAAACTCCACACAGAAAGGCACCCGAGCCGGGATTCGAACCTGTGAGGCGGCGCGCTATTCACCACGCCACCGTGCTGCCCCAGGCTGTAAATAATTTATCATAACTGTTTTACGCGTTTTTTAATAGGTTTAACATGAGATTTGTTGTCTCCATTACATGTTTTTATCTGTACAGAAGAAGATCTGTACAGTAAACCTTCAATACAGTGGTCTCCCACTTTATGATATTAATCCGTCAAGAACATGCATCGGAATTCTTCTTTGCGATTCTTCGAAGCACGATGGTCAGCTTCTGGGCATCGTTGTCTTTCAGCTCGGCCTCGAAGTGTTTGGTAGAATTCACAGGCAATACCAAGTATTACCTGACAGAGCTCGCGACGTGAACGCTTCTACCTTGACCCCCTATCGGAATGTGAAACCATCGTAAAGTGAGACCAATAATACTGTACATTGTTTTAGGGTAATTCGTTCCAAGACCTTGGAAGTACAGCTGTAGACACTAAAAAGCGGTGCTATTGGCTGAGAAGCTACGCCAAGCAGCATGCGTTTGCATCGCGGATTGGCTGCTGCACCACACACGCTCATGTGCAGCCATATCGTAACACGTACCATAAAGTTAAATGTTATTGTAATGTGATACCAATGTTCTTATAGAGCGTATAGCGTAAAATTAGTTCATCGTATTATGAGACTATGGTAAAGCGAGGGACCACTGTATTGGCACGAGTCATGGTCTTGAAAACCCGTTGCGCAAATCGCGGTTGTTGAATAAATGGCCTTATCAGGAAAAGTAGGTCACATTCCAAGGTTGCATTTATATGTATTCCAAAACTTAAAAATACTTTAGGCAGCGCCTGGAACAGGAGGTCACAGAATAAATTTGACTCATCACCCTTGCCTGCATCCCTCCACTAATGATCATCTTCGATGGGGGTGTAAGCCACCACCACCATTCCACGACTCCCGTTTATGGGGAGGCCAGCCCACAGTAACCAATGACTCACAGCTTTCCACAGCTCATCGCCACGCTCCCACGTTGTTGTGAGCATTTTCATACCTCGAATGGAGGACTTTATATCTCTCGTGATGACTGGAGCCAGAACCAGTCTATCTTCCTGTATTCTACAAAGGTTCGGACAGCACCACTCCGGCTCTCGAGAGACGATTGGGAGCCTCTCCTCAGCAACAAGCGTTCTGTGACTCCGGGAAATTGCACTGGACGAGCGGGGCAATTGTAATGACCTGTGGTCAGAGGCTGGTGGGGGAAAGTGACCGCGTCACCGCCCCCCCCCCCCCGCCCTATGGGGAATGAGGTAACCAGTGCAATCCTGGGCAAGTCCAGCCATCTAGTCAAAAAGGGAGGGGGCCAAAGGGGGAATGGGGACTCCTTCCTCCCACCCCCACGGTTCCGGGGGCATTAAGGATGACATAATGTTTACTCATGGAATCCCGCTGCCTCCGTCTATTGTGTAAGGGATTACATTTGTTAAATATAGATTAAAGCCAGTAATAATTAACAGCAGGGGGGGTGATTTCAGAGGTGACATCAGAGCCTTTGCAGCATATAAGGCGGACGCCCAGGTACGTTGAGAGCTGGCGTTGGAGAGGAGAAGTCCTGAACGAGGTTCTGTGAGAGAGGTCCAGAACGAGGGTGCGCCCCAGAGGCCGGCGTGTCCCGGAGGCGTGTAGGCACAGCCCGACCAGTTGTGTGAGCTGGGGAGCTGGTGTGGACCGCGCGCTGCTGCGCTCCACTGCTAGCTTGTAACTAAACGGTGTGCCTGTGAGCGGGGAGCTCGGTGATAGCAAGCTTGAGCGGTCGTAGTGACGGACTGCTGTTCATGTGAGAAATCTTGCTGGTGAATTAAACGACAATCTGTTTGGAAGCCTGCGCTTCGACCTTCATCTGTGTGGGAGGGGGGTGCGTCGGCGACTCCTGAGTCACGCCAACCAACGTGTGCTCTCGTGCCCGTGGCGTTCGAATTGACGCCCGGGAACGTGGTAAAAGACCCGACGGCTCATCCTGACGAGAGTCGACGTCGGTCCTTACACAATAATTAAGAGAAACAACCGTAAAGGGGACAGGCTAATCACGAACGAGGGAGGAATATATAATCGATAAACATGAGTGATTGGGGGGGCCTTGTGAAGCGAGCACTGATCCAGACGGAGTCGGTGCGCGCTGGCGGTGGCGGAGTGAGCCACTGGGAAGACTCCCCCGGTGATGAGCACGGAACGAGGATGATGGTCGGTGGCGCACTGGAGGTGGGGGAGGGAGAGAGAGTGTTGGCGCTCAGTGGGTGACTGAGCGGGATCCACTGCTGGATGTGGAGAGGATTGCTCGTGGGTTGAAATAAACGTGTTGGATAGAGACCACGTCTCGGCTCACTGAGTGAGCGTGGCTCCGGAACGTCGGGACAAGAGGCGGCCACTGCTGGGGTAGGGAGAAGGGGACAACCCTAGCCTGGGCGTCTCTCATGGCAGTGAAGGCGAGAAGGAATCGGCACCCCCTGACATGGTGCAGGAAAAATCGGCATTCCCTGACATGGTGTCGACGTTGCACCACAGTGCTAACTTTCCGCGTGGCCACTCGCAGTGGCTTTTTTCTGTGTCTGGAGGAATCCCGGCTCCGTCAAATGGGGTGTTTGGCCAGGAGCCATTGGACGCCTATCTCCCCGAGGCCTATGGCACAAGCTTAGTTTGATCCTTTATTCGTGGTTTAGTGGTACTTAACATAAGGTGAAGTTGTTACCAGCCCCTGTCACCCATCCAGATCCCCTGCTAGCCACTGAGGCAACAAGGAGTTTCTGATTTCAATGTTAATATTGCAGCTGCATCGGTGAATTGGCCTGCTGACTAAATTGGTCCTGGTGCCCTGTGATGGACTGGCGTCCCGTCCTGGGTATAGCCGTGCCTTGCGCCCTGTGTCTGCCGGGATAGGCTCTGGCTCACTGCAACCCTGTACAGGATTAAGCGGTTTCTGACAATGAATGAAAGTTGTGGTAGGAAACTGGAGGAAACCTACGCTACGCAAAACAGGGGGAGAACACACAAACTCCACACTAAAAGGCGCCAAGACGGGATTCAGACTGCCTCGGTCAGGACTTTCAATGAGGCGTGGATGTTGCCACTGCATAGACACCTAAGTCGGGGTAGTGATAGCATAGGGTAGTATTTACCCCCTCGTTGGCTCAATGAGTAGCCTTGCTTCCTCACAATCATCGTGCTTCGAAGAATCGCAAAGAAGAAGACCAGAAGAACCCGGGTTCGATTCCTGGCTCGGGTGCCACCTTTCGTTGTGGATTTTGCATGTTCTCCCCGTGTCCGTGTGGGTTTTTTCCGGGTACTCCGGTTTGTTCCCACAGTCCAAATACATGCTGCTGCCTACCTAGGTCAATGGCCCCAGTGCCCTGAGATGTTGTAATTTGCTTACCTTTCCTCGAGGAACAGCTGTTAAATAGAGCTAGATAGCTCAACTGTTCTTTCCAGCTTAAATAAAAAACAACTGACTGATAGGAGCCAGTGTCAGTGTTAGTGGCGGGAATCAAACTGCCTCGGGCAGGACCTTGTATCTGTGAGGCGCCGATGTTACCACCGCCGCTACCCTGTGGAATGCGGTGGTATGGCCAAACAACACGTGCGATCACCGTGCCAGGCTAGGTGCATGTGAACAAGCGTAAAATTAATGATTCGCCGCGGAAACTCACGAGGCGGCACCGCGTGCCAGTGACTTATCAAGGCTTCGCACGGGGACATTTACCGGGGCACTTGAGCAGCACCGAGCCAAACAACATGCGATCCGCTCTATTGCTCACGAGCGAAGACCCCGCCTTCGGCCGCGCCTCTCCCTTATATGAGGCCCGCACCTGGCGTGACATCACTCACGGCGAAGCGGCTCACGTGTTAAATAAAGACAAGGTGCTTAGAATGTCTACACCTCTACCCGCTTCTGTGTGAGGATGACACGCAAGCGCAACAGCAGATCCCAGCTCCCGCAGCCGGTGGAAGACGACCCGGTACGAGACGGCTCCCGGACTACTCGCTGTGAAGGTGAATCGGCAGCTCCTGGCATGACACCGGAGACGTGGACCCTCAACTTAGCCCGCAAAGCAAACAGCATTGCGGGCGATCTCAACCATCCCTTACACAGCCTCTTCAGTCT
>JAZEWU010000028.1:7726076-7742608 GCA_036362915.1 Geotria australis | reverse complement strand
TGTGGAGAAGCAGACCATACTATGGAACACTGCCTTGTCTGTGCTCTACTGCCCAACCTCTGCAGCTCAAAAGACCTTGCAGAGTTCAATGAAAATGCCAGGGGCTGTGTAAGGAAATGGGAAACGGTAATTTAACCATCGCGCTTCGAAGAATCGCAAAGAAGAATGCAAGTACACGAGGCATTGTTCCCATTGCAGACCCCGCATCACAAGTTCCATTAAACGTTGAAAAGTAGTGAGTGCGTTGGACAATCCAAACGGCATGACGCGGGATTCAAAGAGACCGATTGGGGTGTTGAATGCCGTCTTTGCCCGATCTGCTTCTGCCATCCTGATTTGCCAATAGCCGGATACTAGATCCATGGTAGTAAAGTATCTAGCTCCCCCTAGCGATTCTAGAGTGTCCTCGATGCGAGGGAGCGGGGCCGCGTCTCCCACCATAACGGCGTTGAGCCGCCGGAAGTCCACGCAGAAGGGGGTTGACCCGTCCTTCTTCGTGACTAGGACCACCGGCACGGACCAGGGGCTCGTCAAAGGCTGCAGGACACCGTCCCGCAGCATGTCATTTACTGCTTGAGTGATTTGCGCCCGCTCCGGCGGTCCCATTCGGTAGGCGGGCATTTTGATTGGTTTGGCGCCTCCCGTGTCGATATGATGCTGCGCCAAATCTGTCCATCCTACATCGCCGTCGTGCCGACTGAACACATCGGCGAATTCAGTGAGTAGGGCGGTGATTTTCTCATGGTCGGCTGTCTCGTGTTCTGTCCAGGGTACGTTCACCGACTGCAGCAGTGGGACTGGTGGCTCTGGCGGGCTCTCTCATTCCCTCCAGGCTAGGTCGTCATCGGCGGCTCGTGAGCACGCTCCATCCTCTGTCCACAGGGTGTCAATCATCCCTGGGGGTCATTGAGCATGAATCATGGCGACGGGCGTTCCGCTCTTCAGGAGTATGTCCGTGGATTGCGGATTCAGGACCCGCATCACAAATGTTCCCCGCCCCCCGTTCACCAAGGCTGGAGTCCCCACCAGCCCGTGTCTCTGCGCGAGGTCGGGGTGCGGCTGAAGCGGTAGTTCCCCTTCGGTCAGCCCCTGGTCATCCCCCGGTTCAAGGCGCAGCAGCAGCACGACCTCGCTCAGAGCTGGAATGGCCTCCAGGCCCGTCGCCGTCGCAATCGTCATGGTCGTTGGTGGCAGTCGCTCGGGCAGGCGTTGGAATGGGATCTTGGTCGCTGGCTGCTGCCAAGCGCATTGCTCCTCCGTGTCCACGTTCTGCCCATCCGTGCCCAACACGCACTCATGGCATAGCTCTGGAGGAATGTAAAAGTGGTGTGTGCAGGTCCTCGTCCCCACCCGCACGTTCGCTGTTATTTGCCCCCGAGTAGGCAAACTCGCCCCGTTGGTGAGCCATAACTGTCTGTCGTGTTGCTGTAAGTGATGTTCCGGGATCCCCAACCTTCGGCGATGTTCGTCACTGATTAATGATGCCGTGGCCCCGGTATCGAGGAGCAGCCACATTGGTTGATCCTCGATCCACCCCCCAACAGTGGCTGATGCCCCCACTGGTCCTGCGCACAGCACTCCCAAATGAGCCGTTGCAGCGGCACCTGTGGTGGGTTCTGGCTCGGCCGTGCTGATCCAGGGTACGGTCCATTTCGCCCCTGGTGTCCCCCTTCACCAAGGAGCGTTGGCGTTTAACCCCCTCGGCGCGTTTCCCCTTTGTGGGCAATCCCGCTGATAATGTACTGGCTGTTGACAACCGAAACAGACGGAGGGTGGGCGTCCATTATTTCTGCTGGCGATACGGGTCGCTCCGGGGTCTCCCCCACGGCGTGGCCGCTCGGTCACCGGCGGTTGTTGGTCGTTCGGTCGCCCTAGCGCTTGTCGCTCGACGGCGTCCAGGCGGTGGCTTACTGCTTGCACGCTAGCGGTCAGTGCCTCCAGCATCTTCATCATGATTGCCATTTAGTCGATCCTCATTACGGGTTGTTCTACGGGATTATCGGCGGGTCGCACTGCCGCCACGCGCTCGGGTCGTCGCCGCTCTTCCTCATCATCGTCATTATCGTATGTGCCGTACGCTGCCACGCGTCCTCGCGGCGCCCGCGGTCTTCATTTATATTCACATCGCACGGCACGTTCCTTGATCTTCGCGAGCGATAGTTCTGCTGACATTGCATCCAGGTTCCACCAATCAGTCGAATCCAGGTAGTCCATCACAATTTCGCGTGTTTTGTCCATTCGGCCGTTCTCTTCGTACGTGGGGAATGCCGCCTGCACTAGCGATTCAATGGCATTGATGTACTCCTCGACCGTTTCCTCCGGTTTGCGTCGGCGCCTCAACAGTACTTCTGCCACATGCTCCCTTTGCAACATGCCAATACGACGGCACAAACTATCCTTCAATAATGCCCGGCTCCTTTGTACTTCTAGTGCGAGTGGGCCGGCGTATTTCCCGACCCTTCCTCTCAACTGTCCAAACGCCGCGTCGGCGATTTCATGGTCATTCCATCCCCCTACTATCTGTTCGTGATCGACGAGTTGTTGAAATTCGTACCAGTCCTCATCGATATATCAGCCGAAGCAGGTCCTCACCCGCGGTCTCTCAGCGTCTCCCCTGGGGACCTGGATTCGTCCCGCCTCTGGCACCAAACTGTAGTGGACCCTGCGTGGGTTCCGCGCGCTGGGCAAGGTCGGGGCTGACAAGTTCCCCCACTCCCAGCACACTGTGCTGGGCCAAAGCGGCCGCACCATTCTCCGCAACACCCGCCCGTTTCGTGCGGGCAATACCCCGGTATGAGGGCCATTGGGTTACACTTGGGCACAAGGGGATTACACGCCTGTGACGAGCTAACATTACTGTGGTTGTGATGATGGACAGGAGGATTGGTGTGCATTTTGCTTGTTGTGGGTGATTATATTATTGTGCGTTGATGTGTGTGCATGCGAGTGTGTCCAATAATGGGGAGGTGTGTGTGCGTGTGTGAGTGTGGGTTTGTGTGAGTGTGTATTATTAGGGAGTGGTGGTGCAGTGGCAACACTGAGGTGGCTGTCAAAAGCCATCGCAGTGGCCAAGGGGGCTCTGATTGGGTGCGAGGGGCTGGTAACCCCTCCACCTTCTAATCAAACTACCACTTAACCATGAAGGCACTGTGTGGCCACGTGGAAAGGTCGAACCCTCGTCACGGAGGAGAGGCTGCCACTCCTCTGTTAGGAACTAGACCAATACCACCTGAACCTCTTTGGAATACAGGAGGTCCGGTGGACTGATTCTGGCTCCAGTCATCAAGAGGGGTGGACAGTTCTCCACTCAGGACAGGAAACTGCCAGACAACAGGGAGTGGTTCTTCTTTTGAATAAGAGTATGAAGGCTGCGTGGGAGCGTGGCAGTGAGGTGTGGGAACCTGTGAGTCCCAGGCTGCTGTGGGCTCGCCTCCCCATTAACTGGAGGTGAGGAATGGTGGTGGTCGTGGCTTACGCCCTCACCGAAGACGAACATCAGTGGAGAGATGCAGGCAAGGCCGATGAGTCAGATGCCTTCTATAACCTCCTGTCCCAGGTGCTGGCTAAAGTTGCCCCTCGGGATCGAGTCACCCTGCTAGGTGACTTTAATTCCCGAGTAGGCCAGGACGCAGACACCTGGGCCGGAGTGATTGGTAGGCATGGGCCAGATCAGCTCAATAACAACGGTTGGAGGCTGCAAGACTTTTGTGCAGCCCATGGGCTTGTAATCACCAACATGTGGTTCCGTCATCAGTGGAGAGATGCAGGCAAGGCCGATGAGTCAGATGCCTTCTATAACCTCCTGTCCCAGGTGCTGGCTAAAGTTGCCCCTCGGGATCGAGTCACCCTGCTAGGTGACTTTAATGCCCGAGTCGGCCAGGACGCAGACACCTGGGCTGGAGTGATTGGTAGGCATGGCCCAGATCAGCTCAATAAAAAAAAACACTCATTAATGATTTGGCCGATAGCATCATAATATATACGAAGCAGTGTGTGGTAATATGGCGCCGGCAAAACCGCCTGGCTGCCTCCTCTGCCTCTCTGTGCTGTCCTCACTACGCCTCTGAGTCGTTCTCTCGTCGAATAAGTACCTTCGACAGTGAATGAATATGTGTGCGTTATAAATGTAAAAATATTACAATCTATAACGCGCACAAATTGCCCGCCCTGCTAAAGCGAGACACAGATACT
Source organism: Geotria australis (assembly GCA_036362915.1). NCBI lineage: Eukaryota > Metazoa > Chordata > Hyperoartia > Petromyzontiformes > Geotriidae > Geotria > Geotria australis. Next base: position 7,738,417 of record JAZEWU010000028.1, on the reverse strand, counting down.
GAGGCGCGAGGGACCGCTGTACATGATGGCGGCTCCGTCAATCACATTTCATCGTCAACGTCGTCATCACCCTCATCGTTGTGGGTGGCTGCGTTTATTCTTTGTTGTTGCGTATGTCTATGTGTGTGTTCTTGTGCTTCAGTCTGTTAAGGCTATATTGCAGATCTTTGTATTTGTCTTGTGCTTCAATGTTGATTGTTTAATTTGGATTGGCGTTGTTTCCCCTCGTGTCTGTCTCTCTGTCTTCCTTTCTCCGTGTCCATATGTCTCTCCCTGTCGCTCACCCTGCCTCCCTGTCTCCCTCCGTGTTTGTCTTAAAGGAAGTGACGACCATCTTTGGGGATGCTGGCAGATTTTTGCCACTCTTAAGATTGCCAGTGTCGTTCTCTCTGCAGCTTTGTGCAGCGCTTTGTGACCCTCGGGTGAAAGGCGCTCTATAAATGCTATTATTATTATTATTATATTCGAAGCAGCCTTAATCATTTATCTTTTGTTGCTTTCGTTTTTATTGGTTGTTTTTTTATTTCGGTGTTGACATGCCGTCCTCTTTGCGGCCCTTGTGCAGCACTTTGTGACCCTCGGGTGAAAGCCGCTCTATACATTTATATTATTTTTATTCATAACAACGGTAGGAGGCTGTTAGACTTTTGTGCAGCCCATGGGCTTGTAATCACCAACACGCTGTTCCGTCATCGGCGCATCCACACAACATCATGAATCATGCCGGGTCCAAGCAAGAACATCTGCTGGACTACATAGTGACAGAGCAGCGGATGCGGGCCCATATCCTTGACACCAGGACCTACCGTGGAGCTGATCTGCCCTCTGACCATCGGCTTGTCATCTGTAGGATGCACCTGCCATTCTTCCACGCCGGTGGTGGGCGTACACGTGTAATGACCTGTGGGCAGAGGCTGGTGGGGGGAAGTGACCGCGTCACCCCCCGCCCTACGGGGAATGAGGTAACCAGTGCAAGCCTAGGCATGTTTCACCGTCTCGCCAGAAAGGGAGGGGGCCAAAGGGGCAATGGGGACTCCTTCCTCCCACCCTCTCTGTTCGGGGGGCATTAAGGATGACGAGAATGTTTACTCATGGAATCCCGCTGCCTCCGTTCATTGTGTAAGGAGATCACATTTGCAAAATATAGGCTAAAGCCAGTAATATTTAACAGCAAGGGGGGGGTGATGTCAGAGGTGATGTCGGAGTCTTTGCAACATATATGGCGGGTGCGGCCAGTGGTCAGGGAGTGATTCTGATAGGCGGGTTTTGTAGGCGTGGTTCTGAGAGTGCGTTTCGAGTGTTGGGAGCGCGCTGCTGGAGACTCTACTGCTAGCCTGTAACTAGACAGAGTGCCTGTACAGCGGGAACCACCTTCTGGATTTACCAAGGATTTACCCGTGAATTGAACTGTGGATTTACCCAGCGGATATCAGCGTACGTCTGCTGTGTGGATTGATCACTGTGGAATAAAAAGACCCAGCGCCAACGACATACCAGAGTGGAACCTATCCTTGTGAGAATGCCTCTGACACGGAGTACGAGGAGAGAGGGGGAAAGTCGGGAGGGCTGTCCGGTCTGCGGTGTTCACGGTGACGAGGGAGCTACGGATCATCACGAGTCCGCGCCACGCGCAGGGGCCGTGGCGACAACTCCAGAGGGTGACGGAGCAGCGCGATCAACTCACGCTGTTGAAGAGGGACCCACAGTGGCCTGGTCTCGGCTAGCTGATGAAGGCTGCAAGCAAGAATTACACCATCGCTTGCAGCTGGGGCTGACATCGTCCCCCCCTTCTCCCGATGCTGGGGAGAAATGGGTGAGGTTCAGGATTCGCTATTTGACGCTTTGTGCCGTTGTTACGAATATAGTATAAAATACGAAGTTTTTACCCTTACCGGCAATTAGAACACAGTGGTAAGATATTTAAACACCAAGTGAACACCTTTTTACACAGGCTCCAACGTGCAGGTAGCCACACATATTTGTGGCATAACCATGCAAAATCAATGAGTTGCAATGCATTGTTGTTAAAGCTTATTCTGGCTCAGGCAGCTGGAATGGCTGCACTGGGTACGTGGTCCAAACCTCCCCAGAGACCCTGGCTGATGGAGGAGGTTATTCAAGCTAGTTGAGAGAAAGCTGCAGGCCCACTCCCACCGTCTACAACACCCCACGACCGAGAATGAGGAGGCTTACCGCAGCCTTCACTCGGAGGTTCGGAGAGGTGTGTGGCGTTGCAAGGACGAGTGGTGGTCACGGGCTGCTGAGGAGATGGAGTATGCCTCAGCAGCCTGCGATCACGGATCACTCTTCAATACCATCAGGGGAGTGACTTGCAGCACCGCACCCAGCACCTTCCTTAAAGCAAGGAATGGCGATCCCATCTCCGACCTCCAGGAACAAGTGCACAGGTTTGCAGAGCATTTCTTTGAGGTCCTGGGGGAGGGAAACCCCGTCAGCCCAGTTAACATCTTGGGGCAACATGCGGACGACCTTGCGGAGGGTGTGGTGCCCCAAGAATTGGAGGAAGTAGCCACCACCTGTGAGTGGCTGGCAGAGGTGCCATTTGTAGAGGAAGTCCGTAGGGCAATCCAGAGCCTACGACCAGGAAAAGCGCCGGGCAGAGATGACCTCCCAAGCCAAATGCTGAGGGAGGGAGGGTAGTCGACTCTTGTCAGGATGAGCCGTCGGGTCCTTTACCACGTTCTAGGGCATAAGTCGAACGCCACGGACACCAGAGCACACGGTGGTCGGTGCGGCCCAGGGCCACCCTCTCGCACACAGATGAAGGGCGAGGCACGGCAGTTGCAAGAGGTTGAGCCGAGTTGTTTAATATTCTCCAAAGCCGTGTCGTTTCCATATACATCAACGCAGAGACAGACGTTGCACACCAGCGAGACTTCCCACATGCACAGCAGTCCATCACTACGATCGCTCAGCTTGCTCAGCTTGCTATCACCGAGCTCCTAGCTCACAGGCACGCCGTATAGTTACTATCTAGCAGTGGAGCGCCGCAGCGCGCATACCACGCCAACTTCCCCAGCTCACATACACGCTGGCCGGACCGTGCCAAGCACCCCCGGGGCGCGCCGGTAGCGCGGCCCGGCACGGAAGAACAGCCGTATTCTAGTCGCTCCCAAGCAGACCTCCAAAGCAACCTCCAAACACCCTGGGCGTTCGCCTTATATACTGTAAAGCCTTGACGTAAACTCTGACGTCACCCCTCCCCTGCTGTCAATGATTAATGTCTCCAACTTATATTTAGCCTCAACTCATCTCTACACAATGGAGTTCGTCACAGGGGTTCTCCTGAGTCAATAGGACACAGTGGGCAAGTCCCAACTCGCCTGTTAATCTCCCTCTCTCCCAGTCTTTCTGGTGCCTTCAGGAACATGCTGAAACCTGCCCGGCTCTATCCACTTCGCCCACCATTTTCGTCCACCACCCCTTGACCATACACAGGTCATTACAGGGCAATCCAGAGCCTACGACCAGGAAATGCGCCGGGCAGAGATGACCTCCCAAGCCAAATGCTGAGGGAGGGTGGCATCTATGGAGAGACTGCCCTATATAACTTCTCCCACTCAGAGATGCGGCCATATTCTTGATTTGGTATGCTCCCGAGGAATCTCAGTAACCAACATGTCCGTCACTGATCCTGGTTTGTCTGATCATTCTGCTTTGTGCTTTGATCTCCAAATACCACCTCCCATTTCCATCACCAAGCGCCATATCTAATTTCGAAACCTTAGCGCTCTCACTCCAGACATATTTGCCACTGCAATCAACAGTACTTCACTCAATGCCTCGGCTCATTCTGCCCCCGATGCGACAGCTGAAACTTACAATAATGTGCTATTAAGCATATGTGATGATTTGGCCCTATTCTTCTTAGCGATTCTTCGAAGCAGCGTGATGGTCAAATTACAGTTTCCCATTTTCTTACACAGCCCTATTCTTCTTCTTCTTTGCGATTCTTCGAAGCACGATGGCTAGCTTCTGGACATCGTCGTCTTTCAGCTTGGCTTCGAAGTGTTGAAATCACGTTATATCTCAGACAGAAAGCCATCCCCCTGGTACACAGCTGAACTCCGGGTTCTCAAGGCGAATGTACGCAGGGCTGAACGGACTTGGAGAAAATCTGGTCTCACAGTCCATAGTGAAATCCTTAAGGAACAACTCCTCCATTACCAGAAGACACTTATCTGTGCCCACACCAGCCATTATTCCAGCATTCTGGCAGATAACTGTGACAAGCCCAAGTTTCTCTTTTCGACCATTAATCAGCTCCTTCATCCTTCCAGTCACTCAACCTCGTCTCCCGTTACTAATAAAGATCAGGGGGATCAGTTGATTCAGTTTTTCTCTGAAAAAACTGAAGTCAATCGTATCTCTACTCAGCCTCAATCACCAACCAATAGCCCAATAATCGTTCCTCCACCTTCCGTGACTTCAAAACTCCTGAAATTTTCAGCATTTACGGAATCTGAGGTCTCCTCCCTAGTTACCAGATCCCGGCCCTCAAACTGCACCTTGGATCCTTTCCCATCCAAAATCATCCGGGCAAATTTCGAACCCCTGGCCTCGTACGTTACAAATTTGTTCAATAAATCGTTCCACTCCGGTGGAATGAGTTATTGTGATGGACTGGCGTCCCGTCATGGGTATAGCGCTGCCTTGTACGCTGTATCTGCCAGGATAGGGTCTGGCTCACCGTGGCCTTCTACAGGATTAAGCGGTTTCTGACAATGGATGGGTGGATTTATCGACCCAAAACTAGTTCTCTGTTCTGTCTCCACTCATTCACAAACATGTTTTAGTCAATCAGCCGATCATAGGTTTCCAGACAAATAATTATTATATTATAATAGTTTTGACACACTGGGTCTCATCATCAGAGTTAAGCTTGTAAAGCAGATGCTGCCAGATTGACAGGAGCACCGCATGTAAACTGTGGAGCTGGTTATAACGTGTTTACAACTTTGACCACTGTATATAATGAGCGTTTTCTTAATTTGTAATTTGTAGCAGTGCTGCAAAACATCGCGGTTTAAAGATACGAAGTGTGTTGTTTCAGCACTCACGCCACACGATCTGGATTAATTTACATTTGGGAAGTGATATGGCCCCATTGCGTGGCAATGGGAAGTGATACATTTATATAGTGATATAGGGAAGTGATTTGGAACCGCATAAAGGGTCAATGGGAAGTAATATATGGAGTGATAATAAAACCACTCCATGTAACAAGGGGGAAGTTATGTGGCCAGTGAGGGATGGCCAAATGCTTAGGCAGGCGTCCCTACTGCCTAGGCAGTTGGCCATCAGCGAATTGACAAAAATGCTCTACTAATTATATTTAAGATCAAAGGCAACCGTCCTCCATGGTTCGACCTACAAATTGCCAACCTCATAAGGCCCAGAGACATAGCGTGGAAATTGGTATGCAATGCGAAACAAGCATACATCCGAAATACCTTGTTGGAGTCACATGGAAATCCTAAACTATTTTGGTCTGCTATCAAAGCAATCTAAAATAGGACTAGTTCTAGCAGTCCACCAAGAAACCTTTCAGTAAATTGGAATCTAATTACAAATGATATAGATATTATAAACAGCTTTAATTCTCACTTTTCTACAGCTGGTCATATATTTCATAATGGACATAATTCTAGTGACTGTGTAATACCCCACTTGGGGTATTGCACCACGTTCTGGTCGGCCGCTATCTCCTCGGCCTTCCCAGCTTGTGAGACATCGCGCACGCCGCCCTCCTCCTGCTCTGCAGTCTGTTGACGCTGCTGAACACCGTGCCGTTTGCGGGTCATCTCTACACAGATGTAGCTCGAGACGTGGTCTTTCTAAGCACGTTGTCTTTATTTGACATGAGCTGCTTTGCCATCACCTAGCAGTGGAACGCTGCACCGCGCTCTGCACCCTGCTTCACAGACTCGACACTTCTCTCCCCAGCAGTTTCGCCGCTATCCAGCAGTCGAGCCGTGCTCTCCCTGCTCTGCTCAAAAACTTCTGCTGAGAAGCTCCGCTCAGACAACCGTCCCCTTTGCGATCGCGCACACAACTCACTCTGATCCGCTCCGCCCCACGCGTCACCCCTCTCCTGACCCTCGCCCCCCCCCGCCACTCCCTTCGAACAGAGAGGGGGGGAGGAGAGGACGTCAACCTTTCAAATTCTGTCCCCATCTCAATAGGGTCTCCGGGCCTTTGTTTCTGTGGGCTTGGTATGCGGCTCTCATCTCGATGGAAACTCCGGGCCCTTTGTCCTTCGACTTTAGAATGTCCTGGTCACTGGGATCATTACTTTTCATAAAAACAGCCCCGCGGGTCCCTCCTTTGATGTGGCCATGGCAGGTGAAACCGGTACATTCAATCAGCCGTATTTCCAGGCGCGGCGTCGCCCCGAGGAATTACAGTCCTCCCTCCAGCGATGGGACTCGTCTCGAGACCCTGATTGCCATTACAATGCCCCTTTAATTACTCCCGTCCACATTGTCATTAACACCACCGAATGTAAGTCGACATTCAGAAAGCAATATTCGTTTCCAATGATACCGACCGTAACACATACGGTCGCTGACAGCATCCGCTTAACTAACACCGAATGTGAAAACATGCACTCGCAATCGATACTTGTCATAAATACTACCGAATGGAAAAGCGACATTCGCAAGCAATATTCGCTTCCAATGATACCGACCGCAACACGTAGTCGCCGTCAGCATCCGCTTAACTAATACCGAATGTGAAAACACGCACTTGCAAGCGATACTTGTCATAATTATTACCATTTCACAGTAGTCCTCATTCGGAATCGCTACTGTTCCCGGCGATCTTTCTATCGCTATCAACATTTCACAGTTGTCCTCATTCAGAATCGCTACTGTTCCCAGCGATCATTCTATCGCTATCAACATTTCACAGTAGTCCTCATTTCGTAATCGCTACTGTCATCAGCGACAATTTACATCGCCATCTGCGTCGTTACTGACATTGGTCGTGAACAAGACTCGAACACAACCGGGTTTGTAGCTCAGCATATCGTTAACTACTGAGCTTCACGTCTCACGCATACACCCACACGATTTCCACTAGCATGCTCGCTGAACACTACGCTCACATTATATATATACATATATCCGCATGCATGCTTGCTCATCCATGTGGCCCTCTCACGTACAGACACATGCATACCGTTGCATAAACACACACACTCTCACCAACAGATTCACGTACACACACATTAACACACAATCACACATCATTACACTGTGGGTAGGGGGTCAAGGTAGAAGCGTTCACGTCGCGATCCCTGTCAGGTAGTACTTGGTATTGCCTGCGAATTCTACCAAACACTTCGAAGCCAAGCTGAAAGACAACCATGTCCAGAAGCTAGCCATCGTGCTTCGAAGAATCGCAAAGAAGACTGTGGGTAACCGTTATTACAATGATAACCATCTCAGCACACACACACGCACTGTTACATGCATTCATACCTTCCCAGTGATAGGCACGCGCACACACAGGTACGGAGTTACATATACGCGCTGCCACACACACTTTCGTACCAGTTCACACACGCACGCACAGTTACGCACACGGAGTCGCGCATGCTTTGCCACCCTGACCGGTCGCCACAACAGTTCTTGCCGGGTCGTTCTCCACGTGAGTAGCCGGATTTGAGACGCAGTCTGTCATGCTGCTTGGGGCAACTCCTTGGGTCTCACTCCCATGGGCCACTGGGTCGCACCTTCCATCGCCACCTCCACCAGCCCTTCTTCCCTGGCCATCACCTTCGGCTGGCGCTGCCTCACGCCGCCTCTTTCCTGCTCGCCGACGCCGTTACCAGCGCTGCAGCTGCTGCTGGTACCTCTGTTTTCGCCAGCGCTGTGGCCTCTGTTGGTTCGGCTCGGGCCTGGGTTCGTTCACCAGTGACTGCTGCGGTCGCTCCCGTCGCAAGCAGTAACACCGTACGTGTCCTTTTCCTCCGCACATCCAACACATCACGGGTGGTTTATTCCCCCGTCTCCCCCCCGCCATAGTTGTTGCGGGTTCTTGCTGCGGTAGCTGCGCCGTCAATGCTTGTGGAGGGCGGTTAAATTCTTGGTAACTTTGCTGCAGCGTCCGCAGCTCTCCTTGAGTTTTCACGAGTTCCTCATGTCCTTTCCTCGTGACGTTCTCTATCTGCTGGAAGCTTTGCTGCAGCGTTCACAACTCTCCTTGTGTTTCCACGAGCTGATCCTGTTATTTTATCATGACGTTATTCATCCGCTGGTAGCGTTGTTGCAGCGTCCGCAATTCTTCTTGCGTTTTCATGAGTTCCTCATGCTCTTTTGTCATGACGTTCCCCATCTGCTGGAAACTTCGTTGCATCATCTCGTTCACCTCCCTTATTATCTCGCCCCATTCCTTGCTGGCGGCCCGCTGTTTTTGCTGGTCTTCCTCAAGCGCCTCGAGCCTTTCCCAGACCTCATCAGTGTCCTTGACGTTGGTCCGCGGTGCTGTGACGCTGATCAGCGGCTGTTTCTCCGCCAGACGACGACAGGACTGCTTGTGCGTACCCCAGTGCTGTTTCTGGCAGGGCTGTCCGCAGTACGCTACAGTTTTGCAGGCGGTGCATCTATTGTTGGCGCCTTCCGCACGCCGCGCAGCACTCAGTCTCCCCGATTCTCATCTCACTCTCCCTTGGAGTCGTGGGCTCTAATCCAGGAGGGTCCATAGATGATCCAAATAATTCCAGGCCAATTTCTATATTATCTCCTGTGGTTAAAATCTTTGAAAACATTCTCAAAAAACAGATGCCCAATGTTATCTCCGTTAATAAATTGCTTCATCCTAAACAAGCGGTTTTCTTAAAAAAATACTGTAGAGCCTCAACGGTACTTGACTCGCTAAATTTTGTTTTTACAAATTTAGATATAAAAAACTATTCTGCACCATTCTATTCCTGGACCTTTCCAAAGTCTTTGTTACAGTAGACCACACTTTTCTTTTAAATAGATTTTTAAGCCTCCGTTTCTCGAGTCATGCGGTTAATTTGTTCAAGAGTTACATCTTTGAACGCAACCAAGCTGTTTCCGGTGATAACCTGATGTCCAACAAAATCGAACTTACCAAAGGTGTGCCACAAGGTTCCACTCTTGGTCCACTGCTTTCTTCCTTGTTGATCAATGACCTTGGCACCTCTCTCATACATTCTGATATTCATATTTTTGCGGATGACACTGCATTGTTAGTGATTGGAAATTCTCCAGAAGATGTAATTCGAAAACTACAAGGCAACTTCAATATACTACAAAACGAGCTTCTCTCCCTTAAACTCGACCTTAATGCTAATGAAACTAAATGTACGCTTTTCTCAAGAAATAAGACATCTCCCCTTCATTTATGTACACTAGAACAGGTAGATGAATACAAATACCTAGGATTCATTTTTTATTCAAAATTGAAATTCACATCTTACATTGATTTTATTGATTAAAAAAAATATTAAAACAAAGGTGCTGCAGGAGTATGGGGTGCCGGTGTCTCTTTTGAGAGCAATTCGGTCTCTCTATTCCAAGAGCGAGAGCTGTGTCCGGATACTTGGCGTGAAGTCGAATCCGTTCAATGTGGCCGTTGGTCTCCGCCAAGGGTGTGTCTTGTCTCCGCTCCTATTTGTGATTTTCATGGACAGGATCTCAAGGCGCAGCCGGAGTATGGAGAGTGTCCAGTTTGGGGGTGTGGAGGTGGTGTGAAGAACCCTTTCAGGTCCCTCTCCCACAACAACGTGGGTTGTCCGCGTTGCACCATCGTCCTCGGGGACGTCGTACATGGGGGAGGGTTCGCTGCTCCCCTCTTCCCGTGTGGTGCTCTGCGTCAGAGGCATCCTTACAGACGACGTCCGGAGCGTGCAGTCTTCCCAAGCAACTTGAAGTTTAATAGAAGCTTAATATTTCACAGGGCAGCGTTTCGTACAGACAGTTGTTCAGCGATCTCCGCAGCTCGGATTCCCGTTGTCCCGGTGCACGCCCGTTTCCGTCTAGACCAGCAGTGGATCAGCACTCCCAAAGCCACCCCGAAACACCCTGGGCGTTCGCCTTATATACTGTAAAGCCTTGACGTAAACTGTGACGTCACCCCTCCCCTGCTGTCAATGATTAATGTCTCCAACTTATATTTAGCCTCAACTCATCTCTACAGAATGGAGTTGTGCCACAGGGGGTTCTCCTGAGTCAATAGGACAGAGGGGGGCAAATCACAACCCGCCCGACTCCTTCCCTTCATCCTCACCTTAATGGCGCCAACGGGGAACCAGTTAAAACCTGCTCGGCTCCTATCCACTTCGTCCACCATTTTCGTCCACCAGCCCTTGACCATACACGGGTCATTACAGTGGCATCGCTGCTCTTTGCAGATAACGTTGTTCTTCTCGCCTCATCCGATTGTGACCTCCAACGGGCACTCGAGCTTTTCGCTGCTGAGTGTAAAGCGGCCGGTATGAGAGTCAGCACCTCCAAATCTGTGGCCATGATCCTCTCACGGAAACGAGTGGGTTGCCCTCTTCAGGTGAGGGGAGAGCAGTTGCCCTTAGTGGATGAGTTTAAATATCTTGGGATATTTTTCACGAGTGATGGTAAGTGGGAACGTGAGGTTGGCAAGTGGATTGCAGCAGCGTCTGCAGTGATGCAGGCATTGTACCGGTCCATGGTAGTGAAGCAGGAGCTTGGTCCTAGGACAAAGCTCTCGGTTTACAGGTCAATCTACACCCCTATTCTCACCTATGGTCATGAACTTTGGGTAATGACCAAAAGAACGAGATCGCGGATGCAAGCGGCAGAAATTAGGTTTCTCCGCAGGTTTGTTGGGCTCACTCTCCGTGACAAAGTAAGGAGCACACAAATCCGGAACAGCCTCGGAGTAGAGTCGCTGCTTCTTCGGCTTGAGAGGAGCCAGTTGAGGTGGTTCAGCGTGGCCCACTGGGCGGAGACCTAGAGGCCGACCCAGAAGACGCTGGAGGGATTATGTTTTTCGGCTGGCCTGGGAACGCCTGGGAATTTCCCAGGAAGAGCTGGATCTGTTGCTGAGGAAAGCGATGTCTGGTCCACTCCCCTTGGACTGCTGCCACTGCGACCCTCACCAGGACAAGCGGTTTAGAAAATGGATGCATGGATGGCTTTCTTTATAGGCATAAACACTGTTTCCCAACTTGGTTCCGCATAGACTTGATAAAGGCTACTATTCTACCTCTATTCGATTATTGTGACGTTATCTATCAGCATCCAACACCGCATTAAATTAACTCAACCCTCTATTTTATTCGGCTCCCGTAAAGAGCTTGCAAGGTCACTGGGTATTTTTCTGCTGTAATCTTCTTCTTTGCGATTCTTCGAAGCATGATGGTCAGCTTCTGGACATCGTTGTCTTTCAGCTCGGCTTTGAAGTGTTTGGTAGAATTCGCAGGCAATACCAAGTATCACCTGACAGGGATCGTGACGTGAACGCTTCTACCTTGACTCCCACATTTATCTATGTTTACCCTTAATATGCTTTAGTTTTGTTCACTCTCGCAATGCATAGCCTTAATCGTATATGGTTATTTGAAAAATATGTGCAATGCTATTTATTTTGGACTATTTCATTTGAAAAATGTGTACAATGCTACGTGTTAATGTTTTTTTGTTGGCTTATTTAAATTTTGGTTATTTATTAATCTTATATAAATTTTAATTATTGTCAGCAAATCGCATGTTTGTTGTGTCGCAGGAGTCCCGTAAAGAGCTTACAAGCACACTAGGTAATGTCCTGCTGTAATAATAAACATCTATCTATCCATCCCTCCAGCAACAGACAGATCAACGCTTATGGTTATTGGCGGCACGGTGGCGCGGTGAGTAGCGCTGCTGCCTCACAGCAAGAAAAACCCGTGTTCGAATCCCGGCTCGGGTGCCTTTCAGTGTGGAGTTTGCATGTTCATCCCGTGTCCACGCGGGTTTTTTCCGGGCACTCTGGTTTCCTCTCATAGTCCAAAGCCATGCGGCTGCATAGGTTAATGGGCCTGCGGAGTAATTTGCCCCCGGTGTCCTGTGATGGTCTGGCGTCCGATCATAGGTATAGCCCTGCCTTGTGTCTTCTGTATGCCGGGATAGGCTCTGGGTCACCGCAACCCTGCACAGGATTAAGCGGTATCTGACAATGGATGGATGGTTGTGTGCAAATAATGATCTTTTGTTTTTCCTTAGTTAATTCGTGATCTATTTTTATGTTCGTAAATTGGCGTGTTTGTTGTGTCGCAGGAATCCTGTAAAGAGCTTGCAAGCTCATTGGGTGGGGGAAGGTGGGGGTGGAGA
>JAZEWU010000028.1:7697251-7707663 GCA_036362915.1 Geotria australis | reverse complement strand
AAATCGGGATTGCGGGAGATGAATCATCTCCGAGTTGACGTCACAGTTATTGAGCATAAAACAGGCTGCGACGAGCCGGGACAGGAGAGGTCTGCTTGGGAGCGACGAGAATACAGCTGTTCTGTGCGGAGGTCTTCAGTGCCGGGCCGCGCTGCCGGTGCGGCCCGGGGGTGCTTGGCACGGCCCGGGGCAGTTGGCGTGGTATGCGCGCTGCGACGCTCCACTGCTAGATAAAACTAAACGGCGTGCCTGTGAGCTATGAGCTTGGTGACAGCAAGCTGAGCAAGCTGAGCGGTCGTAGTGATGGACTGCTGTGCATGTGGGAAGTCTCACTGGTGTGCAACGTCTGTCTCTGCGTTGATGTAAATGGAAACGACACGGCTTTGGAGAATATTAAACGACTCGGCTCAACCTCTTACAACTGCCGCGCCTCGCCCTTCATCTGTGTGGGAGAGGGTGGCCCTGGGCCGCACCGGCCACCGTGTGCTCTGGTGTCCGTGGCATTTGACTTACGCCCTAGAACGTGGTAAAGGACCCGACGGCTCATCCTGACAAGAGAGTCGACAAGGGTCCTCACAGTTTGGTGTCAGAAGTGGGATTCGTATCCACGACTACAAGGGAGAGAAAGATGAGGCAGCCAGCAGGACGAGGCGGCTGCGGGACAAGGTGGCTGTGTTACGAGGTGTGCGACGGCGGGAGAAGGCGGGGCTGAGCGCACATGCGCTGGGCGACGGCGGCTCGTTGAGCCGCTGCCAGCCCGACCTTGCGGCAATGGTCGTGCCAGCCCGCCTCTCCGTCCGACATCCAGCTGGAAGCGGGCCGTGACGAGACGGCTGTGACGGCCGTGACGACGCGGCTGTGGTGAGGAGATGACACGGCGCGACTTAAGGAGACAACGGAAGACGGGAGAGAAAACGCCGTTTCGGACCAGCGGCATGGAGTCGTATCCATGACTACAAGGCAGCTGGCAGGACGAGGCGGCTGCGGAACGAGGTGTGCGATGGCGGGAGAAAGCGGGGCTGAGCGCACATGCGCTGGGCGGCGGCTGCTCGTTGAGCCGCTGCCAGCCCACCGCTCTGTCCGGCATCTAGCTGGAAGCTAGCCGTGAGGGCCGTGACGACGTGGCTGTGGTGAGGAGATTGCGCGATGTAAGGAGACAGCGCGACGGCGGGAGGCGGGGGGCTGCTGCTGCTGCACCAAGGGCCTTGCTGCTGGTAGCGCGCTGCCGTGGCGCGCGCACCGTGGGGAGACGGGGCGCCACGCGCCGAGGCGACGTCACGCCGGGCGACGGAAGAACGCTGGCACTGCTTGATGGCGGATCAGCTGGGGCGTTTGTTTTTATTATGAAGATGGACGTTTTCAAGCATGCTGAGACTGAACATTGTCCACGAGGCGAAAGTCAGGGTGAGATGTTCAGCGGAAGGTACATTGTGTGGATAATATAGAGAGTTAAGATGTGTGGCCTAAAATTGTTTATGATAATGTTAACGATAAGAAAGGTAATATGGACATGATGGGGTGACTTGTGGTTGAATGTTCTGTATGATGTGGCGAGCGTGTGATTGAGCAGGTGAGCGAGCGAGTAACTGTGTGGGTGCGAGCGTGTGAGGGCGAGTGCCTCGGCGATCCATTGCTTTTCCCTGCGCGTGGCTCTGTGTGTGGGGTTTGGGGTGCGTTGTGCTGTGCGAGTGTGTCAGCGCAGTGGGAGTCTGTGTACGTTGGTCTGAGTGTTGGATTGTGTCTGAGTGTGCCGTGCGTTCACGCGGGTGCGTGTCTGTGTGCGTGCGCGCGTGTGTTCGCGTGTGTGGGTGAGCGCATGTGAGAGCGAGTGGATCGGCGGTCGATTGCTATTCCCTGTGTGTGGGAATCTGTGTGAGTGACTGTGTGTGAGTGACTGTGTGTGTGTGTGAGTGACTCTGTGTGGGGAGCAATAGCCCAGTGGTTAGCACACTAGGCTACAAATCTGGTGACCCGAGTTCGAATCCCGCTCACGGCCAACACCAGTGACGATTTTCTGAAACTGGTTCTGGGCCTCCCCTAGGTCGACTCAGCCTCAAAATGAGTGCCTGGTGCGATGTGTAAATATTTCCACTGGGGAGACGGGGGCGGCCGAGCGTGATGTTGGTCACCCACCCCCTCATGTGCCAGGTCGACCCTCAATGGATGCTCGCTAACAGCACTTGCCCCAACAGTCTGTTAAGGCTACACGGGGGAAAATAATAATAATATCAATTTATATAGCGCCTTTCACCCGAGGATCTGTGGTGATGGTGATAATTGGTGGTGAGGGTGGTGATTGTGATGTTGAGGGTGATTGATGCTGGTGATAATGAGGGTTGAAGGTGGTGTGTGGGGCAGCGGGTCAGTGGTTAGCGCGCTGAGCTACAGACCTTACGGCCCGAGTTCGAATCTCGCTCGCGGCTAACCCCAATTACGGTCTCATGAACCGGTCTTTGGCCTCTCCTAGGTCGACTTAGCCTTTAATGGGTGCCCTGGTGCGGTGTGTAAACATTGCCACTAGGGCAATGTTTTTTTGCAGTTTTGGCCTTCGTAGGTGCTCGCTAACGGCACTTGCCCCACAGTCTGACGAGGCTATGCGGGTGATCTTTGGCTTTGTCTTTGCCGTGTTTATTGTGTGAATTGAACGCCGCAGTGGCTACACGGTGGTATTACGTGTAAGCGCGGAGAGAGCATGCAGTGAGCGCACTGTGAGAATGCTGTGTGAGCGTGTGCGTGCGGAGAGAGCGTGCTGTCAGTACGTGCAGTGAGTGCGCTGTGAGAACGCTGTGTGAGCGTGTAAGCGCGCAAATGTTAAATGCGCACCGGCAAAAGATCTGTGTCGGTGCGGAATTTTGCGCGTGGATGTTTGGTCAATCGCCGCGATCAAAATTGGTTAAATATGCGCCAGAAAAAAAAGAAAGAGGGTTTTGAGTGTATATGAGCGTCGTGATTAGTATTGTGTTAAATATTCGCCGTCAGAAAGGGTGTTGTGTGATAGGCGCCGTGATTATGGGCGTCGTTGAGGGGAGACAAAGGTGGCTGTGTGTAAAGGGTCACCCACCCTCTTGTGTGCCGTGCTGGCCTTCATGAATGAACGCTGGCGGCACTTGACCCTACAGCGGGTCAAGGTAGAAGCGTTCACGTCGCGATCCCTGTCAGGTAATACTTGGTATTGCCTGCGAATTCTACCAAACACTTCGAAGCCAAGCTGAAAGACAACGATGTCCAGAAGCTGCCCATCGTGCTTTGAAGAATCGCAAAGAAGAAGACCCTACAGCCTGTCTAGGCTATATGGGGAACCTTTGTCTTTGTAGCTGACGGGAGCTATGGTGCATATTCATTAGTGATGAATATGCATTAGCAACAGGAGAAAAAAAAACCCCACAGAGGGCGGGGATGGGATATTCATTAGTGATGAATATGAATTAGCGACAGAAGCCGTGTTCACCTGGGCTAATGTGTTCATTTTTGGGAGGCATGGTGGTGTTGACGAGCGTTTTGATGTGAATGCACGCTGGTGGTGTTGAAGCCGATGGTGATGAAGGTGCTTGCGAATGTGGAATCACATTCGGTAATGATAAAGCTGAACGGTTTTTGTGAGGGTCAAAGCAATTAAGCATTGCTGACCCTGAATATCTAGGTGGATATTATTGATTGCACGGAACAAATGACCTAATGATGCGGTATTTGTTGACAGACTAAAAGCTTTGCGAGAGTATTGGATGCTTTCGGGAATACTGAGGGAGGATATTGCTCGGCGGATGTTGAGCACATTCGGAACCGATGAAGCTGAACGATGTCTGTGAGGGTCAAAGCAATTAAGCATTGCTGACCCTGAATATCTAGGATGATATTATCGATTGAAGGCGCGGCGCAGTTGACCCGGCCTGATAGAGGATGCATTGTACGGGTGCCCTGTGAGTGGGCAAGGCTCTCGGACCGGGTTTTGATCGTGATAATAGTCTCGCGGACGAGACTGTTCGTGATGGAGTGGTCTGTAATGACCTGTGTATGGTCAAGGGGTGGTGGACGAAAATGGTGGACGAAGTGGATAGGAGCTGAGCAGGTTTTGACTGGTTCCCCGTTGGCGCCATTAAGGCGAGGATGAATGGAAGGAGTCGGGCGGATTTGGACTCGCCCCCCTGCGGTCCTATTGACTCAGGAGAATCCCTGTGGCGTACCCCCATTGTGTAAGGAAGGAGTTTAGGTCAAAATGTGCATATGAAGGCGTGAGTCACTCACAGAGAGACGGGGAGAGGGAGATTAAAGGGCGTCCTGCTGTGAATCCCATTGTGTAGAGATTAGTAGAGGCTAAATCGGGAATGTGGGAGATGAATCATCTCCGAGTTGACGTCACAGTTTTCGAGCATAAAACAGGCTGTGAAGAGCCGGGACAGAAGAGGTCTGCTTGGGAGCGACGAGAAAACAGCTGTATTGTGCGGAGGTCTTCCGTGCCAGGCCGCGCTGCCGGTGCGGCCCGGGGGTGCTAGGCACGGCCCGGGGAAGTTGGCGTGGTATGCGCGCTGCGACGCTCCACTGCTAGATAGTAACTAAACGGTGTGCCTGTGAGCTTGGAGCTCGGTGACAGCCAGCTGAGCAAGCTAAGCGGTCGTAGTGATGGACTGCTGTGCATGTGGGAAGTCTCGCTGGTGTGCAACGTCTGTCTCTGCGTTGATGTAAATGGAAACGACACGGCTGTGGAGAATATTAAACGACTTGGCTCAACCTCTTGCAACTGCCGCGCCTCACCCTTCATCTGTGTGCGAGAGGGTGGCCCTGGGCCGCACCGGCTACCGTGTGCTCTGGTGTCCGTGGCGTTCGACTTACGCCCTAGAACGTGGTAAAGGACTTGAGGGCTCATCCTGACCAGAGAGTCGACAAGGGTCCTCACAGTGTCATCACTCTGCAAAGAAAGTATTCTCGGCACCGACCTGCTAAAATCGCTTGGTTTGACGGTAGATATAAAGGAACGCTGCATGAGAAAACGGAAGACCGGAGAGAAAACGCCGTTTCGGACCAGCGGCGTGGATGTGAGCGGCCCTGGTGGAGCACGCGTGGAGCCGAAACTAGCAACCACAGCGGCGTGGCAACGTGGTTCACACCCGGGCGTGTCGTGCTGGCACTGTGGGAAAAGAGGCCACTTGCGCAGAGCCTGCTGGCAGCGCACACGCCGGCACGAAGCGGTGGTTCCGCGCTCGAAAACTAGTGATGCAGCAACAGCGAGAAAATTCAACGACCAGGGGCAACAGAGATTGACCGGAAGGGTGGGACGCAGCGCGGGAGAGAGACCTGAATTGAGAGAAACGGCCGCGTTCGTGAATCAGCCGCGTTGGTGTCCACAGCAGCAGATTAAGGACTGTCTCAAGCAACACAATGCGGACTGTAAGTGTGATGAGTCAACATCGTTTTCAGCACGCTGAGATGGAACACAGACACGAAACGAAAGCGGAAGTAAAATGTTATAGGGTAAAAAAACTCTTGCGCGCCGGCAAAAGTTATATGTCTGTTGAGCGTCGCGATCACTATTGTGTTAATACGCGCCAGCAAAAGTTTTGTGTGTGTTGAGTGCTGCGCTCGGTATTGCAGAAATGCGCGCCGGTAAAAGTTACTGCACGTGATTGAGTAACTGTGAGAGTGCGCGCTGTGGAAACGCCGTGAGGTCCTGCAGTGAGGGAGCGTTTGGGCGCGCGGGTGATGGTGCGTATGCAGTGAGCGCGCTGTGAGAACGCAGATGTTAAATGCGCGCCGGCAAAAGGTCTGTGTTGGTGCGGGAATTTTGCGCGCGGTTATGTGTTGAGCGCCGCGATTGTAGACATCCCCACGAGGGAGACAAAGGCGGCCGGGCGTGATGCTGATCACCCACCCTCTTGTGTACCGTGCTGGCCTTCATTGACTGAACGCTGGCGGCACTTGACCCTACAGTCTGTTGAGGCTATAACAGGAGCTTTGGCTGTGGGCAGAGCATGCGCTGTGTGGGGGAAGTGAAATAATAAATGATTGACATGGGGAACAAATTACCTAATGTTGCGGTATTTGTTGACAGGGAGGGTATTGCTCGGCGGATGTTAAGCACATTCGGTAACGATAAAGCTGAACGGTGTCTAGGAGGATCAAGGCAATTAAGCATTGATTTCCCTGAATATCTAGGATGATATTATCGATTGAAGGCACGGACGTCTTGCTATTTGCTGCGATCAATGTTGTGTTCAATATGTACCGCCAACGGAAAGTTGTGTATGACGAGTGCTTAGTCTCGCAGACAAGACTTTTCGTGGTGGAGTGGTCTGTAATGACCTCGAATTGACCAAAAATTAGGGGGGGCGACATTAAGTCTTCGTCACTTTGAGTGTCCACCACACTGGGTGTCCACCGGAAGGGGTGCATCATGGTGGGGAGGAAGTGTGACTAATACCGAAGGCGCCACAAAGACGCGTCGCGCCTTCAGTTAAGGTCAAAATGTGCATATGCAGGCGTGAGTCACTCACAGAGACGAGGGAAGAGGGAGATTAAAGGGGGCCCTGCTGTGAATTCCATTGTGTAAGGACAGAGTTAACATGTGCATATGTAAAAGTTAGTCACCACCGCAAGGGAGGGGTGACGTCAGAGTTTACGTCAAGGCTTTACAGTATATAAGGGAAGGCACGTGACGGACGGAGGTCGCTTTGGGAGTGCTGATCTACTGCTGGTCTAGACGGAAACGGGCGTTCGCCGGGACAACGGGAATCCGAGCTGCGGAGATGGCCAAACAACTGTCTGTATGAAATGCTGCCCTGTGAAATCGCTGAACAACTGTCTGTATGAAACGCTGCCCTGTGAAATATTAAGCTTCTATTAAACTTCAAGTTGCTTGGGAAGACTGCATGCTCCGGACTCTGGCTGAGGATGATGCGGAAACACAACAGCAGATCTCGGCTCACGCAGGATGAAGAAGGAGCACAGGCGACAGCGGAAGCTGCTGCCGTGAGTCCCGGGAGTTGGGCGCTCCACTTCATGATGGCAAAACCAGGGGACATGACTGTCATACGACACCCGACGGCACATCCTGACACGATGCCGGGTGGGTCACTACATACACACAACAACAACAACCGCCATTCGCCATTAAGTGGCGGTGAAGTCACCACGGTGCCTGTGCCAGTCCATATGCACGTTGAGGTCACGTGAAGTGTCAAAGGCTCGCCGACAGGAGGTCACAGGACAGACCAAGGTGTCATGGGCTGCCTGACCGAGATGACTGGCAGATGCACCACCTGAGCTCCCTACTGTGACAACTTGCTCTGCTTTGGCCGCTCAGTGCTCAGCTCGCTGTTGTGAGCATCGCTCCTCTGCCCTCCAGTTTTTCGCAAGCCTACCCAGCTCCAGGTCCTCCTGTGCCACATCAGTCCATCTCTTCTCTAGCCCGTGTCGCACCCGTTTAGCCCCCTCTATCCAGCCAAACAGTAATTGCTTGGGCATGCGAAGGCTGGGCATGCGGGCTACATGACCCAGCCACCTCAGGCTCGCCTCCCGGAGGAGCTCACAAATGGGACTTTGTCCAGATCTTTCTAATATTTGTGAGCTCCTTACAAAATCCAGCCTGGTTAAACCCAGGCGAGCCGGAAGGTTTCCAACCGGCGTAGATGTTCTGCCAGGGGTGTCCACGTTTCGCTGGCATAGAGAAGAGATGGCATGACCACGGCTGGGAAAACCCGGAGCTTCGTGCGGAGCGACAGGCCGGGCAGCTTCCACACAGTGTTACGCAGCCGATGGAATAATAAAGCCGCTCGACTGATTCGGAGCGAGACCTCCGCTGCTAAACCGGAGCCAGCCATAAGCACACTGTCTTGGTATGGGAACTTATCCACTCTCTCCACAACTGCCCCATCACTCATCAAGAGCAGGGAGGGTAGAGTGTCCAGTGGAACAAGATACCCAGGCAGGTTCTTAGTTTTGTTGGGGCTGATAGTAAGGCCCCAATGCTTTGTGCCAGATGGATATTCCTCTAGTACAGCCATGGAAAGCTTCTCGAACTACGTGGTCAAATAAGATGTTAAATTGAAATGCGGCACTATGGGACAACGACGTGCACACTCGCCGTACCAGGCAAGGCGCACTTGAGCACAAGCCAACGTGATCTCACGATGGTGCACTGAGGGCCCTGCCTGGCGCAGGTAAATTACGTCATAGGTAACCGCACGGAGGTGCGCCGAGGGTCCTGCCCCGTGCAATTGGATGACGGAATGGTGACCTTATGGAGGTGTGCTAAGGGCCTGCCCCCACGCAGGTGGATGACGTCACGCCAGATGGAGGGATATAGGGAGGAGACACGAGGAGGGCGGTCTCTTCTTGCGAGGTCGGTGTAGTGAAGCGCTAGCGCGTGTGTAGGAGAGCACTAGGACAAAGGAAGTTACAAAGTATGCGCTACCAGTGAAGAGAAATTGATAGGAGTTGTGTAAGCAACTCTGAACTTCTTGAAACGGAACGCCGGAAATAAATTAAGAGACGGAGGCCAGTGACTTCTGTGGCTGATTTTATTATTCGGTGAGAGAATGGATAAGCAAAATGGTAGGTGTCTGCGTGCGATGGATGAGCCACGTGGTGAGCCCAATATTTTAAGTGATGATGCCGAAGAACAGGAAGGTGCGGCAGGAGGCGGCACAACGTACGAGCGTCACCCAGAGACCATGGATGCAGGAAACGCCGCACCACAACATTGAAGTTACCCCAAGGTAAACGGAGGAATGGCTTTGACTCCTGACTACGTAGTTGTACCCGGGCTATTCCACCATCATGAACGTCCTTAGGTCGACTTAGCCTTAAATGAGTACCTTGTGCGGTGGGTAAACATTGCCACTAGGGAATGTTTATTTGCAGTTTCGGCCGTCATAGGTGCTCGCTAACACACTTGACCCTACAGTCTGTTGGAGCTATACGGGGAACCTTTGTTTGGTTTTGAAACGCGTAAGTGAAAAATAAAACACAGAGGGCGGGGTTCAGGATATTCATTAGTGATGAATATTTATTGGTGCTGAATATGCTTGCGAATGTGGAATCACATTCGGTAATGATAAAGCGAATAGTCAGGGATTAATGAGTGCTTGTGTACTGGATAGCCTTGACAGCGTGATTGCCTCTTAATGGTGTAGTGTGTCTTGGCCTACTGTTTTAAATGAACACTGCTTGCGAATGTTGAATCACATTCGGTAATGTTAAAGCGAATAATAGTGATGAATATGCTTTGCGAACGTTGAATTACATTTGGTAATATTAAAGAGGAATATTTGTCCGCGGATGTTCAACCCATTTGGAAACGATAAAGCTGACGAGTCTCGCGGACGAGACTTTTCATAATGGAGTGGTCTGCAGTGATCTGCATATGATAAGAAATTAGTGGACGAAATAAACGCTGGGAGAGAGAGACAACCGAGTTGAGTGTCCGCTGTAGTGGTAGACAATGAGATGAGGTAATTTTAAAAACATGTTGAGACAGGCTGGTCAGAGGGGAGGAGTTCAGGGGGAAAAAGGGCAATTCGGCACCCACCCTCACTGTGTTCGGCTTCACACTCATTGTGTTGGGGCTCACACGTCCCCACAAAGTCGAGATGACATCAGCGGGAATCTGCATAAAGAGACGAGCTTACGAGGAGAGCGAGAGAAATTTCTGCGAGAAGGATTGTGTGGCTGAGAGATTGAAGCGGAGCTGAGAGGGTGGTTTTCCGAGTGTTGGGATCTGAATCGACTGCTGGATTAGACCCGAGACAGTCCGCCGGTACAGCGTCAATCTGGGAGAAGGCAGTTATCGAGCTGCGGAATTACTCGTCGGAGATCGCCGTAGAACTGCTGTATGGAACGGTGCCCTATGGATTATTAAACTACAAGCTGCTTTGGAATACTTCACACTTCGGACTTCGTCTGTTGTGAGGATGACGCGGAAGCGTAACTGCAGGTCCCAGCTCACGCAGGCGGAGGGAGCGGGGGAGACAGCGGCGGTAACTCCTGCCATGAGCCCCGGGGACATGAGTGTGATACAACACCCGATGGCACATCCTGACATGATGCCGGGTGGGTCAGTACAGTACTATAAAAAAAATAAAAATCTGCAGGAGTCCACGTGCTAGGAGCACGTGGGCTACAGCTCTCTGTGTTAGGCGTGTTTATTTAGCTTTGATTTGTTGTAAATGTATTACTTTCCTCTTTAGTTGGTGGTTCATTTCTGTGTAACTTTGGTGTTGATTTTTTGTCTGCTAGGCTCTTGTTGTTCATAGTGAAGCTCTGTTTGTGAGTTTAGGTCATGTGAAAAAGTGCATAAGTGTAGTGTACCCGTCGATATGTTGGTGCAAACGAGCGAGCACATACAGTACTTACATTAAAAGATGGTACCGACGTTTCGCTAAGACGTCCACTCAGCTTCATCAGGGCTTGGAAAGGCGGAA
>JAZEWU010000028.1:7541713-7552052 GCA_036362915.1 Geotria australis | reverse complement strand
CACGACCTGAAGGCACGGAGCCACGCGGCGTCCGACTCCATCCGCCCGCACCACCGTCACTCACCGCTCACCACCCTCACTCCCAAAGACACAGATCCCCCTTATAGCCTTAATAGACTGTAGGGCCAAGTGCTGTTTGCGAGTAGCACGTGTGAAAGCCGATACGGCACACGAGAGAGTGGGTGGCCGGCACCACGCCCGGCCGCCTTTGTCTCCCTAGTGACAATGTTTACAGGCCGCACCTAGGGGAGGCCCAGGACCGATTCAGAAAATCGTCACCGGTGTTTGTGGCCGTGAGCTGGATTCGAACTCGGTTCGCCGGGTTCGTTTTGCAGCGCGCTAACCGCCGCGCCCCCGCTCCCCATCACTACCACACACCGATCACCCCTATTGACCGTCAGCACACCGACCACACCGGCCCTAACTCTAACCTGGCCCCCGCCGCCCCCTCCCCCACCGCGGAGCAGACGATGACGGACGTGGTGGGGAACCCCGAGGAGGAGCGGCACGCAGAGTTCTACTTCCAGCCGTGGGCACAGGAGGCCGTGTGCCGATACTTCTACTCCAAGGTGGGAGGCTCGCTCTCTCTCCCGGTTGGGGGGGGGCTTTCAGTCTGTGTGCGGTGTCTGTGCGGGCTGCCTCGGTGTTTTGTCTGGCTGTGGTCTCATCGGGTGTTGCGACGCTCTTCTGTATAGGCTCAGTGTTATGACGTTTTTGCGTGCGGATGTTGTTGCGACCTCCGATCAAATGGGTACCCGGTGTGTAAACATCGCCGCTGCAGGGAGACAAAGGCGGTCAGCCGTGGTCCTGGCCTTGTGCTGCGCCGTCCTTAATCGGCACTGCTCGCCAACGGCGCTTGCCCCCAAAAGCCTGTTGTGGTTACGTGGGGGACCTTCGTCTTCCGTCCTTGTCGTTATCGTTCCGCCTGCAGGTGCAGCAGCGGAGGCAGGAGCTGGAGCAGGCGCTGGGGATCCGCAACACCTAGCCTGGCACCGCGCTGGCGTACACGCGCGTGTACGCGGGACGGCGGGGGGGGGGTCGCGCGTGGTGACGGGACACCGGGTGACCCCTCCCTTCAGCCCCCCCCTCCCCCCAGCTCCGCTTCCCCCTCTCCCCGGCAACTTAGAATGTCTGCTCGTCTCAGGGGAACGCGCGAGGCTCTGCGTGTGTCGTCGTGACTGCTGGGGGGGGCAGCTCGCTGTAGAATCTTATTCAGGTATCAGTAGCGGTTTAGTGAGCGCCCCCTCCCCCCGCCTTCCCTCCCGCCCCCTCCCCCCTTACTGGAATCTTGAGTTTTTTTTATCTGCTTTGAACAGAAAAAAATCAACTTGAAACTTGAAATTCCCAACCCGTCCCTCCTAATGCCTCCCCCTCATTTACTCTATACTCATACGTTATAATTAGTTATCAGTCCTCGCTTTGTCGTGTAGACGGTCGCTGTGAAGCCGTAAGCCTATCCCGGCAGACGCGGTGCGAGGCGGGGCTGTACCCAGGATAAGACGCCTGTTCATCGCAGGGCACCGGGGGCAATTTAGTCAGCAGGCCAGTTAACCTAGGCTGCAGCAGCGTGTCGTTGGACTGTGGGAGGAAACCGGAGTGCCCGGCGAAAACCCACGCGGACACGGGGAGCTATGTGCAAACTCCACACAGAAAGACACCCGAGCCGGGTATCGAACCCGGGTACTTCTTGCTGTGAGGCGGCAGCGCTGCACACCCGTGCCACCGTGCCGCCCCACTGTACTCCTCACTAATCGTTTATCAGCCGCGTGTTCTCTGGTCACCCTGTGCTGCGGTGCTTCCCAAAATATTTTCCGATATAACCCCCACTTTAACACAAGAAAACCCCCAAAACGCCATAATCTAAGTAACGTAATATGTCGTGCATCGTTAAACTAGTTTGATTCGGAATTGTAGAACTAGAAATGAGGCTGACGGTCTCCAATATCGCACCATCGGGGAAGGATCAACACGATGCAGCGATGTAGGTTTTCACGGCTCGACGTGTGATGACAATTTTATCTTAAGAGTCGCTCTTTCGGCTTAGCCGTGTGGATGCCTCCCAACGTGGGAGGCAAACGGTGACGCAGGAGAGAGGAGGAGGAACGCCCGACACGGCCATCCCGAGAAAGCACCTCTTTCAGGATAGCTCGTTTCTACGTCGCACACGTAGGTGCCGAGACGTTCCTCGCTCGGACGCGACTGCATTTCCCACAATGCTCAAACACAGCTGATCTGACTCAATACGCAGCCTTTCTGATGTGGAGAAGATGTTCTGGTTTTACCCCCAGAGGTGAAAGTAAGCCGGTGCGGTCCACTGCAGCGTACCCTGGAAGAAAGTGGCCAAAGCGTCCACTACCAGTACAGGTGGGAATGGGGGTTGCAATACTACTGTACCGGTAAGAAATGTGAGTTACTTTCACCCTGGCTTTACGACCAACCGGAGACAGTGTGAACGTAAGGAATGTCTGAACCGCCTCTGTCTACGCCAGTGTTTTGCCTTACGCGACCGAATCGTTACGTTTGTGAGCGTCAGGTTAGCAGGATTATACCGTCTTTCTCGCGACCCCATCCTCTGATGAGATGACCCCATTTGGGGTCGCGACCCGGAGTTTGGGAATCGCGATTCCGCTCATTCATCACTCGACCTCTGTCCGGTCCTCGCGACTCCTTAGGGTGACTACTGCCATCCAAACCTAGTGACCACCAGCATAGCAACCATCCAGTTACCACCACCAACCATACCAACCACCCAGTGACTACCACTGCGACAACCCATAACTATCACCACTAACTCCCTGTCACCACCACCACCATCCCCCCACCCCGCAATGAACACCACTCCTCAATTCGCGTGTTTGTAGTGTCGCAGGAAGCCCGTAAAGAGCTTGCAAGCTCACTGGATATTTTGTTCTGCCGTAATAATGAACATCTATCTTATCTATTCCACCTACCAGTTTCCACCACCCCACATACCCGGCGACCATCACCACCCTCCCACCCATCCGTGTCTCTGCTCCTGGCTGCCCAGCCATTCCCCAGCCCTTTAGCTTTAGCCCGCTCGGCCCCTAGTTCATACCCCCGGAATGCCTTTGGAGGCACCCGGGCCGCGTGTGATCTTTCCCTGCTTGCTCCATGATGGGTTTGTCCTCCCGAGAGCTCTCTGTCCCTTAAGGTACTCTCCCCCTCTCTGTCTCTCGCTCTCTCTTTAGTAGAGGTTAGGAACACGAGCCTGATGAGAGCACTAGAATGTGGTAACCGAAACTGGGTTTTTTTTGTAAGAGCTGTGGTTCTGATTGCGTTGAGCATTTGTTACTTTTCAGCCAAGGGACCATTTTGTGTCGTCTCACTGGTGTGACCGTAGTGCTGGGGAATATAATAAATCGGCCTTTTAAACTTCCTCGCGTGTCCGAGTCGCTGTGTACGTTGGTGGAGGTGTGTGTGTGCTTCTCTAAGAGTTTATCCGAGTGTCTGAGAATTGCTCTGAATAGCCTGAGTCTGGATGTGCGAGAATTGCTCTCAAGAGCTGCCCTTTCGTGACAACCGTGTCGAGCGTTCCTCCTCTCCTTCACAATGTTCCACCTCCGACGATTGCCTGATGATGCCGCCTCACTTGCAATTGAAACTATCCTTGTCTCTTGGGTGAAGGCGTTTGGTCTCTTAGTAACGAGACCACACGAGTCCTCTTACCGACCAAGCAATTGTGGTGCTGGGGCGGTCTGACTGGGGAGTTGAGCCACTCTTACACCATCTAATTGTCCAGTGGTGCTTTACAAAGAAATCTATTTTATGCGAGGCCAAACAGGCGAGTCTTCTGCTTGAAACGGTCATAATCAGTCATGCGTGGTATTTGTGGCGGCATCAGTGTCTCCCCAAGCTCTTCTCAACAACCCCCTCCTTCCCCCTTGCCGTCTCGGCCACCGTGCGGAGGATTTAAAGAGGACGCCGTCGTTTCGAGGAGTTTGAAGAGGGGCCTGGCTCGGCGGAGTTAGCGGTTTATTGAGAGGGGAGCGCAACCACTCGCCCAGCAGTGGCAGCAAATGCAACAACCTGAAGCCAAGCAAGCGGAACATCTACAGACTGCCGGAATGGGAATCCCACGGTTTCTTGTATAATGAGACCGTGCGCATTTCCCTCGGGAGTAAATCGTTTACAAGAGAACAAAATTACATGTAAGTTCACTCAGCCATTTCATCCACGTTAGACACTGTAAGCTCTCTCCTCTCTTAAGTGCACAGGAGAGAGGAGGAATGCTCAACACAGCTATCCCAAAAGAGCAGCTCTTAAGGGCATTTCTCAAACGCGGAGCCATTTAAACTTTCATCAATAAGAGTGGTTTCATAAAATATGTTCACCAGGTCATTTCTGGGTTCCCAGACGTAACATGTTGCCTCCAACTAGAGCGGCTTCTGTTTGGGAAGATGAGCGCACAGGTACCCGCAGGATTAAACACGTTCTTGGTAAAGTATTGGCAGTGGTGTTCTCACACACGTAACACAAACACACCATTTGCCTACAACAATGGCCCTTCTTTAGAGCAAGGATTGAGAGCGGTGCTTTATAATTTGCCGAGTTGTACCTCAAGCGAGTTCCTTATACATTTTTAACCCAGCCAGAACACATGAATAACCGTGCCGATCACACAGCCCTATGGAAATGTGTTTGGTGGCTCACACGAGATGTCGTGACTTAGAGTCGTTTGGTGGAGTCAATCTGATCCCCTGATCACAGCCAGGAAGGACAGGGTTGGTGGAGGATGGGGGATGGTCGTGAGTCTATTAGCTGGCAAGGTCAACAGGTCATTCGGTGGTTCGGTATGTTGGCAGTGAGTTGTCAGGTTAGAGTGTTTATTGGGTCAGTAGGTCAGCTGGTGGTTTGGTGAATTGGCTCCACCAGTTGAACTTGGCATTCATGTATTAGATTAGCATCGGTGTATTATTGGGTCTGTTGTTAGAACATCGGGTTAATGCATTACCGCGTCGCCTGGTAGAACATTGTGTTCATGCAATATTGGCTCATCGGACGAAGTTGCGAGTTACGTTGGATTTGTAAGATAATTGGTCAGTGGGTCAGGCCGACGTGCTTCGGGTCATCTACTCGTCGGGCCAGTGGGTGACGCTCGCAGGCTGGCGGTTGAACGGCGCCGTCCGTTGGTGTCAGAGTCGTTTGCTCAGCAGCCGTGTGGGCCGCTCACTCGCTATCTGGCTCCTGTGCAGTGTGCGTGGGTGTCGGCGACACTCCACTGAGCAGCGAGTGAATGTGCAGCAGGCTGCTGGCGAGCGCGGCCTGCTGTTGGCGGCGCCTGTGCAGCAGCTGCGTGCTCGAGTCTAACAGGTCCTCCATCCGCGCGCTGAACTCCTCCTCGAGCCGCTCGCTGGACCTGCGGACAAACGTGAGCGCTCGCATCACCAGATACCTGGAATTAGTTTTTCCCCATCGCGATTTCTAACTGTATTTGTGAGTTTGATCAATTATGTGCAATGCTGTGTGTAAATGTTTTTTTTGCTTTTGGTCGGTAATTTGTTACTTTGATTTTTTAAATTTTATTTTTGTCAATTCGCCTGTTCGTTGTGTCAATGCAGGAATCCCGTAAAGAACTTGCAAACTTACTAGGTATTTTCTCTACTGTCATAATAATAAACATCTAAGCCACGGCGACACCGCTGACATCCTTAGCCAAGCAGAACCCAGCCGGCCTCGACTCTTGAGGAAACACGACAGCCAACCAGACCATAGCCCTAACTCTAATCCAGAATAACCAATTAACCTAGCGTTTGTGCGTTTTCCCATGTCCACGTGGGTTTTTGCCAGGTACTCCGGTTTCCTCCCACAGTCCAAAGAGACGCTGCTGCTGACTAAATTATCCCCGCTGCCCTACACTGGACTGACGTACCATACGGGGCATAGCCCTGCCGTGCAACCTGTGTCTGCCGGGCTAGGCTCTGGCTCACTGTTACCCTTTACAGGATTAAGCTGGTATTGATAATGAATTAATGGATGAATGATGTTGCCATCAGAAACGTGAACACAGCAGACTTTAGGACCGACACTGTGACACTACTCACCCAAACGGCTCGTACCACTCCCTAAAAAAGCAGCCCAGCACTGCTTCAGAGTCTAGACGGGGACAGGGAAGACATGGCTTGTCAGACTTTCCATTGATGCAGGTTTTCATGTATGATGAGAATTGCTCGTAAGGGCTGCTGTTTCGGGATAGCTGTGTCGAGCGTTCCTCATCTCGAGTGGAGAGGAGGCACGCTCGCACCACGCCCTGACTGCCTTTATCTCCCCCCCGTGCTGATGTGTACACACCACACCAGGTACAATCGTCATTTAAGGCCGAGTCGAGCTAGGGGAAGCCCAGGACCGGTTCAGATAATCAATGGTTGCTGGCCTTGACCGTGAGTGCAAATCAAACTCGGGATATCCGTGTCGAGCGTTCCTCCTCTGTCCTTCGCTCAAGAGGAGGAGGAACGCTCGAGACGGCCATGCCAAAAGAGCATCTCCAAGAGCCATTCCTGTCAGACCTTTTGAAGCTCGGGATGAGGGAGATGTGATGGGAATTGGGGAGCAAGGTGGGGGGTGTTCATTACCGTTAATGATGTCTGCTACATATTCAATCTCCTGATTGGAGGCTTCTGCTTCGGTGGCGTCATGCGCGAGTGTGGGGTCGAACCGAGTAGAGTCCCGGGCCCACCCACCTGTGTGCTGCAGCCACGTGCAACAGCGACACACGTCAATCACTCGCTCACCCACTCAGTCCAACGACGAACATCACGCGTGTAGCCTTGACAGGCTGCTGGGACGAGTGCTGTAAGCGAGCGTCTGTGA
The DNA here is from genome assembly GCA_036362915.1 of Geotria australis. NCBI lineage: Eukaryota > Metazoa > Chordata > Hyperoartia > Petromyzontiformes > Geotriidae > Geotria > Geotria australis. Next base: position 7,545,224 of record JAZEWU010000028.1, on the reverse strand, counting down.
AGGCCGGTGCGAGACACGAGGGGGTGGGTGGGCAGCACCACGCAGCCCCCGCGTGTCTCCTCGGTGTTGGTGCTTGCACACCGCACCACGTGGTCATTCCAGGCTCGGGGAGACCCACGACTAGTTCAGATAATCGTTGCTGGTGTTGACTGTGAGCGGGAATCGAACTCGGGTTTGTAGCACAGTGTGCACTCATTGAGACTCACAAAGGCACTAACATGGTCAATGACACACGTTCAACTGCTGGCATTCAATCACTTTCCTTCACTGACACAATCCTTCACACGCCCCTCACATAGGCGGTCAGTATGAGGGGATGGGAGTGATAATCGTCGATGGCGAGTGGTGCGTGGGGACGTCGAGCGATGTACGGGCGGCGGGTTTGCTGAGTGATTGTTGGTGATGATGAACGCCAGTTATCGATGGTGCTGGTGGCGGCGGTGAGTGATATCTACAGGGTGAGTGACGGGTGGCACTGCACTCCACCTCCGTGGACGTCTGGGCCTCGGAGCCGCCGTGCTCCATGTGTGCGAGCGCAGTGACGGGGCGGCCTTCACATCCAGAGGACAGGTTCGTCGCAGAGATCCTCTTGTTGCTGTTATTTCGCAAACGGCGATGCGCGCAGAGAAGATCCCGTGCAGAGCGTTAAAATGCTTTCGAGGCAAATGCTATTCGTGAGCAGCACTGGTGAAGGACGGCACCACACCCGGCCGCCTTTGTGTCTCAATTGTCGGTGTTTACATATCGCACCGAGTCTGCGTACTTCCAAGAGCTGGTGAGATTGGGTGCGTTCAAGGTGATTTGGTTTAATGTACCGATGTAGGTTTTCACGGCTCGATGAATGAGAATTGCCCTTAAGAAGCCAATCCTTCGAGATAGCCAAGCAGAGCGTTCCTACGCTGCTTTTCGCGACGTTTCAGCTCTCGTGGTGGAAGCACTCAGAGCCTGAAGATGCCTCCATTGTGGGAGGTGAAACGCTGTTGATAAAATTGTCCTGTGAGGCGTTGGGTGTTACAGCTGGTGGTGGGTGTGCGAGCGAGCGACCTGTCTGGACGATTACTGTTGGAGTCCTCCAGTTTCTCACGCGTCCTCTTGTGCTGAGCCATCACAATTGTCCTCGAGGGGGGCACCTTCACTAAGGCGGTGATGCCAAGCACACTTCTGCAAAGGGTCATATTGGTCTTCACAAACAGGCAGCAACACTGTGAACTGCTCTTAAGAGCTGCTCTTTCGTGAAAGCCGTGGCAAGAGTTTATCGTCTCCTTTGCGACTGTTCGCCTGCCACGTTGGAGGCATTTTCAGGCGGTAAGTTGTGTCCATCTACTGCCTATAGATGCCTCCAACGTGTTCGGTAACGATTCGCAAAGGAGGACTGCTTGCCACGGCTAACTCGAAACAGCAGTTCTTGAGAGTAATTATCATAGTAATAATAAACATCTCATACATCGATCCGTGAAAACATATGTCAATACAACAGCTATTTCAGCAAGAAGACGATCCTGGAACAAACCAGAACAGCCTAGCATGGTTAGTAGTGGTGAAACAGATTCCAGCCTGTTTACATTGTAACAGGCTAGAAAATTGCGTCCCACACTTTTTAAAGCTACACTCAAGCCCATTTAGAAGCAGTGGGACCTAGAATACTCGGTTAATTTAGAAGTTCGAAGACCGCAGTGTTCTTAACAAAACCCTCGTTTCCATGAAGGCCAAATTGTATGACCTTTATGACCATAATTGGCATTCGTCATTAAAATAGTGGCCTTAAATGAAGTTTAATAATTGACGTTTCGGGCAATGGCCCTTCATCATCGCATCATCTTTAGAGGAATTAATCGAGCGTTCGTGCGTCCGTGCCGCGAAATATAAAATAACAAATGTTGATACTGCCCTCTGGTGGACGATGCTTCAGAGTCGTTCTTAGAGAAGTCCATCCATCCATTTGCTTCTTCTTTGCGATTCTTCGAAGCACGATGGTCTGCCTCTGGACATCATCGTTGTCTTTCAGCTCGGCCTCGAAGTGTTTGGTAGAATTCGCAGGCAATACCAAGTATTACCTGACAGGGATCGCGACGTGAACGCTTCTACCTTGACCCCCATCCATTTGCTAAACCGCCTAATCCTGTATAGTGCACAGTGTTGCGGTGAGCCGGAGCCTATCCCGGCAGACACAAGGCGTAAGGCAAGAGTATACCCAGAATGGAACGCCAGTCCATCACAGGGGACAATATATACTGTATATTTAAATTGCTTGCTGTCTGAATAAAAATTGGTTTCGAGGAGAGAGAAAACATTGGAACGGATAAAATGCACGCGTTTGCAATGTACAACAACTGTGGCACTCCACTGCTGGATGAGGGGACTGCGGCCGCCATAGTCACCTAGTGGATCCGCGTCGTTAGGCAACCGGGCCGCATGACGTCACCCGTTACCTCCAGAAGGGTGACGTGACGTCACGCGCTGGTGAATGTCTCAGCTACTGATAATAGCGTTTTATATAGCGCGTTTCACACGAGGGTCACAAAGCGCTGCACAAGGGCCGCGAAGACAACGGCATGTACACAATGAAAAGTAAATAAATAAAAAACCCAAGGGAACAAAAACAAATGATGATAAGATGTTTCTTATTACTGTACAGCCTTGCGCCCTGTGTCTGCCGGGATAGGCTCCGGCTCACCGCGAACCTGTACAGGATTAATCGGTTTCTGAAAATGGATGGATATTACTGTACATCAAGGTAGAAGCGTTCACGTCTCGATCCAGAAGCTGACCATCGTGCTTCGAAGAATCGCAAATAAGAAGAAAGTACCTAGTGAGCGTGTAAGCTCTTTACGGGGTTCCTGCGACACAACAAAGAACAAAAAAATTAAAGCATAAAAATAACAAATGAACCAAACAAAAAACATTTACACACCGTACTTTTATGCTGTAAAAATAAACATCTATAAGGCATGCGTTGGTGGCGACGTCACACAACACGCGGTTCGTCGCTAAAACGTCATGTTGTTACTGAGTTATAAAATGTCGTACCGCGACGGCTAACCCCGGCACCGGGGGACATGATGTCACGCGGGACGAATTTGAAACGCGGGAAACGCGCGGCCGAAATGGCGGCGCCGGAGGGAAGCGCGGAGAGGCCGGTAGGAGAGACGCGAGAAAGCCTCGAGAAGACGAAGGTGCGTCTCCTCACGGAAACAGTGGTCTTGCCCGAGGCGATTCGATCCCCGCCTCGGGCGCCTTTCTGTGTGGAGTGTGTGTGTTCTCTCCTTCCCCCCTGTTCCGTGTGGGTTTCCTCCGGGTCCTCCTGTTTTCCTCTCACAACTTAAAACAAACACTGGCTAATTAGTTGGCCGACAACACCGTAATACATAGGAAGCAGTGTGTGGCAATATGTTGGCGCCGGCACACCGCCTGGCTGCCTCCTCTGCAACATTTTAAACAAATCAATGTTCACGCGCGCTCCCCAGTGGGGGGCGCGCGGGCTGCCGCTCCCTGTGGTTTACGTATTTATTTA
>JAZEWU010000028.1:7470830-7483164 GCA_036362915.1 Geotria australis | reverse complement strand
GTCCATGAAGGAGGTGGCGTTCATCGCTAGTAGCCTTTGTCATCTCGACCCGTCACTAAGTAGGGGTGACTACACCGTAGCCACTTGCTGCCCGTGTTGATTTCCCGGCATCTCCCCGTTGTCTCCGCGTTGTCTCCGCGTGTCCCCGCGTGCGCCCACTCCCCCTGTCTCCTTGTCGTGCAGGTGTTCCTGCGCGAGAGCCTGGAGCTGCGTCTGGAGACGGAGCGCGACGCGGTGTTCAAACGCGCGGCCGTCGCGCTGCAGGCGCACGCACGCGGCATGCTCGCCCGGTACGTACACACACACACACAACAACAACCGCCATTCGCCACTAAGTGGCGGTGATATCACCACGGCGCTTGTGCCAGGCCAGGTGCACCTTGAGGCCACGTGAAGTGTCGAAGGCTCGCCGACAGGAGATCACGGGACAGACCCAGGTGTCATGGGCTGCCTGACCGAGATGAGTGGCAGATGTTGTGTTTTAGCTGCCTGGTGCATCCTTCACGAACCTCCTACACAGAGTCTGATCTTGACACTGCTGGTACCAGTCATCGGCAAGTCCGATCAGCTCCACAAACCTACGCAGCAGCATTTCTTTGAACTGTGGGAGGAAACCCGGCGAAAACTCATGCGGACACGGGGAGAACATGTAAACTCCACACAGAAAGGCACCCGAGCCGAGATTCGAACCTGGGACCTTCTTGCTGATCTTCGTCTTTAGATGGATAGATGTTTATTATTACAGCAGTATTTACACGCGGTGTGTCTGCGCGTGTCGCGTGCCCGTGGGACGCAGGCGCCGCTACGGCGTGCTGCGCACCAGCGCTCTGCTGCTGCAGCGCTGGCTGCGCGGGCGCCTGTGCCGCCTGCGCTTCCTGCGCTGGCGCCGCGCGGCGCTCACCGCCCAGCGTCTCCGTCGCGGGGTGCTCGCCCGCCGGCGCTGCGCCGCCCTGCGCCACGAGCGCCGCATCCGCGCCGAGGAGGAGAAGGAGCGCCAGGACAGGTGTGTGTGTGTGGCCCGCCCGCGGCGCCGCTCGCGGTGTGGGCGAGGGGTGGCGGTGTGGGTTAGGTCTCATCAGTAGCCTTACCCCCCCTCGTGAGTCGGGGTTTCCATCGTGAGCGTCGATCGACTGGTGTTTAGTTCCACAGCGAGTACAAACTATGCGTGCTGCCGCCACCATGGCCACTACTACCACCGCCGCCACAATGACCACCACTGTCATCACCGCCACCATCCCACCACCGTCACCCCCAACACCACCACTGCCACCACCTCCACCACCAGGAATCCCGTAAAGAGCTTGCAAGCTCACCGTTGTTGTCGCTGCTAATGCTGTTGTTGTTGCTGATAATGGCTGCTCGTGCCTCGCAGGGAAAGGGAGAGGATGGAGAGGGAGCAGGCAGCCCAGCAGGTGAGTGTCTCCCTCTGGTATGGAGGAGTTACAGGGCAGGGAGGTGGGGTCAGAGGGCAGGGAGGTGTGCTCTCACTGACTAATAATAATAATAATTTCAATTTATATAGCGCCTTTCACCCGAGGGTCACAAAGCGCTGCACAAGGGCCGCGAAGAGGACGGCATGTCAATAACGAAAGAATAAACAATAAAAACCAAAGCAACAGAAAATAAATTATTAAGGTGTCAATGTTGCTAGACGTGGTGGTGATGACCGTGAAGGCGCTCTATATAATGCTATTATTATTAATATTACCGTGATTGTGGTGATTGTGGAGTGTGGTGATGTTAACAATGGTAGTGGCCGTGTAGGTGCTGGCGATGGTGGTGGTGGTAGGGGAATAGATTGATAGATACATGTTTATTTATTATTACAGCCGAAAATACCCAGTGAGCCAGCAAGGTCTTTACAGGATTTCTGAGACGCAACAAACACGCGAATTGACAAAAGTAAACATCACAAAGGAACACAACAAAAACGTAAAATAAACATTGAAACCCAGCATTGCGCACATAAGTAACCACATAAATAAATAAATAAAACTACGATGTAGTTTAAACAGTTAAACATTGCGATGGCTAGTCGGGGGTGTCGGTAGCGCAGCCCTTGTCCGTAGTGACGGTTCCATCGCTCGCCGTGTTCCAGAAGGAGCTGGAGATGCGTTTGCTGGCGGAGGCGGCAGCCGTGGCGGCGCTGCGGGAATTACCGGCGGAGGAGACTGACCCCGATGGTGACCCCGGCGGCGACCCCGGCGCGGCGCCGGGCGGCCTGCGCGAGATCCTGCGGCTGGAGCGGCAGATCGCGCGGCTGCAGCGGGAGAAGCGGGAGCGCGAGGCCGAGCTGACTCGCGACGGGCGCCAGCGGCTGCTGCTGATCCGCAGCCAGCACGGGGCGGCACATGCGGTGCGGCACACACGCACGGACACACGCACGAGCGCGCACGCACTCACGGACGGACACATACACACACAGCCAGCATGTGGCGGCACACACAGTGTGGCGCACACGGATGCACACGCACGTATAAACGCGCACAGGCACGCGCGCACTCACAATAACAGTGCAATGAAAGCAGCGCTAACGCCGTCATAATGACGATGATGATGACGACGACGATGATGATGAACCCCCCGTCAGCCCGAGCAGCCGGGAGCCCCGGACGCGGGAGAACTGCCAGAGACGGCACCGGCGGTGACGGCACCCGCACTCCCAGCATGCCCGGCTGCCCCCGCTGTGGGCGGCAGCCACGCTGAGACGGCGACCGCGGAGTTGCCCCCGCCGCCCGCCCTGCCTGGCGCGGACGAGCTCCAGCCTGAACTCCAGGTGGGCACGGCGTGGTGCTGCTGCCCACCCACTCCCTCGTGTGCCGGGCCGGAATTGATCGGCCCTCGCTAATAGCACTTGTTCCACCAGTTGATGATAAGACCTAACTCGTTCATTCATTCGTTACAAAAAACGCTTAATCCTGTACAGGATCGCGGTGAGCCGGAGCCTATCCCGGCAGACACAGGGCTCATGGCAGGGCTGTACCCAGGATGGGAAGCCAGTCCATCACAGGGCACCGGGGGGAAAATTTAGTTAGCAGGCCGCTTAACTCATGCAGAATGTCTTTGGACTGTGGGAGGAAACACCCCCATATTCGTGTCTTGTCACCGGTCATTCTCGCTCCGGCTTTGACATATCGCCATGGCGATCCTCGCTGGTGGGTGGGTAGGGGGAGGGGGCGATGGTCGTTGTTGTTTCCGCGACGGCGTCTTGTCGCCGCGGTGACCGTTCCCGTGGCGACGGTCGCCAGGGAGCGGGCGGCGAGGAGGACGAGTTGGAGCGGCTGGAGCTGGAGGCCCTGCAGGCGGCGCGCGAGTTCGTGCTGGAGCTGGGCCTGTACGACCTCGGGGAGGGGGGGTCGCCCCCCCCCAAGCCCCCCCGCTTCCCCGACCCCTTCGCCCCCGCCCCCCACGACGACGAGGACGAGGGCTTCGTCGCCGGCGACGACGGGTTCAAAGGTCAGCCGCGCCGCGAACCCCGCACGCGGCTTCCCTCGCGACCTCCGCCCGACCTCGCGCGACTTCCGTGCGACGTCCGCGTGACCCCTTGCCCACGGGACGTTTTTGCGAACTCACCCCCTCCTCGCCCTGCCCCCGCCCGCACCCCCGCACCCCCCGCCCCCCCGCGTCCGCGAGCAGCCTCGGCGGGACGCTGCTCGGAGATCTGGGCGGACGACGCGAGGCCGGGCGGCGGGACGGGCGAGGCGGAGGAGGCGGACTTCGAGGAGGAGGACGAGGACGGCGGCGACGAGGGGGGCGGGGGCCGCTCGGCCCGAGGCGGCGGAGCCGGGGGGGCGGTGGCGCTGCGCCGCGCCGCCGGACGGGCGGTGCACGCGCGCCAGCACTCGGCGTCGGGCGAGTCGCGGCTGTCGCTGGGGACGTACGCGAGCTCGGGCGGCACGTACCGCTCGCTGTCGGAGGGGCGCACCTCGTCCGTGAGCGGCGCACCGCACTGTCGCGCCGCGCCGTTGCGTCGTCACCATATCCGCGTTGTCACCATAGCCGCGTCGTCACCATAGCCACACCCCGTTAACGCTACAAGGGGGATCTTTGTCTCGTGCTTGTGGGGAGCAGAAGTGTAGCGGCTTGCGCACCGTGCGCTGCCCTCGGTGCGACACGCGTACAAACAAACACTCGCTCCGTTATACATAGAGGAGCTGTGGTGGTTTGGTGCACCGCGCCACGAACCCGGCCACCCGCGTTCGATTCTCGGCCAAACACCCTCGCCCTAGTGGGTGCGCAAGCCTTCGTAGGTGCTCACAGCGCTGTGGAGGCTTTATGGGAGATGTTTGTGCGTGCAGCTGGAGGACAGCGAGGATGAGTTGGAGTCCCTGTTGAGCGACGAGTCCGGGCGCAAGGAGGCTCTCTACAGCTCCGTGGGCGTGCCCTACTTCCACAGCTTCCTCTCCATCAAGGGTACCCGCTCACCCACTCACCCGATGCACATGCTCCTCCTCCACGTCCTCCTTCTCCTTCCCCTCCACTTCCTCCTATTCTACCTGCTTCTCCTTCTCCACCTTCCTCCTCCACCTCCCTCTTCCCTTCACCTCCTCCTCCTCTATCCTCTTATACTCCTTTCTCTCCTCCTCCACCTCATCGCCCTCTCTCCCTCCTCCCCCCCTGCAGGCGGGCTGATGAACACGTGGCGCCGCCGCTGGTGCGTCCTCAAGGACGAGACGTTCCTGTGGTTCCGCGCCAAGCAGGAGGCGCTGAAGGCCGGCTGGCTGCTCAAGAAGGGCGGCGGCGCGTCCACGCTGGCGCGCCGCGGCTGGCGGCGCCGCTGGTTCGTGCTGCGCGGCGCCACGCTCACGTACTACGACGGCGACGCCGAGGACAAGCCCCGCGGCACCGTCGGCGTGCGAGCCGCGCGGTGAGGAGATAATGCGCGAGCGAGCGCGAGGGGCCGCACTAAGCCGCGGAGCGCGGCCGCGCGGTGTTGCGTGGCGGCACCGCGCCGTGTTACACAGTGTCAACACACTGCACTGCGTCGTATAGCGTTGCCGCAATCCATCGCCACTGGGGATGCAAAGGCGGTCGGACGTGGTGTTGGCCGCCCATCCCCTCGTTTGTTTTTTCCGGCCTTCACAGGTGCTATTCGCTAAAAGCACTTGCCCAACAACGCGTTAAAGGCCGTATGGGGGATCTTTGTGTGTGTGTGTGTGCGTACACAGAGAGATCCTGGACGGTGGCGGCCGCGAGAATGGTATCGACATCGTGATGAACGAGCGGAAATATCACCTCGTCGCCGAATCTCCAGAGGACGCCAGGTGACAGCCCCCCCTCCTCCTCCCTCACTCCCCCCTCCCTCCCCACCAGTGCACCGCGCTACGAACCCGGCGACCCGAGTTTGATTCCCTCTCGCGGCAAACACTAGCGATGATTGGAGGCGCAGGAAGCCCAGGATCGGTACACCGGTGTGTAAGCATCCAGCTAGGGAGACAAAGGTGGTGTGGTGCCGCCAACTGACCCGTGCCAACAGTACGTGACCCTACGGTCTGTTAAGACTGCGTGGGGGACGTGTGTGTTTGCAGTGAGTGGTTCAGCATTCTGAGCCGAGTCCACGCGGCGTCCGACAAGGAGCTGCAGCACATGCACAGTGAGCAGGCGAACCCCAAGAACGCCGTGGTGAGACGCACACACACACACGCACCGACACACGCACATACACTGACACGCAGCACACACACGCACCGACATACACACACCGACACACGCACGCACAGACACGCATGCACAGACACGCGCGCACATGCGCACACACACCGACACGCACACACACCGACACACGCACACACCAACACGCAGCCACATGGCAACACGCACACACTGACATGCACGCACACAGAGAGTGACGTGCGGTGACGCGCCGTGCCCCCCGCTCGCCGCGTGTGCAGGGCACGCTGGACGTGGGCGTCATCGACTCGGTGTGCGCCTCCGACAACCCCGACCGGTCAGCGGCACCCACGGGGTCACGGGGGTTCAGGCTCGAGCCAGGGTGTTGCGGTTAAGGGTTAGCTGTAATCACGCGCGTGTGCGTGCAATTCCGTGCGTGTGCGTTATTGTGCGCGTGCGTAATTGAGCGCGGGTGTGCCTGCTTGTTTATAATTGCATGGGTGCGTGTGTAATTGCGTGTGTGCGTGTAATTGCGCGCGTGCGTGCCCTCAGGCCGCACGGCTTCGTGATCATCACGGCGGAGCGCGTGCTGCAGTGTAACGCCGACTCGGCGGAGGAGATGCACCACTGGATCGCGCTGCTGCAGCGCAGCAAGGGCGACGCGCGGGTCGACGGGCAGGAGTTCATCGTGCGCGGTGAGCGCTCCCGGCTCGCGCGACACTCGCTTCCGCGCTCGCTCGCACGACTGCGTATTGCTCGCTCGCTCTCACTCGCTCACAAACGTCCTTGCTCAGCCGCACGCTCGCGTACCCGCCGCAGATTGCGCGAGCGCGTTTTAGTCCGCCGAGCGAGACGCGTGCCGCTTGCGGCGCAGACTCGTGACGTACCGTGACACACTACGCGTCCCCCCCGCCCCCCCCCCGTGCCTCCCGCATCCTCGCCCCCGCCAGGGTGGCTTCACAAGGAGGGGAAGCCCGGCAGCGCCCGCAGCGGCCACAGCGGCGCCGTCCCCAAGCTGAAGAAGCGCTGGTTCGTGCTGACGCACAACTCGCTCGACTGCTACCGCAGCGCAGAGCGAGCCGCGCCCAAGCTCGGCACTCTGGTGCTCAGCAGCCTGTGCTCCGTGAGCCAGCACGACGACACCACCGGTAGGCCCGCCCACCCCGGCCAGCGCGAGGCCCGCGATGCCAGTCAGCGCCTTTCTGTGTGGCGTTTGTGCGTTCTCTCCCCCTGGTCTGCGTGGGTTTCCTCCGGGTTCTCAGTTAATTGGCCGGTGACGTCATAGTATATGGGACGCGGCGTCTGGCGGGTTGGCGCTGGCTGACCGCGTGGCTGAATCCCCGCCTCGCTAAGCCGCCGTGTCCGTGTCTCGTCCGTGACCAGGCGTAGAATTTGCACCAATGCCTTCAACATTGAATTAATTCTGTGCCACACATTCGAATTCGCAAATGTACGTATTTACCTGATTTATTAGTAGCGCCGGTTGGCATCTGCCAGTTTTACTTGGAGGGAAAAAAGAGAAATGTCTTTATCCGTTCTGGCGATGACAGATAGATGTTTATTATTACAGCAGAAAAATACCCAGTGAGCGTGCAAGCTCTTTACGGGATTCCTGCGACACAACAAACATGCGAATTGACAAAAATAATTTAAAATAAAAATACTAATATAAAAAATAATAAATTATCATCACACACCACCCCAGTGGCCCCCTCTGCCCGCCAACGCCCAGGATCGCCAACCGTCGGCCAAACCCTGGACACAACGTGGGTTTACAATGCAGACGGTGACGATGCGAATGGTGGCGGTGCGTTTATTAATGGTGTCGACTGTGTCGTGCCGCCGTTCGTGTCGCCGCCGCCGCGCAGGCTACTGGTGCGTCGTGGTGCACGGCAGGAAGCACTCGTGCCGCCTGTTCACGCGGCTGCAGAGCGAGGCGGCGCGCTGGGCCGACTCGGTGCAGTCCGTCATCGAGTCCAAGGTCCCGGTCGAGACACCCACCCAGCAGCTCATCCAGGAGATCAGGGTGCGCGCACCGGCAACGCGCACCGCACGCACCGCCACCCGCGCACCGCCCGGCGAAAACCAACGCGGACACGGGGAGAGAACGTGCAAACTCCGCACAGAAAGGCACCTGCACTTCCGCGGACGCAGTTCGGACTCGGGTGGTCGATGATGATCATCAACTGCTGCTCTCCTGACGCCCCTGCCTCTCCCCCCCATCCCCTCCCCCCCACAGGACAACGGCGCGAACCCGGAGGTGGTGGAGCAGATCTACCGGCGGAACCCGATCCTGCGCTACTCGCCGCACGCGCTGCACTCGCCGCTGCTGCCGCTCCCATACGGCGACGCCAGCCTCTCCCGTGAGTGCCCGCGGACGCCCGCGTCACGTGACCTGCCCTACACACGTGTACACGTCTGTCAAAGACAAGTATAAAGATCCCCCGTATAGCCTTAACAGACTGTAGAGGCAAGTACCGTTAGCGAGCACCTATGAAGGTCGACGCGGCGCACGAGCGGGTGGGCGGGCAGCACCATGCCCGGCTGCCTTTGTCTGCCTAGTGGCGATGTTTACACACCGCACTAGGTCCTCATTTGAGGCAGAGTCGACCTGGGGGAGGCCCAGGACTGGTTCAGCACTAGTGTTAGCCGTGAGCAAGATTCGATCTCGGGTCGCCAGGTTTGTAGCCCGGCGCGCTAACCGCTGAGCCGCTGAGCTACCGTACAGATGTGTCCACACGGGTATTGTTCTGCTGTAATAGTAAACATCTCCCTCCCTCCCCACCCCACCTCCCTCACCCTCCCTCCCAATAAAGGAATCCCATAAAGCGCTTGCAAGCTCACCGGTATTTTTCCGCTGTAACAACAAACCGCCTATCTCTCTATCCCCCTCCCTCCGTCCCCGCGCACCGCAGTGCAGCGCTCGTGCGGCTACGGGCGCCTGCAGGAGGAGGCGGTGCGCCTCTTCCAGCGCGTGCAGGAGCTGGAGACGGCGCCCGACCCCGTGCCGCTGCTGCAGGCCGTGCTGCGCACCTGCCGCCACCTGCGGCCGCTGCGCGACGAGCTCTACCTGCAGCTGGTGAAGCAGAGCAGCGCCCACCCGGCGCCCGGCTCGCCCGCAGCGCTGCGCCTCTGGCAAGCGCTGGCGTGCGCCGCCTGCGCCCTGCCGCCGGGCCGCGCCGTCCTGCGATACCTCAAGATCCACCTCAAGCGGTGAGTGGCGCCCGGGGGTCGCTGGGACGGGCGGATCGGCGGTTCGAATTCGATTTGATTCTTCGAAGCTTGATCGTTATGACAGTTTCCCATTGCAACAAGTTCTTCTTTAGTTGCAGACAGCCCTTCAACATTTATAGATATAATAGTCAGTGCTGGCCTTAAAGGTGGGCATTGACCTCTCTTCTTGCTCCAGACTGATGGGCTTCTGGCATCTGTTGAGCTTCTGGACATCGTTGTCTTTCAGCTTGGCTTCGAAGTGTTTGGTAGAATTTACTTGAAAGGGATCGCGACGTGAACGCTTCTACCTTGACCCGGTTTTTGTACCGGGGAGTACGGGCGAATCGTTATTTCCGCCCCACCCGCCCGCACGTGCTGTTGCGAGCGGGGAGCGGCGGCTCGGCGGTTAGCGCGCCCTGGCTACAAATCTGGCGACTCGAGTTCGATTTCCGCCCACGGCCAACACCGGTGATTATTTTCTGAACCGGTCCCGGGCCTCCCCTAGGTCGATTCAGCCTCAAATGAGTAGCTAGTGCGTTATGTAAACATTGCCGCTAGGGAGACAAAGGCGGCCGGGCGTGGTGCTGGTCAACCCACCTCTTCTTGTGCCGTGTCGGCTTTCATGGGTGCTCGCTAACGGCACGTGACCCTAGAGTCTATCGAGGCTATACGGGGAGTTTTTGTCTTTCCTTCGCCCACTTACTTACCGGTACGTCGTACCGGACCGTAACAGCTTACTTTTCAATTCAGTTCAACTTTATTGTCAATTCTGCCATATGTAGGTGATGCGCGGGTAAGTTACGTGATGGAGGGAGTAGGTCACGTGACGTGGGCAGGGTTGGCGGAGGCATCGGTGTCGGGAGTTCGGGGCTTGGGGGTAAACATTCGCGTTGACTGTTGGGGTTAGAGTTGATGCGGTTAACTTTTTAGACGCTTTCCTCGATGTCTCGGGGCACTGTGTGTGAAAAGGATAACGACCAAAGCGGCTGGCGGCAGGATAAGAGCCAAAGCCGATTAGCAAGAAAGCGGTTTTACAAAAAGACGTCGTTTTTATTTGCGACTTAAAACTATCGGCGAGTGTCGGCAGCAGGCGGACGTGCCTGGCGGTGCGTTTGCCCGTGCCTACGCGCGCATTATTCTGCGTGCGTGTTCCCGTGGACTTTACAGATCAACAAAGTAAGCCTTGTACCGATGTAGGCTTACACGGCTCGATTCATGATGGTTGCTTTTCAGAGCTGTTCTTTCGGGATAGCCGTGTCGAGCGATCACCATCTCTCCCTCGCGATGTTGTAGGAGGCGAAACGTCGCGAAGCGATCGCTCGACACTGCTATCCCGAAAGAACAGCTCTGAAGCGCAACCGTCAATACGTGTGTTTTTTTGTGTCGCAGGAATCCTGCGTAGGGCTCGCAACCGCTTATTTTTCTGCCGCAATAATAATAACCAACATCCATCTATCCATCGTCTATCCCTCGGGTGCGCGAGCAGGGCCCGCGAGGAGCACGCGGGCTCGGAGACGGAGCAGCTGTGCGCGTTCGTGCAGGACGCTCTGCGGCGCTCGCGGCCCCGCGAGGCGGCGCCGTCGCGCGCCGAGCTGCGCGCCGTGATGGCGCGCGCCGAGATGAGCGCCACCGTGCACTGCCACGGCGGCGGCGCCTGCCGCATCTCCGTGCACCCCTACACCACCGCGGGCGAGGTGCGCCACTCTCCCGATGCGGGCGCGTGACAGGCAGACGGACGGAGGTTCCCCTTTCCCCCCCCGCGTAGACTGTAGCGGACAGCAGGGGCGAGTGACGTTAGCGAGTAGTGACCCGTGAAGGACGGGACGGCGTACGAGCGGGTGGTGCGGCGTGTTTCCGCGTAAGTGTGTCCGCGCGTGTGTGTCGGCCTTCACAGGTGCTACTCGCTAACGGCACTTGCCCCTACAGTTTGTTAAGGCTATACGTGGGGTCTTTGTCTTTGTGCCGCGTCGACACACGTGAATCCGGCTCACGGCCAACACCAGTGACGCTTTTCTGAACCGGTCATGGGCCTCCCCTAGCGTCGACTCGGCCTCAATTGAGTACCGAGTGCGGTGTGTAAACATCGCCACTGGCTGCGCGTGCATGTGTGTTCGCATCTGCGTGTGTTTATGCACGCGTGCGTGTATCCGCGTGCGTGTCTGCATGTGTGTGCCGTGTCCGTGCGTGCGAGCGTTTAGTAGTGTGTGTGTGTCCGCGCGTCTACACGTGCGTGCGTCCACGTACCGTGTACGATCGTGTACGTGTGCGTTCGTGCGTGCGTCCAGGTGGTGGAGAAGCTGCTGCGGGGCCTGGCGATGGAGGAGAGCCGCAACTGGTTCTCGCTGTTCGAGCGCCGCGACGGCTGCGACCGCGCCGTGGAGGCGCGCGCCCTCGTGGCCGACGTGCTCGCCAACTTCGAGAGGTGAGCGGCCCAACGGCCGTGCCGCCACTCCTACCACACGCGGCACAACCGCCGTCCAAAAGATACTCCATGTACCCTTAACAGACTGTAGGGTCAAGTGCTCTACTACCCAACCTCTGCAGCTCAAAAGACCTTGCGGAGTTCAATGAAAATGCAAGGGGCTGTGTAAGAAAATGGGAAACTGTAATTTAACATCGCGCTTCGAAGAATCGCAAAGAAGAAGTGAGTACCTATGAAGGTCGATATGGCACACGAGGAGGTGGGTGACCAGCACCGCGCCTGGCCGCCTTTGTCTCCCTAGTAGCAATGTTTACACACCGCACTCGCCGTGCCGCCGCTCCCACCTCGTGCACTCTGGCCGTGCGTTCTTGCGGAGGAGCGGTAGCGGCTAACGCCACTTGCCCCGGCGGTCTGTTGAAGCTCTGGGGGGGATCTTTGTCTGTGTGCGTGCGACAGGCTGGCGGACGAGCGAGGTTTGCGGGACGCGGAGGAGCCCGGTGGATCGGGGGCCGCCGCGGGGGGGGCCGCGGGGGGCGCCGCCGTGGGGGGCGCAGCCAAGGGCGGCGCTCAGCTCTACTTCAAGCTCTACTGCTTCCTGGACACGCACGGCGTGTCGCCCGACAGCGTCGAGTTTGCGTTCATGTTCGAGCAGGTGAGCGCGCGAATCGCACACGCGCTGTCATCGTGACGCGATTCTATCTATAGTAGTGGTCGCGGTAATGTCAACGTGATCGAGATGGCGACGGTGATGTCACGGCGGTGATGGCGATGCGGCGGTGAAGTTGTGGTGATCGCGATGTTGACGGCGGTGTCACGGCGATTCCATTACCACGGCGCTTCTATGTTGATTTTCTCGATACCGGGGGCGGCGATGATGTGGGGTGACGACGGCAGGGGTGGCGGTGTCACTTCCGACACGTCACAGTGATGATGACGTGGTAGTGAAGGCGATGCCTCGGCGGCAAAGCGGTGTTGACGGTCGCCCCGCGCGCCCCTCTCCCCCGTCGCCAGGCCCACGAGACGGTGATCAGCGGCCACTTCCCGGCGCCGGACGAGACCCTGCAGCAGCTGTCGGCGCTGCGGCTGCAG
>JAZEWU010000028.1:7412000-7436317 GCA_036362915.1 Geotria australis | reverse complement strand
CACTGCGAGACGGGGTCCTTCACGGAGACAGATGGGGCCTTCATCGAGATGGGGCCTTCATTCATATTTGGCCTTTACTGTAGAAAGGGTCCATGTCATCTGTGCCATCTACCTCACAATTTGTATCGAAGTGCGCATCATCAAAAGAAGAGTCGACTTTAGAAACCATTGTCAGTCAAGAGGAATCCACTGCTGGATGACAGCATCTCTAAGTCGCCACCGTCTCCCAGGCTACCCCGATGCAACGACCCACCCAGCGCTGCACAAAAGCCGGTTTCTTGGTCGCTCCACCTGCCCAGTGGGTGGGTACTCTCCTCTTCGTCTTCCCTCCCTTGGCTGCTGCTGCGTTGCTACTGTCGACCGCCAGCCCTCACCCCTACTAGTGACATGTCCTGCCCAAAACCACTAATTTGTAAAAGTGTTCAACTTTAACCACTGTGTAAATGAATTAGCACGTTAATTCCTGCTTTCAAAAGAATACAGCGGCGGCACTTTGGAGCGGTGAGTAGCGCTGCTGCCTCACAAGAAGGGCCCGGGTGCGATTCCCAGCTCGGGTGCCTTTTTATGTGGAGTTCGTATGTTTTCTCCGTGTATGCGCGGGTTTTCGCCAGGCGCTCCGGTTTCCTCCCACCGTCCAAAGACACACTGCTGCTGCCTAGGTTAATTTACCCGCTGACTAAATTGCCCCCCAGTTCCCTGCGATGGACTGGCATCCCATCATGGGTAATATCCCTGCCTTGGGCTCTGTCTGCCGCGATGGGCTCCAGCCCCCCTGCGACCCCCCCACAGGAGTAAGCGGGGACTGATAACGACAGCCATGCGACGGCGCGCCCAGCGCACTACCAGCCCTCACCCCGCACGACTACAACGACCGAAATAACGGGGCGACGACGCTGTGGGGGTGGTCTGCGTGACGTGTGAGCGCGGGGGTGTCGGGGCTCCGGAGGGTGACCCCAATCCTCCCCACGCCCCCCTCCACCCCGCCTCGCCCCCTCCGCGCGTGATTGTCTGCAGCAGGAAACAGGATGTGCATTATTTCTAAAATAACACAGCGAGCCGCCTTCTCCTTTCACGAGTGGCGAGCCGGGGCCGGTGGCGGGGCCGCTGGAGGCCGTGCGGGCGCCGCGACCCCGGCGGCACCCCCCGTGTGGTCGCCGGGAATTCTCGGGTTCTGTCCGATGTGCTGGGACAGCAGCTCCCTGCTCCAGCGTGTGGATGTATCATCTCACTGTCAGAAACCGCTTAATCCTGAATAGGGCTGCGGTGAGCCGGAACCCATCCCGGCAAACACAGGGCACGAGGCAGGGCTACACCAAGTCCCGCAGGTCTGCGCAGGTACCTGAGGGGACACCCTCGCGGGGGGGGGGGGACGACCCTCGCGGGGGGGGGGGGACGACCCCGCGGGGGTCACCGCGGGACACCGTGCGTCCCTGTGTCTCGGGCGCCACTCACCAGATGTCGGCCTTGCGGCCATAGCCCTCGCCGCTGATCACCTCGGGGCTCATCCAGTAGGGCGTGCCGCTCACCGTCTTCATGCCGGTGCCCGTCAGGCAGATCGTCTGCAGGCGCTTGCTGGCGCCAAAGTCGCCCAGCTTCACGTTGCCCGCCGAGTCGCGCAGGATGTTGGCTCCTGGGGTCGCAGGGCACGCACCCACGCCGGTGTGTGTGTCAGGAGGTGTGTACGCTATAATGCCTCTAGGTGCACCTGGCCTGCCGCGGTGACGTCACGGCCACTTAGTGGGGAACGGCGGTCGTCGTTGCGCTACAATGCAGCGGCGGTGGAGCGGTAAGTGCCCCGCGCTACGAACACCGGGACCCTAGTCCGGTTTCTGCTCAAGGGCAACACCATTGAAAACTTTCTAAACTGGTCCTGGGCCTCCCCCTAGATCGACTTAGCCTCAAACGATTACCTAGAGGGTCTCCGTGAAGCCGCAGCCTATCCCAGAAGACACAGGGCTATACCCAGGATGGGACCTCAGTCCATTTGAGACAAAGTAAAAAAATATTTCCCAACTTGCTGTACAACGGCACAGCATGTAGAGAAAACTACAGCACCGGGAAGACAAAAACCGTCGATTATAGCGTTGGCCATGTACCCGTGTGCTGTGCTGGCCTTCATAGGTGCTCACTAACCGCACTATGGAGCACTGCCTTGTCTGCGCTCTACTACCCAACCTCTGCAGCTCAAAAGACCTTGCAGAGTTCAATAAAAATGCCAAGAACTGTAAAGAAATGGGAAACTGTCATATAACCATCACGTTTCGAAGAATCGAAAAGACTAACCGCAGTTGCCCCACCAGCCTACTAAAGGCCCCACGTTGGATCTTGGTGCTTGTGAGTAGGAGGAGGAGTGGAGCGAGCATACCCTTGATGTCGCGGTGCACGATCATGTTGGAGTGCAGGTAGTGCACGCCCTCCAGGATCTGCCGCGCGTACCGCCGCGTCAGGTTCTCCGTCAGCGCCCCGTAGGCCTTCAGCTGGTCCTTGACGGAGCCCTGCGCACGCCACACACCAACACGACCGCAACGGTCAACCGGCTTGCGATAATCCACCACTCGTAACGCGCCGCTGCCGCCGCCACGCAGTATTCGTTCGCTCTCAAACGACGACAAAGAACGACTCTAAAGGCGTGAGGAACCGCACAGAAGCGAAGGACGGGGAAGGTAGCCACGCGGTAAGCCGGTGTCGACGTTAGCTACACACTTCGTCCTCTATGTGTTAAGATGTTATCGGCCAAAGAGTGAGCGTTATCTTTAGCTGTCGGCGCTTGCTCTATGCGTCGGTCAGAGTAGGCCTCCCCACGGCCAGGCGCTCGTAGCTGTGCAATGATCTCATCCGTCACCCACCTCAGTGGCGGGTGCCACACGTTTTAGGAACACTATCGGCAATGGCTTGAAGCTGCGGTCACTACCTTCGATGAGCAATCTTAGATCCAAATTAAAATGTCTGCCTAGCTGTAATTGAAGATGTTAATTTGTGTTTGAAATGTTGCACTTGTTCGCTCTTAATTTGCAATAAGCTACCTAGAACTTTTCCCCATCGCAATGTTTAACTGTATTAACTACCTTGGATTTATTATGTATTATTTATCTAGTCACTTATCAATAATTATTATGTGCAACGCTGTGTGTAAATGGTAATTTTTTGTGTTTGTTTGGTTTATTTGTTACTTTTATACATCTTTTTAGTTATGTAAATGTACGTGGTGTGTCGCAGGACTCCTGTAAAGAGCTTGCAAGCTCACTGGGTATTTTTCCGCTGTAATAATAAACATCTATCTATCACCTCCCCCGGCGATGCAATGTTTTTCGACGGAACCTAGGCCGCCCTTGCGAAAAGAGGCGACGGCGTTCCGCGCGTCCCGAAAGGGTTTAAGTTCAACTCCCGGTTAAGTGAAGGACGCGGCTACGATCGGCCGAGGGGAGACGCACCCCAGGCATGAACTCCATGAAGATGGAGAGAGTGCGGTCTACGGCGTCCTGGAGGCAGCCGAAGTACTGCACGATGCGCTCGTGGTGCAGGTTCTTGAGCAGCTGGATCTCGCACTCGAGCGCCTTCACCTCCTGCTCGCGCCGAGGGCAGCCGCGCCGCACCGCCACCACCGTTAGGCCACAACATCACAACAAACCGCCGTGACACCGCAGAACCACACCGTCACACCAAACTGTCACCACCACCGCACTGTGACGTGGCGCCATGCCGTGCCGATACACCACGATGCTGCTCAAATTACGCACTCCCAGAAGGCCGGTGGGCCAGTGTGCTGCGTAGGAGATACATTTGTCACGTGGCAACACCCATATGCTAAGGAAGGCATTACCGTCCACTTACATACATTCTTACTTATATTCTTCGTTACTTATCCGTAACCACAACGGGGATTTTATCGTCTCCGAACGTTCTTGACGTAACCCAGGCCGCCCTCACGGACGAACCCCTCGGCGGGGTCGTTTAAGTTCACCTCCCCGGTTAAGGTCGCGGCCGCGATCTGCCGACGAACGTTTCCGCCGTGCGGCCGGCGCGTCGGCTCCTCACCTTGCTGGTCTCCAGGCTGTCGGGGTCGAACTGCACCTGCTTGACGGCGAGCTCGCGGCCCGTGTCCGCGTCGTAGCACAGGAACACGCGCCCAAACGCGCCCTGCCCCAGCAGCTTGCCCAGCCGCCAGTTCGTGGGCGCCCGCGGGGCTGCGGGTCGCGTGCAGAGCGGGGAGAGGGAGGGGCGGCACACGCGCGGCGGTTGCGGTCGCTGGGAGAGGTCACGGCGCCAACAGACGCTGCATCGCCGGAGGGGCTGCGACGGCGCAACGGCCCCGACTACAGCCGCTGCGGCACGACTACAGCACGGCCACACCACCAATGCGGCTCCAGCTCCCGCGATAACCCCGTAACATATTGGACACAGTGTCTGACGGGTTGGTGCCGGCTGACCGCGTGGCTGCCTCCCCTCCACTTCTCTGTAGTTTCACGCAGCGCCTTGGGAACCTCTGGGTGAAAGTTGCTACGGCATAAATGTAATCGATTGTTATTATTAACCACGGCAGGCACTGTGGAACCAGAAGCGGCAGTTGTTTCGTGCCAACACGCGCCTGGAGTACAGGGAGAAGACCTGCCACGCAGAAAGAGCTCGTGAACCCGCTCGGTCCGCTGCCATCTCTCCGCCACCTGGCAGCCCAGTGGTGGGTTTACGAGTTTCCCAACTCTCGGTGCGATCCGCCAACCCTCGCTTCCAGACCGCTGGATCGCAGGCGTGTGCCACCACGCCCGGCTAAAAGAAAACGGGGGGCTTCTCCGTGGCACGACCACGAATAAAAGTGGCAGCATCATCGCAGCGAAGTTACATATTTTTTTTGTGCTCAATCACAGGCAAAACAATGGCTTATTGAGTGGGAGGGGAAGCGCTAGCTACAGCTGGCAGCTAAATTTAACGAGCTCCCGTGAGCAAGATAACATCTGTGGGCCCTTTCGTCTGTGGCTGCCGCCCAGGGGCTGCCCCGGCCAAGCGCCCGCCAGACGGCACTACTCGCCGCCACCAGACACTACCACAACACGAACCACAACACCGGCCACAACCGGCCACAACCATCACAAGCACCACACCACCAGGGGCAAATCAGCCGCGATGGCAGCGGTGCGCCAAAGACGTGCCAAAGTACACGAGTGGTGTTTTATCAAAACCCACAATGCCAGCGGTGACCAAATCACAACGCCAGCATTGTCTGACCACAGACATTGGGAGGCCCTAGGCACGGTTGGGTGTTTACAGGAAAATATAGTGGCCAGTGGGGAAGAGTGGCTACAGGGAGAGGCCACACGGCAGACGAAGGAGGGGGAGGTGTGCGGCTTTTTGTCCCTTGGGTTTTAGGTCGGACCAGACCATAAAGATTTACAACTGAGGATGATGGGGGGGATTTTCAGCAGTGTCTAAATACAGCACCGGTAACCACAACAATATGGGAAGAACATTGGCCCGCAGTGGGATATTACACAAAGAATTGCTCTCAAGAGCACACGCACACACATAAGCACCGACACATACAAGAGCCTGGTACCTCTGCACACATAGACAATAATAATAATAATGTCATTGACTCATCCAGAAAAGTCTTACTCTTTCAAATGGGTCCTGCGTTGGGTGTTTGGCAAACGCCCGATTACAAGAGCGTTGAACGTGGGAGCAAACCAGAGCATCTTGCAGAACACCCACGGGATCTCATCGGCGCGGCGGTTAGCGCGCCTCCGCCGCCCACACACACCGCTAAGCGCGCGCGCGCGCGCCACTCACGCCACTCACATCGGCTGGAGTGGTTCATGTCGTTGGCGGAGGGAGTGAGGCCGTCCATGTCGCTGGGCCGGCGTGGCCGCGGCGCCGTGCCGTCTCCGTTCCCGGGAAACAGGCTGCTGCTGCTGCTGCTGCCGCCGATGCCGCAGTTGCCCTGGCCGAGCCCGAACGCCAGCGGGAAGGGGCGCCGCACCCGCGGGAAGGTGCGCCGACCTGCGCGCCCCGCCACCGAACGACGAGACAAAGATCCCCCCGCTTGTGACTTTGGCGGACACGAGTCGGCCCGCATCTGGCGAATGACGTCGCGGCGATATTTTAACGTCGACCGCGAAGCAAACGGCGCGCGGCGGTGCTGTCATTCCGGGGCGTCGCGTCCGCAGCGACAACCGACGGTGGGGGGCACGGGCGCCCGGCGCAGAGGGTCGCGGCCGGCGCCGTCGCGGGCGGGGTCTGGTACCGTCGCTGTTGTCGTGCTGCTGGAAGAAGCCCTGCAGGCGGCGGGGATAGGTGCCGCCCTTGCCAGCGCGTTCCATCAGCCTCGTCTCGTACTCTGCCAGGGGCCGGCCGCGCACGTGTTAAAAATTAGTCATCCACAGGTTGCACCGGCGCGTCTCCAATTCTGCATCGATTTCAAGGTGACGCTCGGCGTCTTCAAGATCGTCGATGGACCACCCCAGCCCCCTCTGTCTCCCGACGAGCAGCCCTTACCCGAGTACTCGTGGTGGTTGTCCGGGAAGCTCTGAGCCCTGGACATGCGGCCCGGGTGGTAGCTGTCACTGTTGAGAGGGCAGCGGGGTGAGAGGGCAGCGGGGTGAGGGCAGGGGGGGGACGGCGGGGCGAGAGGGCAGCAGCAACACAACGGAGAGACTCTCACACAGGTGGCCTGGGTGGCTCAAAGATCAGAATTCTGAGGCTGCATTTGCCGGTTCAAATCCAGGTGTCAGCCACTACACGAGATTAAACCGGTAACCAACCGTGGTATTACACGTGGTACAGAACTTAATTTTGCTAAGTTTCAGCTCTTAGAATTTACAAATGTTTGAGTTGGGAATTACTCTTAAGAACTGCTCGTTCGAGATAGGCATGTCGAGCGTTCATCCTCTCTCCTTTGCCTCCCAACTTGGAGGTATCGTCATGCTTAGGGAGCTTCGTGATGCGTCATACATCAAGGCGTGAACATCTACATCAACACAATGTTTGACTTCACTGTCACAGGAAGAACATTACTCGCAGTGACAAGGTGAGTGGGAAAGTGCTGCCACCTACTCTGGAAACAGAGCTCACTTAAAAGGATCTTCGAAGTAGCTCTGTAACATCCACTTCTGTGGGTTATCTAACACGAAGGGTTGCATTTCTCTGCGAGATAAGATTTAATTCCTTAATTTATTAATGATCAGTTCCCACTCTATCCTGTAACAGGGTCACGGGCTTAAGGCAGAGCAATAACCAGGATGGTATGCCAGTCCATCATAGGGCATCGGGGGCAATTTAGTGAGCAGGCCAATTAACCTACGCAGCATGTCTTTGGACTGTAGGGGAAACTACAGTACCCAACAAAAAACCCCGCAGACACGGGGAGAACATGCAAACTCCACACAGAAAGGCGGCACCCAAGCCGGGAAATCAGCAGCAGCACTACTCGCTGCTCACTGCACAACCGTACTGCCCACTGCGAGAGCTTTAAATTGATTAATCACCTCGTTAGTGCTAAAAGCAAGTGCACAGGGAATGTTCTCGACCAGGCAACAACAAAAACATAAAAGAACATTGGCCAAGTATCCCAAAGCAAGATCCTCGTAACTCAGTGAGAATCTCGAGGATAAACCTCTCAGCATTATAAAGAACACTGTTATTAACCCCAAAAAAATTATTGCAGATTTTCCGTGCTCTGTCGTTGTTGACATGTCGTTCTCTCTGCAGCTTTGTGCAGCGCTTTGTAACCCTCGGCTGAAAGGCGCTATATAAATGCTATTATTATTATTACTGATGGAATGTATCCGAACATCCTGTTCACGTTCATCTAGAACACAATTAAGTTTCACACCAGCGAGAACAGAGACTGAACGTTTCTGTGGAAGGGAACATTCTTGACGTCCCGGAGACCCCTGCTCCCCCCACTGACCCCCATACCCCCCCCAAGACCCCCACTCCCCCCCTCAGACCCCCTCTTACTTTGTGCGGAATCCAGGAGCAAAGTGGAATAAGGGGGTGGGAGTGGGCAGCGATGGTGGAGTGGTTAGCGAGCTGCGCTATGAACCCGGCAACTACCCAAGTTTAATTCCCGGTCATGGCCACCGACATCGGTGACGATTATCTGAACCGGTCCTGGGCCTCCCCTAGGTCGATTCGGCCTTAAATGAGTACCCGATGCGATGCGTGAAGATCAGCACTAGGGAGATAACGGCGGTCAGGTGGTGCTGGCAACTCAGCGCCTCCTGCACCGCGCCAGCCTTCGTGGGTGCGCGCTAACGGCACTTGCCGCAACAGTCCGCTAAGGCTGATACCTCAAGCAGCTGTCCAGAGACTGGCAGCTCCCGCTGATTGAGTTGTCCGCACTGCTCAGTGGGTCAAGCATCTGTAGAGAGACGGGCACACAGCCGGCCGATCAACAACAACAACCACGGTTCGCCACTAAGTGGCGGTGACGTCACCACGGCGCCTGTGCCAGACCAGGTGCACCTTGAAGCCATGCAGAGTGTCGAAGGCTCGCTGACAGGACGTCATGGGACAGATCTAGGTGCCATTTGCTGCCTGACTGAGATGACTGGCTGGGGCACCACCTGTGCTCCCTACCGTGCCAGATTGCTGAGTTTTAGCCGCCCGGCGCTCGGCTTGCTGTTGTCAGCGTCGGTTCTCTGCCCTCTGTCGCTGTTGGAGGGCGACCGATCACACACCACCACCAACAGCTGCTGCCATTGGCCAATAAGTAGCGGTGACTCCACCGCGGCTCCTGTGCCACGCTAGGTGCACCTTGAGGCCACGTGAAGTAAACGCCTTCACGTGCACACACGTACGTGTCAACACACCTCATCAGTGAGCGCACCACACCTCTCACACCTCCTCCCGATCAGGGTGCGTGTTGCATCCCTGTACGCGTGGGTTTACTCTGGATACCCCGGTTTGTTCTCGCATCCCAAACACTTACAAACGGGTGGGATTGGCCAAACGTGCCAATTCAGAACCCTGCCGAATTACAGTCCTGTTAGGCCCCGTTTCACCAGCGTCCTGCGATGGTGCAGATGGTGTACAGTACTGATCTTAGTTACGATCACGGCCGCATAGGTCGCGATACACACAGCGAGTATCGGGATGTACTTTAGATGTATTAGCAGAGTACCCGCCCTCGGGGCGATCCTGTTCCAAGTGCGTAACGCGTTCCGCTGACCGACTGCTTTGACCTAGA
The DNA here is from genome assembly GCA_036362915.1 of Geotria australis. Classification (NCBI taxonomy): domain Eukaryota; kingdom Metazoa; phylum Chordata; class Hyperoartia; order Petromyzontiformes; family Geotriidae; genus Geotria; species Geotria australis. Next base: position 7,427,136 of record JAZEWU010000028.1, on the reverse strand, counting down.
TTTCTTGTAGATGTTCATTTGGGAATATCGCCGGCTCTCTTCTCTGAAAGTTCACAAATGTTTAGCGATAAGTGGAAAGTAAAGCTTAAATATGACAAAAAAATTCCTTGGTGTTGCGCACGTAAAATGTGTTCTTATAAAGGATTCGAACCCGGTACCCTCAGTGCGGACATACATATATACATACAAACATAATAACAATCGCTCCATTGTGTAGATTGTTGTACCGCCCATAGACTCCTCCTGTGATCACGCAGAAGGTTCACATGACCTGTACCAGCAGCAGCATTATCAACGTCCTGCGTCACCCACGGTCATTAAATTTGACCCGAGACCAAGCCAGTCTCGGAATAAATCCGGGATTATTGCTAATCACAACGCTGTGGCCAAATGTAAGGAAATGTAATCTCCAACTTACTAAAGAGTGTTTACCATTTTGTCCTCGCATGGAAGAAGACATCTTGTGCGTTAATTAAAAGCGGATATTGAGCTTGGCTTGGCTGAATATCTGTGTGCGGAGATTTTGAAAACCCTTTATGAGAACGGAACGGGTGCGTTGATACCATGCGGAGAAAGTAACAAAACCGATATTGAAACGGGGAGTTGGGCACGACAGAAATGCTTTTTGCCGACGTTATTCACGAGAGCCGCTCTTTAGAGCTGCTCTTTTGGGTCGGACGTGGCGAGCGTTCCTCGTCGCTCCTTTCCGACGTTTCGCTTCCCAGGTTGAGAGGCATCGTCGGGCGACACGTCGCGAAGGACAGACGGGAAACGCTCATCGCCGCTCGTAACTTAGGAGACATTCTCATCCATTGAGCCACGAAAACCATGAAAACCACAGTAACATTAAAACGCATTTTGACAAAATCGCTTCGGATAAATGAGATTATAGACAAAAACTAACGGGCCTATCGTACTCTCTGTTCCCAGCGCTCCGATTGGCACACGGGCGCCCTGTGGGGGGTGGGGGGTGAGGGGGCGGTGTGTGGTTGGGGGTGGGTGCTGCGGTGGGTAGGTGAGGAGGGACATGCTGCTTCATAGGTTAAATGGCCTGTGAACTAAATTGCCCCGGGTGCCCTGTGATGGACTGGCGTCACGTCCTGGGTATAGCCCTGCCTTGCGCCATGTGTCTGCCGGGATAGGATCCAGCTCACCGCGACACTGGACAGGATTAAGCGGATTCTGACAATGGATGGATGGATGGAATAGTGGTAGTCACACGACGTCGGAGGCGCGTGGAGGGGGAGTGGCTGGGGGGTGCAAGGTGGGTGGGTGGGTGGGCGGGGAGGTCGGGATGTTTGGGGTGGAGGGAGGTGGCATCGTTCAATGGCGGGTACTTCCACCGGTGCCGCCACCCATCTACGCGGAGGCTCGCTGCCCGCCCGCTGCCAGGGGGCTGCCGCCTCGCCTCATATCCGCACTGCCCACGGCGGCGGCAATCACCAATTCCACAAATAGAAAGTAAAATAATACCCCACATACGACTGCGGCAGGCCACAACAAACGGTGGAACACATTGCCAACCCATTTCCATTGTGAGCCGACGAGTCTCTCTGCGCGTCTGTGGGTCCCCGTGAGAGTCTACGGGTTTCCGTGCGAGTCCGTGGTTATCGACTCACGCAGGGGTCGAGCGCTTCGGGGATGAACTCGCCCTCGCTGTTGATGCTGGTGTAGGACCCCTGGCGCGCCACCTGCTGTTGCCCGGCGGGGACGTGTCCCGGCGGGGGGGACGCGCTGCGCTCCCCCGACGGCGAGCCTGGCACGGCACAGCGCCCGGCACGACACGCGCGTCACAACCAAATTAAGCGATCGGACACGCGGGACGTTTCGCTTGCAAGTGGGTCGAGTGCCCCTCAGGCCAGAATCAAGGAAGTGAGAATGTGCACACTGCTCATCCCGCAACGCTTTGTGACCCGGACCAGGTCTCCCTTGAAAAAGGAAACACGTGGTCTCGACGGGCTCTCTCCGACACGCGGTCCGAACGGGGTACGTGACATACGCACGGCGTGGTCGGTAACCGATCGCTCTCCAGGCTTCCCCAGCCTCCCCCAGCCTCCCTGGGCTCCGCCACTCCAGGCCCTGAGGCCCACCCACCCGGGGCTATCAGATGGGCTAAGAGCCCAGCCTATTGTAGCCAAGTCGGCCGATACCAGAGGCAGGAAGTGGAAGGCCTCAGCAGGCCGGAACGCAACGCAGGAAGTCGCTGAGGCAACACGCGCCGCGCACAAATACCCGCACTATCGCGAACTCGCACTAACGCTCACAAACACTTGCACACAGTCGCCCACTGTGTAACTCGCTCGTGCTAACACTCGCTCAATATTGACCGATAAAACTCGTACGCATTCACTTACTCTGTAGCTTACGCGTACTAGATAGATGTTTATTATCACTACAGCAGAAACATAACCAGTGAGCTTGCAAGCTCTCTACAGGATTCCTGTGGCACAACACACAAATTTACAACAAGACATGTATGAAAATAACAATTTAACCAAACCAAAAAAATAACTATTTACACACAGCACTGCACATAAGTGACCAAATAAATACAAATGCTCACTAAACACTCACGTGCATTCACCCACTCTGTAACTCACTCGTGCCATATGTGTCGGCCAGCTGACACTTTGCCCATTGCTGTGAGCGTCGCTCCTCCGTCACGAGCCACACACACGTCTGCTACTCGACTCAGTATGTGAACGCATCCCGTGGGACACACGTCGGTGTGTACCAACACGACAGGTACTGGTTCAAGGGCGCACCTGTGCGTGGGTGTCAACGCATACTGATGGTACGATACGATATCAACGTTGGCATGTGCCAGTGTGTGCCAACAGCACACCACCGCCTCCTGCACGTGATACCGTGTCAGCGTGTACCAACGGTACCGGTTTGCGTGTCTGCCAGCGCGTATCGAGGGCTAGCAGCAGTAGCAGCGTGCGTGAGGGCACGTGGGCGGTACGGCGCAGCCTGTAGCGGCGGTGCGCGTGTGTGTGTCGCGTACCGACAGACAGGTGGCGGCTGCGCGGCGTGTGGGGGCCGCAGCGCGCGATGTCCCCCAGCGAGTGGGACGGCTTCATGCGCCCGCCGCCGCCCGTCATCGCCGGCTTCCCCAGCCCCGAGTCGTCCTGCGGACACAGCGGTGGCAGGACGAGGTTGGGTGGGCGAGCGTGTAAGGGAGTGAGCAGGCGAGCGAGTGAGCGAGCGAATTAGTAAGCGGGTCGGCCTTAAATAAGTACCTGGTGCGGTGTGCCAAAATATCACCTCTAGGGAAACAAAAACAACCGGGCAGGGTGCTGGCCACCCACTCCCTCGTGTGCCGTGCCAGCCTTAATAAGTGCGACTCGTCAACAGCACTTCGGCCTTCAGTCTGTCACAGCATTTCCAATCGGGGGGGGGGGAGATATTTATCTTTAACGTGTGGCTGGCCACCAATAGGTATCTGAATACTCGATATGTAACTTTACTGAGGGTTAAAGCCCAACTGAAAACGGAGCAACAAGGACAGCCGTGCCGCCGCTGCAGGAAAACGGCACCGTCAACTTTAGCGTAAGAGTGACCCCTGGAGGCGAGCGAGGTGGGTGAGGCGGGCGAGCCTGGCAAGGCGGGCAAAATTGGCAAGTCTGTAACGTTGGAGTAATAACGATGAGCAGATGCAGAAAATCCTCACGAAGCCAGACTCAGGGGCCAAGCTGTCATTCGGGGTAAGACGGAATTTGGAACAAGTCAGAAAGGCTGCAGAAATATATGTACAACTAGTAAAAAAATGATGGTTGCTCTTCAGAGCATGTCTTTTGGGATAGCCGTGTCGAGCCATCTCCATCTGCCATCGCGAAGTTTCGCCTCCCACATCGGAGGCATCATCAGCCGTTTCGCGAAACGTCGCGAGGGAGTCATGGGGATCGCTCGACACGGCTATCCCTAAAGAACAGCTCTGAAAATCAGCCGTCGTAAATCGCGACGTGAAAGCCCACATCGATACAAGTCGAACATTGTCGTAGGTTTTTCACAGCTCCGACGTGTAAAAATCGCTTTTAACGGCTGCTCATTCGGGATAGCCGCGTCAAGCGTTCCCGTAGTTACGTGTGTCTCGCAGTCCACGGCCACCAGCAGAATGCGGAGGCTCTTCATGTGGGAGCTCCAGTCGAGCAGCCCCACGGCCTTGTCCAGGTCGTCCTGCGACAGCAGCGGGATCAGCAGCTGCGCACCGCACACGGGGTCGGGGGGGTCGGCACCACGGTCACCTCACTGAGCGACCGCACCACGGGATTACGACGGGTGTTCGCTGTGTGGACGTGGAGGGGGGGGCATCTGTTGGTTGTGTTTGTTGTGTCGCAGGAATCCTGTAAAGAGCTTGCGAGCTCACTGGGTATTTTTCTGCTGTAATAATAAACATCTATCTGTCTGTGAGTGGCTGCGGTGGGGTGGGCAGGATGGGTGGTAGCGGGATAGATGGCGGGGCAAGCAAGCAGGAGGATAAATACATGAGTATTTATCCTCTCGGTGGCAGCACCCACAACCTGGAACAGCCTGCCACATCTATTACGCCTAACACAGTCCCCAACAACCTTCAAAAAACTTTTAAAAAGTCACCTCTCCACCGACTCACAACAAACCAGGCTCCGCGCCTCCGAATCAATGGGCGCAATGCGCCCGGAGAATATGCGCGCGTTATAAATATATCAAATATATTATTATTAGTAAATGAGTAAATTAATGGTTGGGTGGGTGGGTGAGTGAGCAGGTGACTTTGAGGGGTGGGTGAGCATGTGAGTGAGGGAATGGCAGGGCCAAAGGCCCCATTGTGATTGAGCGGGGGTGGGTCTCACCTCGTTGTTGGTGTAATGCAGCTCCATCATCTGCCCGAAGCCAGCCTGCGCCTTTTGCCGGATGGCCTCAAGTTTGACAGGCCGCGGGAACTGGATGATCCTGCAGCAGAGACACGGTCACTCTTATGACGCTTTCGAAATGCAAATACATTGCATTGCACTCTATGGACATCCGCAGTGTGTCTGGTTGTGTGTCCATGTGTGTGGAATGAGTTGAGCGCCGGGCAGCTAAAACTCACCTATTTGTCACGATATGAGCATGTGTCTGTAACTGTCTGGCTGTGTATCAGATTATTTCTACCTGTTTAGTATGTCAGTCTAAGTGTGTGTGTCCCTTTTCCTGCGTGTCTCCATCTGAGAGTCTGTCTGTCCGAATGCCTAAGCGAGTGTCTGAATGTTACGTCTCAGAGTCGGTGTGTGTCCAGGTCTCACCGTTTCTCTCCCCGGTACTCAAACTTGACCCGAACGTCAGCCTGTAAAAAATATAGAAATAACGCAAACGAGAGTCGATCGTACGTCACGTCTCAACAGCGTCGGAAAACACAACGACTCCCCTTCCGAAAACGTACGTGCCTCCACACGTGTGGATTGCGGAGCATTGAGAGATGCGGCCTGTGTGACTGACGCTACCGTACCAAAACGCCCTTCCACATTTACGCAGTGCATGAACTGCTTCTACCGTTGCACCTCAAAGACAAAAAGCATCCGTGTAGCTTTGAATAGAAAGCTGGGGCAAGTGATGTTAACAAGCACCTATTAAGGCCGGCACGGCGCACGAGCGTGCGGGCGGCCAGCACCACACTCGGCCACCTCTGTCTCACTCGGCACCGGGTGCACAATTAAGGCTGTCGACCTAGGGGAGGCCGAGGACTATTTCAGATCATAGTCAGCGATGTCGGCTGTGAACAGGAGGGCCACCGTACGTCGGTTGTAGTGCGAGTGGCTGTAGACAGGGCGGCTGTAGAGAGGCAGCTGTAATGAGAGTGGCTGTAGGTAGGTTGGCTGTAGTAACAGTGGCCGTAGCGTGGGTGGCTGTAGTGAGGGCAGCTGTAGTCAGAGGGGGCTGTAGGTTGGGCGGCTGTAGAGAAGTGGCAACAATAGGAGTGGCTGCAGGAAGGGTGCTGTAGTGAGCGTGGCCGCAGTGAAGACGGCTGTAGTTGTTGAGAATGACTGTAGGAAGGGCCGGGGCATTGTGTGTTGTACCGAGGGTGCTGCTGGGCCCTTCTGCCGGCCGGGATCGACCCCTGGGGCCCTCTGCCGCTGGGACATCTTGAGGGCCACCAGGTCCTTCATGATGGAGTGGAGCGCCCGTTGCTCGTCTGCACGCGAGAGAACACACATCAAATTAACACCGACTCGCGTACTGCTGTAGGTTTTCACGGCTCGACGAGTGAGAATTGCTCTTAAGAGCTGCTCTCTCGAGCCGTGTTGAGCAGTCTCCATCTGTCCCTTGCGACGTCTCCCATGATTATGCTTTAAAACGTGGGAAGTGAAACGTCGCGAGGGACAGAGGGCGATCGCTCTATACGGCTATTCCGAAAGAACAGCTCTGAAGGGCAACCATCACTACAATCCTTAAGTAATAATTTCAGCTCGTCACATGTACAGTATTTGCCGGCTCTCAATGAGAGGAACAACTGACAAGTGGGAAGGGAGCCGTGTGATGTGACGGTGCCAACAAATGCCAAAGCTCTGAATGTCTCTATATTCAAAGGTGCTATTGGCAAATTAATGCATATTTACAATGTGTGGTAGGAAACCAGAGTTCCCGGAGAAACCCCACTTGTGCGAGGACATAACACTCTATCGCACAATTAGGGAAGATGCTGATTCCACATTTTTGCTGTGCTGCCGCCTCCTGGCCGACATTTTTAGAACATCAAAGAGCAGAGATTTGTGGAAGACCAACGTCCTACAGGGCGTTGGTGACAACGGGACCTAGAAGAAGCAGCAGCAGCCTGCTCCTGGCGAGCCAGGAAAGGGCTCCTCCTCGACGCCCACGGGACGGGAGTTTTGACACATTTGTGATTTGTGGGGTGATCCACCGACCCCCGCTGCACCCACAGTCCTGGATTACGGGCATTTTCCACCGCCACTCGCGGCGCCTCTCACGGCAGTCACGGGCGGAGGGTGGGGTTGATATTTGATCGTACTTCACCACGCTTGCGAGTGCGGTTTGTTACGGAGAGGACCCACAACGGGTTCAGACATCTCTGACGATTTGCCGCAGCCAAGAATCAAACTCATGGCACCGCCGCATCCGCGTTACGGACACGGAGCGCCGAGGGGCGCGCGCCCCCCGCGGCCTCGACACGCGGGTGACGGAGACCACCGGCGGCGCTTCCAACTTCCAACACGACGCGGAACGTTGGGGGTGAGCGGTGACGGCGAGCGGTGGCGGCGCGGGGCAGGGAGGGGCAGGGGCAAGGGGCGTGGGCGTGGACGCGTGTCCTTCGGGACAGCGCTCCTTCGCGAAGGACTCCCCCCGACAGGAAAGGGGACCGCTTGGCTGCGCGCGCGCACAGGAACCGCACGACAACACGCGTACACACGCACGCACGCGGACACGCGCGTGCACACGCGTGCCCGCACGCGCCCAGAGACATGTACACCCAGGCGTGCACACACAAAGACAAAGATCCCCCGTATAGCCTTAACAGACTGTGGGGTCAAGTGCCGTTAGGAAGCACCTAATGAAGGTCGACACGGCACACGAGGAGGTGGGTGACCGGCACCACGCCCGGCCGCCTTTGTCTCCCTAGTGGCGATGTTTACACACGGCACCAGGTACTCATTTGAGGCCTAGTCGACTTAGGGGAGGCCCAGGACCGGTTCATAAAACCGTCACTGTTGGTCGTGAGCGGGATTCGAACTCGGGTAACCAGTTTTGTGGCCCAGCTCGCGAACCACCGAGCTACCGCTCCCCAGAACTCCCGCACACTCACACGCAAACGCACACACACGCAAATAAACACAGAGCGCAAACGCACACACGCCGATGCACACGCGCACACACACACACTGGCAGACGCACGCGCGAGCGTGCACGCAAACGTCGCCGCCAGCGCACGAGTGAAAGTCTCCGCGAGGGAGGCCGCGGGGGACGGACGCTCGGGTCGACGGGAGGGGCCGCTGGCAGGCAAGCCCGGGCCAGCGCGGAGGAGGAACGGCGAGCGAGCGGGGGAGCGGGGGGCCCGCGACGGAGCGGGGAGGAGCGGGGGATGACTGGGGAGGAGCGACGAGGGAGGAGGAACGGGAGGAACCCGCGGGGCAACGCTCTCGACGGCCGAGGACGAGCCGGGCAGAGCGAGACGCGCTCGCCCCGGGGCCCGAAGGCGGCACGCAATCGCGCAAGGGGCTGCCCTGAAAACCTGCTTCCTGCGTTTGGAGATAACGGAGCGGAGAAAATAGCCTCTTAAAACAAGAAACACGGCGGCGCAGGGGCGGCGGGGCGGCGGGCCGGCCCGCGAGCGCGTCACTCGCACACGCACACACCTCCCGCCGCTCAAACTCGCGTTCGTCCCATTGGTCGCCCGATAACTCGTTCGCGAGCCCGCTGAGTCACTCCTTGCCCGGCTGCCTAGCTAACTCACCCCTTCTCAGAAACGTATTCAAGCTCTCGATTCCTCGCATCACGCCGCTGGGACGTTTACCGTCTCTGCCGTCAAAGACTAACCTTATATCCCAGTTAAAAATTGAAATTTCTGCCTAGTTGTGATTGCAAATCTTGATTTGTATTCCCTCTCAATGTTGAATAAGTTACATACGATATGTTTTCGTTTTTTCCATCACAATGCACAACTGTATTTTTACTTGTTATATGAAAAATGTATTTGTTTATTTTTTTGTGTCAATTTGCATGTTTGTTGTGTTAATGCAGGAATCCCGTAAAGAGCTTGCAAGCTCACTGGGTATTTTTTCTGCTGTAATAATAAACATCTATCTATCCATCAACTCTCCCCTCTCACTCGCTCGCTGTTCCTCACTTGCCAGCTCGTTTGCTCGCTCACCTCACCTCTCACTCGCTCGCTCAGGCACACTCATTATTTACACGCACACTCACTCGCACGCGGGCAGCACGGTGGCATAGCGGTGAGTAGCGCTGCCGCCCCACAGCAAGAATCCCGGGTTCGAATCCCGGCTCGGGTGCCTTTCTGTGTGGAGTTTGCATGTTCTCCCGTGCCCGCGTGGGTTTTTGCCAGGCACTCCGGTTTCCTCCCACAGTCCAAAAACTTGCTGCTGCGTCGGATAATTGGCCAACGGACTAAATCGCCCCCAGTGCCCTGTGATGGACTGGCGTCCCATCCTGTGTTTAGCCCTGCCTTGCGCCCTGTGTCTGCCGGGATAGGCTCCGGCCCAACGCGACCCTATACAGGATGAAGCGGTTTCTGACAATGGATGGATGATGGAGTCAGTCGCACGCTTCCACGGTGACAGAGATCTCCTGTACGCCACTCAACAAAACGTGAGACTAGTGCTGTTAGTGAGCATCTATTACGGCCAGCATCACGCTGAAGTGGGTAGTGGCTAGCCGCACACCCGACCGCCTTTGTATCCCCCACCACCACATCTGCTAGATGTCTTTGACCCCACAGGCCTGTCTCTCACACCTCTGCTCGCCATATGCGACTCTTCATGCGACCCCCACCCCCTCTTTTCGGGACCCCCAACTCAATTGTTGCCAGATGTTGTGGCTGCTCACTCAACAATGGACAATGGGGGGAGACCTAGCAAGCCCAGCAGCTCCACAGTCGCACACGCGGCTACGCACACGCACGGGTACGCCGCGCATTCGGACGGGTACACACACACACGTGGGCACACACACGCATACGCACCGGTACACACACGCGGGTACAACAACAACAACCGCCATTCGCCACTAAGTGGCGGTGACGTCCCCACGGGGCCTGTGCCAGGCCAGGCCTGGCACGCGGTTGCACACACGCGGGTACACACAGACACACTCGGACGGGTACATAAAGACAAAGACACACGCGGGTACACACACTCGCACATGTGGATAAGCACACAAACATGCGGGTACACACTAAGAGACAAAGATCCACCCGTATAGTCTTAGCAGACTGTAGGGGCAAGTGCCGTTAGCGAGCACCTATGGAGGTCGACAAGGCACACGAAGGGGTGGGTGACCAGCACCACGCCCAGCCTCCTTTGTCTCCCTGGTGACGCACGAGGTACTCGTTTGAGGCTGAGTCGACCTAGGGGAGGCCCATGACCTGTTCAGAAAATCTTCACTGGTGTTGGCCGTGAGTGAGATTCGAACTCGGGTCACCAAGTTTGTAGCCCAGTGCGCTTACCACTGAGCCATTGCTCCCCAAACATGTGGGCACACACTCACGGATGGGCACACACACAACTGAACATGCACACCAAACACAGAGACTCCACACACAACCATTTCAAGCCGTAGAGCGTCGACACGCAATCGCGTCAACATACACTGCATGGCAGCCGCTGTATAAATAATAAATGATAATGACCTCAAGATGCTTTATAAAAATAACATTATGGGTAGAAGGAGGGAGGAGGGGGGGTCAGAGCAGGGAAACGTGGGAGAGCGCGAGAGAGCAGAACAGCCCGGGATGAAGCAACCAGGCCCCAAACAACCAACTACAGCAACCAACTACAACCAACAACAAACGACGGCACACCAGACACAACAGCTCCAGACACACACACAAAGATCCTCCCTATTGCTAGCATGGCAGGCGTGGGGGGCGGGTAGCCAGTACGACGCCAGGCCGCCTTTGTCTTCCTAATGCTGTGTACACAGCGCACCAGGTATTTCTGGTGTAATGATAAACAATCTCTGCTGTAATAATAAACATCTATCTATCGATTGAGGCTGAGGACACGCTGGGGACACCCAGGACCAGTTTAGATAACCGTCGCTGATGTTGGCTGTGAGCGGGAATCAAACTCGGGTCGCCGAATTTCACAGCAAAGGGCGCTAACCCCTGCGCCACTGCTCCCCACCCAATAATAACAACTGCCATTTGTCACTAAGTGGCGGTGACGTCATCACAGCACTTGTGCCAAGCCGGGTGCACTTTAAGGCCAATTGAAGTGTCAAAAGCGCGCTGGCAGGTCACAGTTAAGACCCAGGTACCACACTTAAAAGATACAAAAACAAAGATCCCCCATATAGCCTTAACAGACCGTAGATAGATAGATAGATGTTTATTATTACAGCAGAAAAATACCCAGTGAGTTTTCAAGCTCTTTACGGGACTCCTGCGACACAACAAACGTGCGAATTGCTGACAATAATTTAAAAATATACAAGATTCATAAATAACCAAATTTAAATCAACGTAGGATGGAAGTGCCGTTAGCGAGCACCTATGAAGGTCGACAAGGCACAAATGGAGGTGCGTGACCAGCACCATGCCCGGCCGCCTTTGTCTCCCTAGTGGCAATGTTTATACACCGCACTAGGTTCTGCTTTGAAGCTGACTCGACCTAGGGGTGACCCAGGACCGGTTCCGAAAATCGTTGCTGGTGTTGGCCGTGAGTGGCATTCAAACACGGGTCGCCAGGTTCGTAGCCCATAGTGCTAACCACTGAGCTGCCCAGGTACCACACACACACAGACAAAGATCGCCCGTATAGCCGTGAAAACCTACACACGCACACACACACACGTGTACCCGCTCGCCAATACAGCGAACTCCACAGACACGCAGCGCGCTCACGCGACCCGTTCACTCACCCATCTTGGCTGTCTTCTCCGCGCTGCTCCAGAGGTCACTCAGCAAATCCCGCGGGGGGCACGCCGGCAACAGCAGCTGACCCTGCGGGGAGACAATCGCACAGGCACCGTCCTTCACTCGCTCGCTCGCCGACGGGAAGTCGCAGCACGCGCTATCCTTTATCCGTTCCCCGATCCTTCCCGTTATCCGCAGGTCGGGCTCTCCACCGCGGTTGGCAGGACTCCGGGGGCCTTCCTCCTGTCGGTGAACCTTTGACGCGGTGTTGTTATACCGCGACGCTTCATAATTTCGAAACACGACGATGCCTCCAACGTGGGAGGCGAAAGGCCTCGAAGGAGCGAGGCGGAACGCTTGACACGGCTGTCGCCGTAAGAGCAGCTCACGAGGGCATTTGTCATACATCGAGCCGTGAAAACCTACATCGATAAAACTTTTAATAGTCCATGGGTCAGGGCAGAAATCGGTACCATGTAAGGTATCAAAACACGTTAGTAGCGCCGATGTATTTACACGGCTAATGATAGGGAATTACTTGATAACCCCACTTATTTCGAACGGCTGTCACGTAATTCACTGTTGTTGGCCATAGAGAGGAAATTGCAACCGCAAAACTGGTGGCACCACAAGTAGTACTTACAGCTGAAGTACGCGGTCTGGGCACCGGCTACTATGGCAGCGTATTAATCGCCCATCAAATAAAGAAATAAAAACGTAAATTCTAACTACCATAGTACTTTGGTGCGGGGCTTTTGCAAGCGCTCGCGATCACAGAGTGCGGTCGTGCGGTTTGGTCGGCTTGTCGAGCGATTCTACTCTCAAGCTGTTGTCACGCACGATTGCGCGACAACAGCTTGCGTTGCATGCTTGGAACAAGTTCGCCCACGGGGCGGGTACTCTGCTAGTTCTAATCTCATCTCATTGTCAGAAATCGCTTAATCCTGTACAGGGTCGCGGTCAGCCAGAGCCTATCCTGGGAGACGCAGGGCGCAAGGCAGGGCTATCACCCAGGATGAGACGCCAGTTCATCACAGGGCACCAGGGGCTATTTAGTCCGCAGGCCAATTAACCTATGCAGCAGCATGTCTTTGGACTGTGGGAAGAAACCGGAGCGCCACACAGAATGGCACCCGAGCTGGGATTCGAACCCGGGTCCTTCTTGCTGTGAGTCGGCAGCGCTACTCACCGCTACGCCACCGTGCCGCCCCAGTCTGCTAGTTATATAAATAAAAATAATAAAAATTGCAAGGCTTGGTAAATCCACTGCCGGTTGACGTGTTCCCCACAGGGATCGCGGGCGCTGTTTGACCGTACTTCACCACGCCGGATGTGTAACAGCGATTTCCTGCTCGAATGGGCCAGTGCTCATCCCTCCTGTGGTGACAATTCCACGCAGGTATGGTGGGGACGAGTCCATCAACCGGACAACCGAGGTTGACGCCCCCACACGGCGGTGCACATATGATTGACCCCGGAGGGGTGGATGACAAGCCGGGTCAACCACCCAAAGAGGAATTGAACTCGCATCCCCCAGACCGCGTGGGTGGACATGGGAAGTAAATCGCCGACCAACGCGGCCGGCTAGGCTGCTCGCGAGCGTGAGCACTCGAGAGTCGACGGAGCAATCCGGCGACTACTCACAACTCTGTTGCACCGATTGGCTAATCAGCTGCGTACGGAGAACGCAATGTATTTCAAAGCTCGCGGTCTGATCACGCGGGGAGCGCTCCCGTGGGGAACGCGCGCGGCCACGTGACACGTGCGCCTAATTACGGCAAAGATCATCGGTACCGGGCACGCTTCAAATTACGTCAACATTACGTTACGATTGTCAACTTGCAACGATTTCAAAGGCACCTGTGTAATACGATGCATGCACGAGGTGAGCGGGTGTAAGGGTCAGGGGTCACAGCGCTGAGCCGGCGCCCCCTCTAAGATCTGGATTTCTTTAGGGTGGTTACATCGGGTTAATCCAGGTTAAACTGGGCTCTCAAACGAGCGTACATATTGTGTGTAGTTTTTGTTACCAGGCAACAACTGCACGAAACATTAATCATTTCAATGCTGTCAGATGAATCATAGCTATGAAATCATATCACTACCACTCAGGCGGTAACACTCCGCTACTGGGTAGTGGGACCCTGGATAAATAAACATAGCGCTCCCATAATTGCACTCCCAGTAAGGAAACAGCCCTTACTACAGGGTAGTTCATAGCTCTACCATCACAGCACTACCAGTAAGACTAGAGCACTCGCTGTAGGTTAATCACAGCACTACGAAAGATATGTGACCCTGCGGCTGTGACAGCCCAGCATGGAGCGATTTGCTCCCCCTCTCGGATTTGACGAGCTGTGACGAGGTGAGATCACGATTCTATTCCACGGACAGCTACGGAGCAATCCACCGATTGAACGTCAGCTCACACTACAGCCTAGATTTGCAGCTTGTTTAACATTGTGGCACACGTAGTTAGTACCTCAGGTGAGTGCAGGAGGGGCGTAAGGAGATCAAACGCAGGTCAGTCCACTGTTACCGTGGTGATGCAGCCTCACAGCAGCACGCGCGTCACTTGCTGCAGAGGGTCACAGTTCGAATCCAGCGACCGCCATGATTAATACTGCAGCTATATTAGTCGTAAAAGTACGGTCTGCTTCACAGTGGATGTTAAATATCCCGTGACTGTCGTTCGCAAGAGCAGGCATTATGGTACAAATAAAAAAACACTAGCCGCAAATTCCTCAATTGGAATATAACAGCAATCGTCGTACCCCAACTGTGATAAATTGGCAGGACCCTCTTGGGTAAGCATGCGTAGTATTGTAGTAACGCACTGATGTAGGTTTTCACGGCTCGACGTACGAGAATTGCTCTCCAACGTAGGAGGCGAAACGTCGTGAAGGAGAAAGAAAGAACACTCGACACGGCTATCCCGAAAGAACAGCTATGAAGAGCAATTATCATAACGTAGTAATAATCCACCTCCTTCTCGATCTCACCATCGCTGGAAACGGCTTCTGGCCAGAGCAGTTCTATCCGGTAGGCGAGGTGGGGAGGGCGCAGTAACTGTGTTAATGGCCTTGACAGGAAGTCCACTGCTCAGCGTAGGAGAATTGCTTGGTCAATCGCCCGCAGTCAGTCCGGACCACTGTAAGGCACTGTGCCGCATGACACACGCCATGGCACCCACGTTCATAGTCTGGTAGTCTGTAATATTTAGTGAGCATGTAGGTTTCCACGGCTCGATGGATGAGAATTGCTCTCAAGCGCTGCTCTTTCGGGATATGTGTCTTTCTGGTTATGTTTAGAGGGAGCAGTAGCGTATTGGTTAGCCTGCCGAGCTATGAACGCATTGATCCAAGTTCAATTCCCGCTCACAGACAACACCAGTGACGGTTGTCTTAAGGGTCCTGGGCAACGCGCTAGGGCGACTGTAATATTATTAATGTTTCTATTAATTTGAGGGGTGCCCCTCCGTTACAAGCGTATATATCCAACCACGTTATTTCAAAGGCGTACTGTACGCGGCATGTCGCGTGGTATTGGAGAACCGAATCTGTAACGGTCGTC
>JAZEWU010000028.1:7346814-7387674 GCA_036362915.1 Geotria australis | reverse complement strand
GTGACGTCACCGCACATCGCCCATCGCTTCTTTCCTTCCGCCAGATACCGCGGCAGTTGCACGGTCCACGCCCGAGACCCCCAAGGTCCGCTCCTACAGTCCGACAACCCAACTCATCGCTCGACGCCGAGGCTGTGAAGACAGCCGCCGCACCCCAGCGAACGTGACGTGGGCCCCCAACCTGGGGCGTCTCCCCGTCGTGTTACCGCGTGCTGGAGTTGCCACGGGCCGCGTTGGGATCGCAGCTCCGCCAGCCGCAGCGGAAAAAATCCATCGAAACAGTCCGTTGTCTGATAAAAAATAATAGCAAATCTCATCTCTATTCAAATATAATAATCATTATTATTATTATTGGAATCGTAAAACTCTCTGACGATCGTCGAGCGCACGCGGCGAGCGACGCGCGCCGCCGCTCCGCCGTTCCGGCCGGCCGGGGTCACGGCGTCGCCGGCGTCACTCGAGCGCCTCGGGGACCTCCACCCCGTTGAGGATGAGGCTGTGCACGATGCCCTCGCGCCGTCGCCCGCTGCTCACAGCCTTGATGCAGCAGTCGTACCGCTCGAGCAGCGTGAAGTGCGTCTCCGTGCCCTCCTCCACAAACTCTCCCTGCCGCCGTCCGTTCGTCGGCGGCGGGGGGAAGACAGAAACGGGCTCGCGGTTAAACGCCGTGCCGGGTGGAGGCGGTGGCGGTTGCGCTGGTGGTGGCGCACGCCCGTGACATGCGGCGCTTTGAAGGCGAGCGGCTGGTAGTTCGCGGAGATTTGATGACGCCCGCTGGGGTTGCGAGGTGGCCAGGCAGTGGCGGTAAAGCGAATGCGTTGTGATGCCGCGTGTGTGTGGACCTTTGAATGTTTGCTCCGGGTGCTCTGGTTTCCTGCCACGCGATAAACACTCGCTCACGGTACCCTAGAGGCAACACCCAGCCATGTGGTCGGCAGCGGAGGGTATTGGTGGGCGGCAAAGGGCAGCAGAGGGCCATGCAGTAAAACCTGCCGTTGCTCTGTGCTTCTCTGCTTTCGCGTCTCCGCATGCCCGCGTTCACCCGCGTGCACTGATCAGCGGCAGTGAAGTACGGTCAAACAACCCCCGCGACTTAGACAGGTTGGGGAGGCCCTCATCCAGCAGCGGCGTGACAAACGACAAACTGGCCATCGTACATGTGCACGGTGCGGTGTTACTGGGACTGTGTGGGGGTCACGTCGAGAAGTTACTCCAACTGTTCCATCTGTGTGGGATCGTATGTTTCCCCCTCACATGCATGGGCTTTCTCTGGATGCCCCTATTTTCTCTCACGTGGAAACGCTCAATAATTGGCGGAACACATCTTCGTATGTAAGGGACTGCAGAGCTTGTGCAATTGTTGGCACCAGCTCACTGCCCGGCTGCCTTCCCGTACGTGGTTCCTCACACCTCGTATGTGGTATTCGCTCTCTTCTTGTCGAGAGAGAGCAGATACCGTGTGGCGCAATCACAAGTTGAAAACTATGAAAGATCACTCTCTGCAGACGTGAGCCATTGCTGGGAATCAAACGCCCGCGTCGGGATTTCACATCACCGTGCACTAAAACACGCTCTGCCACTAAGAGAAAATAATGAAAATAAGGTCATTTAAACGGCAAGGACACACTCGTTGCGTCTCAAGGCTCTCCGTCAAGGCTTCCCTTGTAAATAAATAAACTAATCACATCATCCATCTATACAGTGTAGGTTATAAATAAAAATAATCAATGTCCTTGCGCAGCGCGGTGAATAGTGCTGGCTCCCAGCATTTCAATCGGCAATTTTACAGCGCGCTCATTTGCACATTTACGGTCGTCAGGGGAAACGCATCGCAATGTTCTCGACGCACGCAACAAACTCGAGATGTTTTGTTTTGTACAACCCCCATTGAAGGCTGAGTTTTCACATCAAAAAGGATCTCCTTTTATCGGCTCCGATCGACGGGCCTTGGCGATGGATGTGGGAAGGTTACGCCCGGCCTCCACCGGAGGGTGCAGCCACACTGCTCGTATCGCGGGCAGTCGCCTGGTTCCGTTCCCGAGTCCCGTTCGTGAGTCTATTTAAACGGAGCAGTAATGCGCTCGATGCTTTCAGGATTTGGACAGTATTTGTACTGTTATATATATATATATGTATAATTTAGAAAGCCTAAAGAAGTCAGAACACAATATTTAATCTTATGCTGGATACAGCTTGTGGGTACACTGTATACTTCGATTGATAGTATCTTACGGGAGCTTTTTCGTAAGTACGAGCGTTGGTAAGTGGGACGTTCGTAAGTCGGGGACTGCCTGTACGCCTCAGAGCACGCGACAGCCGTACTCACCGCGGTCTCCATCTTCTCTCCATTGCACCAAATGTCCATGGTGTCCTTCTCTGTAGAACAGGGTAGGCAAACATAAATATAAAGATCCCCCGTATAGCCTTAACAGACTGTAGGATTAAGTGCGTTTAGTGAGCACCTATTGAGGCCGGCATGGCACACGACGGGGTGGGGTGGGTGGCCAGCACCATGCCCGGCTGCCTTGTAGTAGTGGCTAATGAGCAAAAATGCTTCTGTCCAGTTACATCATCCTGATACTGCGATCAGCCCAAATTACTACAAATATTATCCTGGATCAGCTTCAAGATTGATTGATCTTTTTAGATGATTGCTGGCTCTGCAATATTCTCCATGGAATAATGCTTGCCTACTTCTCGCCTGTCTTCTCAAGCCACATCCCTCCACACCTCCCCTACTCTCCCATCTCATCTCACTCAACACCCGCCCATGCACTCTCCTAACTCTCTTGTTGTGTCGCAGGAATCCCGCAAAGAGCTTGCAAGCTCACTGGGTATTTTCTGCTGTAATAATCTATCATCTGTCTTCTTCCCCTCCCTACTCTCTCCGCTCCAACAAACCAGGCTTCCAGGCAAAGCCGCCTGTCACCCGTTACTCGGTAGATCGCTTGTTTCTCCTCTCCTGCCCCCGGCCCCTCAATCCACCCGAGCGGTCGACTCGTGATCCCTGCCGGGTCAACGGGGGCCTCACCGAGCACCACGCGAATGTCCACCTCGTCCAGCTGCAGAACCCATGTCTTGCTGGTCTTGGACCGGTTTTCGATGAACTTCTTGAGGCTCTTGCCGTTGATCTCAAGCGTGTACTCGTACGCGAACCTGCGACCAGCCGGACGGAGACAGAGATCCGCCGTATAGCCTCAACCGATTGTAGGGCGAAGTGCCGCTCGTGAGCACCTATAGGGGCCAAATGGCACATGACGGGGTGAGTGGCGATGTTTACAAACCGCACCAGCTGTTCGTTTGAGGCTGAGTTGACCTAGGGTAGGCCCAGGATCGGTTCAGAAAATCGTCACTGGTGTTGGTCACGAGTGGGAATTAAACCCAGCTTCGATCACTCACCCACTCACGGCGTCAATGTTGATGGTGGCTTTGGTCTCGGTGGCGCCCACCGTGAAGGTCTCCTTGCCCACCAGCTTGAACATCCAGTCCCGGCGGATCAGCTCCTGCGTAAACAGCCGTGTTAGATGAGCATGGGAGAGGCGGTACAGTGGTTGGCATGTCTGCCGGGATAGGCTCCGACACTGTCACTTAGCGGCGAACGGCGGTTGTTGTTGTGTGTGTGTGTGTGCGGACCGGGCGTGGTGCTGGCCACCCACTCCCTCGCGTGTCGTGCCGTCCTTCATCGGTGATACTCATTAACAGCACTTGCCCCAACAGTCTGTTAAGGGTACACTGGGGCGGGGTGGGGGGGGTGTTTGCAGGAAGTGCGTGCGGAGCGCACCTTGCCATCGACGTACACGACACGCTTGCCGGACGTGGTGCCGTGCTCGAACTCGATCTTGTGAACCCCGTCGCTCAGCGCCACCTCCCACATGGCGACCAGGTCCGCCATGCGGTCCGCGTGGGCGTACCGCGCCCTGCCTCGCGCCCACGGCCACACACACCGGCGAGTCACGCTCGCGATTCAATGCAGGGATTAAACAGTATTTTGCGCCCTGCGTCTGCCAGGGCGGGCTGCGGAGCATCGCGACCCTCTACAGCAATAAGCGGGTACTGAGAATCAATGGATGAAGTTATGTTTAACGCGAAGGCTTTCGTGATCAATGTTATCCATGTTATATCCCTTTTTATGAGTTAGGTCATGTAAAAAATATGTGTCGTAAACCCACCTCTACCCGACACAGCCAATTAGTAAGGTTTGTCACGTGAACAAAACGTGCCAATTCATTATTACTTCAGCACACTGATATGTTGGAGAGCGAACCCACGAGATTTACAATGAAGGTACGACGTTTCGCCGATAGTTGCAATCAGCTTCATCAGGAACAAAGGTTCTCTCCAGAGAGGACATCAACCCACGGCGACGGACCGATGAAATCAGCTCACGTGTACAGACAGTTAGATGCGTAGTCGAAATGCGAGACGGTAAGTGATGGCGACGCCTTCGTCTAACAGTAGATCGATCATAGCTGGCTGAAGATGCTGGCAAGGTGCCGATGTTCGTGACAGCGTTGATCATCTTATGCTGATGATGTCTGCGCACGCACCGTATGTCCTCCTGAGTGATGGTGATTTCATCGCGTGACGCCATTGCCCCTCCTAGCTCCAACCTGGACACAGAGCAGAAGTAGAGTCGGGTTAACCTGCACCCACCACCCATCAGCACCCACCACCCACCAGCACCCACCAGAACCCACCACCCATCGCCCGGATTTAATTTCAGCTGGGTCGTTGACCCTGAAAATATTTCCGTACCCGGTACGCCACGTCCCTCATACACCTATTGTTTAGGTTGTGCGATACGGCCAGTGCAGTTTAAAAGTCTCCCGCCTGAAGACCCGGAACCAGTCTCTCGCAGATATTTTGGATACATCCTTGAGTCTGAGCCAATTTTGGGACAGACTGAAAACAGTGGTATTATTCCAAACAGCTGACTATATGCGATGGGCGCGGCGCATTGGTAATGGACTGGACTCGTAAGAGTGCAAGGCATGACTACCAGCGCAACAGAAAATATACAGTAAAATATTCAGCTGTGCCCATCACCCTACACCTTCATTCACTCCACGTGGCCACACTCTATCTGTACCCCACTGACTCAACCAGTTAGCCATTTACTGCACCCAGAACCCATTAACGCTGTGCTATTTCTCATGCGGATTTTCCAAGAGCTTTTCTCCAAGAAAGAGCCACTACGGTTCCAAGCACTAAGCACTAACAAAATTAAAATAGTAATTTACAGCCCTTTTGCAATTCCACTGCTGGATGAAGGCTGGGCGTGGGGGTTGTACAACCATACTTCCACCACATTGTTCATTGCAGATTGGTAAAACGTTTGAGTTATTACTGATACATATATTTTTACTGTTAGTAAAAATATCTATCATCTGCAGTCACAACAGAGCATATAATAAGATTCGCTAAGAATCCATTATATCGAAAAACTATCCATACACGAGTGGCAGCACAGATGGGACAGTAAAAAATCGTATGAGAAAGTACAAAAAGGCAAGATAGTACAAAATGTGACAGCACAACCAAGCCAGATAGTACAGGCGGTATTCACCATATACGTCAACAATCTATCATTGAGGTGAATCATGACCCAACATCATGGCAACCTATATACAGTGGAACAAGTATTTGTATGTACGCATGTACATGAGGGTACGGCGTTCGAATTCTTCATAAGCACACATTTTATCTCCATTACGCAAGGGTTTTTTACGTCTTATTTTTCAGCGTCACTTCCCACTTACTAATTAATCTTCTAAAAACTTCAGCGATCCAGCAATATTTCCCAAAGGACACCAGGAAGAAGACCACGTCAAAGCAGTCGTGTCAGCAGTACACATCCACAAGAAACGTTAGAACAACATGTAACATGCTTTGAACAAGATCACCCGTAGGGTGGGTACCCTGCTGGTTCATAATATCACAGGGGAGGTGAACAGAGTAACGGGATCCTTAGAATATAGCCGGCGAGGCCTGTAATAGACCAGTCATTACATTGGGAGGCACTTAGGCCAAATGAAATAGCGCGGCCGTGACGATGCCTGATGACGGCTTCGTAAGCTCATATTACTGGCTACGTTGCGTTTTAATTTCGAGCGTTTATCCAGCGCGTTTATGATGAGGGTCACCACCAACAAAAGAGAATGACAAGCGCAACGGCAACAGGCGTGTATCACAAACATTACGCCGCGGTGCAAAACTCTTGATATACGGGACACACATATGAAGGGTATTTTATTTTAGAAGCTTTGATTTACTACCTAACGCAAATAAATATATTTTTTCACGTACATTAATTTAAATGAAACAGGTTTCTCATTAAAATGAAGTCTGTGACTTAAGTTTGGGTGAATGCTTTTTGTTGAATATTCATCATGTTGTGTCGGAGGAATCCCGTAAAGAGCTTGCAAGCTCACTGGATATTTTTCTGCTGTAATAATAAACATCTATCTATGTGTAACAAACCATTCTAGTCTCAGAGTAAAGCGCCTATCTATGGTCCTAATACCCAAGATTTCCATTATCCATGGCCCCAATTGACCTGTGACAAAATCCTATTATCACAGATAGATTATTCCATTTACTGTAGATTAGAGGTGACCCATGAGTAGGGTAGCCACCTTAGTGGCACAAAAACCGCGACATATCGTGGAGGATAACAAAATACGAGAGAGGAATGTTCTTGTAAATGGAAAAAAACTTGAACGTAAGAATGGCTTTCTCCAGGAAAACGTACATATTCCCCAGGACAGCTGTCTGAAAAAGGAGGACAATCTTAGAAAGACCCGGACAGGTGGCAACCATACCCAAAAATGGTGAACAATACTCATCCTGTTGCTCGCGTTTACCCTGCAGATAAGACACGTGCAAGTGGCGGCGGTAGCAAAGTATCCACAGATAAGTCACCCAGCATCCTCCTGCAGTGATTATTGCGGTTAGTTATGGTCCAATATCCTCAACGATGGCACTGCGTGGGGGAAGCGTTCAGTAGCAGTGGCATCACAAAGGCATCAACAGGCGTCTGTATTTATGAAGCCTCCAACGTGGGAGGCGAATCGTCGGGAAGCAGAGAGGAGGAACACGACACGGTTATCTGAAAAGAGCAACTCTTGAGAGCAATTCTCATACGTCGAGCCGTGAAAACCTACATCACTACTTCAGCCTAGAATCCTAGATCAATAACCACAGTGGGGATGGAAGGCACGCTGAGCAGACCAGGATATATGAGGTTACGGGACACACGGGAGATGGGAGTGTGCTGGCTGCCCACTGCTGCCCACTGCTGCACTTTCTGTGGAGCAACACTTATTGACACTACACATGCCCAAGGAACCTTGGAACCAAACACACACAACCGTATGTACAAACAGCGTTGCTAACGCGCGTCTATCAACCTAATTGGCCGTATAGGGCTTATCTAACGGTATCCCTGCTATTTAGGGCACAGTGTTAACCCTACGTATATATTCTACGTTGTGGGTCCAGTGTGAACAATATGAAGGTTTCAGTAAGGCTCTCGCTTGATCCTACTTACTCACCCTAATCCTCTACATTGTAGTGAGCTGGAGTCTGTCCCGGCAAACACAGCACGAAAGGCAGGGCTATAGCCAGGATGGGACGCCAGTCCATCGCAGGGCACAGGCGGAAATTTAGTCAGGCAAATTCACATTCGCAGCATGTCTCTGTACTGTGGACGGAAACTGGAGGACCTGGTGGAAAACTGGGGAGAACATGCATTCCTATAGTACTATAGTTAGTTCTATACGAATCTCTACTACAGTGCTAGGGGTTTCCAGGTTAGGGCTTGGAGTACCTGGTAGAGGGGTTGGGGATACGGGGACCTTATATTGCAGACGGCGATAGCTGAGGTGAGGGGGGTGACGGCTCACTGTGGCGACACATTCTCTGCGTGCGTGTACCTGGGAGGCGCGAGGTACGGGTCCCGGTTTTGCTGAGGTTCCAACTCCTGGTCCTCAGTCCCTGGTCTCGTTCTGGATCTCAGGTGCTGCTCCGGGTACTGCTGTAGGTTCTAGGACAAGGGTCCTGGTCCTTACCTATGATAGATAGATGTTAATTATTTTGGTCCCGCGTCCTGCCCTGTTACAGATTCTCGGTGTGAATTCCCTGTTTGTACAGACGGCTGTGTGTGTTAGGTTCTAAACCCTGGCTCGGCGGCCCTGCGCTGGTCTCGATGCTGGGTTAGGGTCGGTCCCAGGTCCTGCTCTCAAATCTCAGCTCCGGCTAAGGCTGTGGACGGGGTCTTCCCTCACGTAATTATAAATATATTGCCTGTATGTTACAACACCATTGCTGCGCACAGGCCCTGCAAAAAAACGGTTCAAGTGGCTGGCAACGAGCAGCACTATTCTACAGGGCTGTGGATAAGCCCGAACGGTGACCGGGTCGCGGTGTCGAACCCGTCCTCTCTCGGTCCCGGGTGACGCGGGTCGCGGATCCCGCTGCTCACCTCCCCGCGGTTACCCAGGTTACCGACGACCGAGCGCCGCGTCTCGCGCCCCCATTAGACGTGCGGACACCACGTGTGCCGCTCCCCGACGTGCGCGCCCACCCCCTCCCCACCTAACATACGGTGATTGGTCGGATCGACAGCCCCTGACCGCCCTCCCTCTTACCCACACCTCACTACGTCGTGATTGGCCTGCTCGCGAGCCCTCAGCCGCCTCTCTTCGCCCCGCAACACTGTGGTTGGTCGGATCACACAACTCGGCCCTCCCCACCCCTTGTCCCTCCCCCCGTCTCCCCGCCCCCGCGTGTGGGCGGGAGAGGAGGATAGAAGTTTATTATGACAGCTGCCCCATGACACCTGGGTCTGTCCCGTGACCTCCTGTCGGCGGGCCTTAGACACTTCACGGGCCTCAAGGTGCGTATGGCCTGGCACAGGCGACGTGGTGACGTCACCGCCACCTAGCGGCGAATTTCGTTGTTGTTATCACAGCATATAAAAACCAAGTGAGCTTGCAAGCTCTTTACAGGATTCCTGCGACACAACAAACACGCGAAATGACAAAGGTAAATACAAATATAAAAATAAGAAAGTAACCAAACAAAAAATAACCATTTACATTGCACAGAAGTGATCAAATACATAAACAAAATAGATATAAAAATGCAGCCAAATATTTCGATGGAGAAAAATAATAGATAGCTTATTGCACATTCAGAGAGCGCGCGACGTGGACCGGAAACAGTTTGTTCGCGGAGACAGCCTTTGCCAGGGCGATCCATCGTCGTTGCCAGGCGATACCTTGTTGCCCAGTGATGCCGTTTCTAAGGGACCGTGGTGTTGCTCGGGATCGTTGATGCCAGAAAATGCTGATAGGTGACGTTGCGACACGTTGGCGCCTTAAGATGCAGTATTTTGCGACGTATTATTGTTACACGTGGGCTGTTGCTGTTGCTAGCGACTCCTGTTTTGCTATACGCGTTGTTGCTTTAATAAGACCCGGCCTTTGTGAAAAGTGTTGAGTTACCGTGGCGTCCCATTGGTCGGCGCGGGGCGCGAGACATTTGAATGCAGGGCTTCCGCTTCCGGCGTAAGCGACCCGCGAGCAACACGCGACTCGATTACAGCGACTGTAACCGCCACACAGACATCGATCCCCCGTGTAGCCTTTACAGACTGTAGGGTCAAGTGCTCTTAGCGAGCAGCACCTGTAAAGGCCAGCACGGCGCACGAGGGGGTGGGTGGCCAGCACCACGCGCGACCGCCCTTGTCTCCCCTAGTGGCGATGTTTACACATCACACCGGGTACTCAATTGAGGCTGAGTCGACCTAGGAAATGCCCAGGATTGGTTCAGAAAGTCGTCACAGCTTTCAGTGGCCGCGCGCGGGAATCGAACTCGGGTCATCCGCTACGCAACTACAACAACAACAACCACAGCAACATCAGGAGCAGCAATTACAACAGTTACGTCGACAGCGTCAACGAACCGCAACAGCAATACCCACAACAACAGCAGCTCGAGCGACAGCAGGCGCCGAGGTGTCATGAGCTCTTCCCCGCGAGCGGCGGCGGAACGGGGCCGGCAGCGGCTCCCAGTCGGTACAGACCCCCTCACCCACGTTGCTCGCTTCCCCGACTGTTTACGCGTTACTGATCAGTCAGTCTTAACCCTTTACCGCTAACCTGGTACCCGCTATCCGTGACACATTCTTTACCCCTCACTCGCCAGGGCTGAAAGTAACTTACATTTATTTCTGGCACGGTAAGAGAATTTGTGTAGGCATCTTCAGGCTCTGAGTTCTAAGCTTAGTTGTTAGTGTTTCGGAGCGGTTGCCAATTTGGGAGGCGAAACGTCGCGAAGGAGAGAGGAGGAACGCTCGTCACGGCTATCCCGAAAGAGCAGCTCTTAGGAGCAATTCTCATATATCGATCTGAGAAAAACCACATCAACGCATTTTCATGTTTTGTTTTTCAGATGTCGGCGCTGGAGGAGAGGAGGTACAGCATTGACACACATGGAGACGCGACACCGTGGGCATTGACACCACAGACACGGCAGTCACACTCGGCACTTAATTTCTCAAACACACATACAGTATGCAAAAACCACAACAGAATCGTCTACGATCCACCCGTGGATCATGATCTTGCCATTAGCCGCCACTGCTGCGGGAGGTGTTGCTCACACTGTGCTCCCTACAGTCCGTTGAAGGCTATACGGGGGATCTTTGTCTGCAGGTGGAGGAGGAGTGGGAGGAGGTGAACCGGTTACTGCGAGGACAGGGTCTGGACGCCGTGCGTGTACGAAGCGCGCGGCGACACGGCACCAGTGCTGGAGGTGAGAGGCAACGCGTGGGTGGAGGGATGGTGTTGGTGGCCACTGTCTAGTCATCATCAGCCGCATCATTTTCCGTTCTCTGTCGTTGTTGACATGTCGTTCTCTCCGCAGCCCTGTGCAGCGCTTTGTGACCCTCGGGCGAAAAGCGCTCTATAAATGCTATTATTATTTCTGCGTGTGGACTTGCTGAAAACTGGTTCCAGCCGTGTCAAGATCGGCCTCAGCAGAGGAGCCTCGTGAAGGGTGCAACTGGGTAGTTGGAAGAAGCTGCTTTCCAGCAACTAGCCATTGGTCACCCCTGGTCTAATCAGCCTTAAGTAAGCATCTGGTGCGATGCTTACACATCAATACAATGGTCCCTCGCTTTAAGATATAAATCCGTTCGAGAACACGTATCCTAATGTAAAACCATCGTAATGTGAGACCAATAATACATTACATAGTTTTTTGGTAATTCGTTCCAAGACCTAGGAAGCACTGTAATTGGGTGAGAAGCTACCCAAGCGGCATGCGTTTGCATCGCCGATTGGCTTCCGCGCCACCCACGCTCACGCGCAGCCATATCGTAACACGTATCGTAAAGTGAAATGTGATCGTAATGTGATACTAATGTTCGTATAGAGCGTATATCGTAAAGTGATTTCATCGTATTGTGAGGCCATTGCAAAGCGAGGGACCACTGTACTGGGGGTGTGGTGCTGGCCACATGACGGCCTCCTGTGTCATGCCGGTCTTCGTAAGTACTCACTCGCAGCACTTGTCTCAACGGTTTGTTAAGGCTATACAGGGCATCTTTGCTTTTGTCTTCGTATTAGATGAAGTGGTGCTGGGCGCGTGCCAGCTGCGGCGCACGTTGCAGACGCTCCTCCGCGATGCCGAGCGCCGGCAGCACCTGATCCAGGACCTGGTCCTCACCAACAACCGCCTCACGTGAGCACCCAGCGCGCCCGGTGCACCCACGGCCTGCACGCGGCTCACGGAAACGAGGCATCGACGAGATTGCCTTCACCGTCTTTGCGAAGCCCCACGGACTCGCCCGCTCACCTCACCTCTCTGCTGTGCTGCTGAGGCTCTTCTTGGTGCCTCCTGTCACTTCTCCGCCTTACACACATGTGACCGTGACCTCTACAGCCTCCGCAAATCCTCACCTCCGCACTACGAACGATCCGGAATGATGCCAGGCTTCTCACGTGCACCTGTACACAACACTGCATCGGCCCAATGTCCCGACGACTCTACTGCATATGAATCTAGCACAATCGCACGATGTCCCTCCTTCATGGAATCTCCCAGCATACCGCCCCCGGTAATCTAATTCTGTTCATATTAGCGCTTTCACTGTTCCTGCACCCAAGACCTTCTGTAAAAATTGCCCATAAACCTCGTTTAATGGAAAGTCGCCATATTCTGCTTGTGCGCCTGATATCAACGGATGCAGTATAAACCAGATCGTACCTATGGGACAAGACAGAACAAACAATGCAACACAAATAAAGCTAGACAATCAGACCGAACAAGACAGCCCAAACAATTAAAAATAACACTTACATTTTTAACCAAATCGCTACTTTAAGTTTGGTCAGTTCATCCAATGGCGGAGAAGGGTGGAGGGGAAAGTTAACTGTCACGAGCTTAGTGTTAGTGTTTCAGAGCGGGTGCCAATTTGTCCATGCGCGTGTGGTTTGTGTCTGCGCTGTGTGCGGTGTGATGCGTACGCGCTGCGTGGTGCACGTGTGCTCCCCACGTGGCACACGCGCTGTGCACGTGCTGCCCACGCTGCCAGTGCAGATCTGCGAGCACAGCAGGCGCGGGTGCAGGGTGCGGAGGAGCGGCTGCGGAGGCTCGAGCGAGCCCAGGAGAGAGGAGGCAACCGGAAACCGGGCGTCCCTCGGGGGTTACCGCCGCCGCCGCCGATAACGGAGCGGCCGCAGAATCGGCGCCCGCGGGTCCTGGAGGGGGGCGGCCCTCCAGGGGACGGCGCCCCCTCGCACGAGAGGAAGGCCGCCGGCGATCACAAGGCCGCGCGCAGACAGGGGGAGGGAAGAGGGGAGGAACGCTGTGCGGGCAACGGCTGGGAACAAGAGGCTCTGACGGGAGCGCAGGTGCGTTTCGCCGGTGGCGGCCGTCCTGGAGGGGAGCGTTACCCCGGGGGGCGATGGGGGTGGTCTCGCCGATGCTGGCTTCTGATTGTAGTTTGGGATTAGAATGTGATTGCATTGGTTGTAATGTGGTTGTGGTTGAAGTGTTAATGATGCTAATTATTGTCGTGCGATTGCAGCTGTGGTAGTGATTGTGTTGGGGTTGTAGTAGTCCTTGTGTCGTGATTGGATTAATGTTGGTGTGGTAGCGGCTGTTATAGTTGTACGCATTATTCCACGATCGTATCGTGGTTGGAGTTATTGCACTGTGTGTACAGGTTGCTGAACTTTATACATGAAACCACCAGTTCATTATAACTGCATTGAGGTCAAATTGTCTTCAATCACAATCAATGAGTTGAGTAATGTGATCAACAATTCAGTTCTAAACTGGTGATTCCCTATAGTAATATTTGTATTGTGATGGCGTTTCTCGTCTTTTACACATGTGAGTTACGGTAATTGTGGTGGTGGTATTCATTGTACGGTGATTATATTGCAGTGAGAATTATTGCCAAGAGCTGCTCTTTCGGGAAAGCCGTGTCGAGCGTTCCTCCTGTCTCAACACAGCTGCGCCGAATGAGTAGCTCTTGAGAGCAATTCTCATACATCGAGCTATGAAAACCTACATCTGTACATTGTATTGCGGTGGCAGTAGTTGTAATAATAATAATAATAGCATTTATAGAGCGCCTTTCACCCGAGGGTCACAACGCGCTGCACAAGGCTGTGTGTGGAGAGAACGGCATGTCAATAACATCAAGACAGATCCACTGCTGTACCGCCACCTCCTGAATCCTGATCACATATATTGCCACGATTCCAGCTTAAACAAGCATCGGCACATCACATTAATGTTCACAAAGTTTAGAAAATAAAAGTCACAAGTGACAAACGTCAGCAAACGTCGGTTTGGAGACACTTTAAGACAGCCACTAGCAGCAGCTTACATTAGGTGCCATTAAACACCAATACAGTAGCGTAAAGTAGCCACGGGGCTAAGGAGCTTGTTTATTAACTTATCTTCTTCCCTGAGCGTGTGAATCCCCTTAAAAGTCCCGTCGAACAACTTTAACATTGTTAAGGCCATTGATAACCACAGCAACCCAAGGTCTCCCTCACAAACGTAAAAGTATTGGTCTCAATTGTATTTTACCTGACAGGAATTATAGTTGTGCTACGATGGTCACAGACAAGACACCGTAGACTGGCATTGGATAGAATCAGACGCTGGATGGAAAATGCCATTTTTACCTCTTGATTCAACGATGTCCAGAAGCTGCCCATCGTGCTTTGAAGAATCGCAAAGAAGAAGACCTCTTGATTTCAGCAGTGGCAGCAGCACTGTAGCCAGTTGCACGAAAATTAACCTCAAGCGTAATTTTCCCATTAACTTTCATTATTTTATATGGATCTAGGCAAGCGATTTAAAAAAAAAAGTAGATTACGAACGTCAATAAAATTGAATTTCAATCTGGTATCGCTATTACTACTTTCTGATGCTGCAATTTTGGACCAGGCCTGCCTTTAAAATGACTCTCAAAGGGCTCTCAATTGTATTTGTAATGCTTACGACTACTTGTGTAATGCCACAGGTCAGAACACAACGGTTAACGCCCCTCCTCTCACCAATCTGTAATGACCTCGAATTGACCAGAAATTAGGGGGGGGCCCGACTTTGAGTGTGTGGCGGTGATTGCTGTGCGACTGCGTTTGCGAGTAAAGCAGGGCCCTGCGTGGGGAGCGTCGCGCGCGGTGCTGGCAGGGCTGGTGAGCGCCGTGCAGCAGCTGTTTGAAGTTCGCTCCCTGGGCGGGGTCTACCCGCACCTGCACGCCATCTACATGCGCCTCGGCGAGATGAAGAACGCTGTGCGCACGCTCAGGCAGCTGCTGTCCCTCGGTACGCACGCGGCACGGCAGGCCTCACCTGGCCAGGAGAGACGGATTTCTGACAGCACGGAGTTAAAGTCACTGCAATGTATCAGTTAATTCATTCATCATCGGTACCTGCTTAATCCTGTACAGGGCCACGGTGAGCCGGAGCCGATCACGGCAGACATAGGGCGGAAGGCAGGGCTGTACCCATAATGGGACACCAGTCAATCGCAGAGCACCGGGGACAATTTAATAAAGCTGATTAACCTAGGTAGCAAGTATTTGGACTTTTGGGGAATTGTATTTTCTTACGTTTGTGTTTGTTCAGACGATGCGGCGCCTGTAGGAACGGTGGTGGACGCGGTCAGCCGGCTGTGCGTCGCGTCCGGCAAGCCGACCTGCAGCCAGCGGCCCCCTCTCATCTCACCGAGGAGCAACAGGTGCATTAACATCCCCTCGTCTCACCGCACGTGGGCGGTCAGTCACTTTCTTAGAACTCTTCTGTCACTCGCTACTACGGCGGTTACTGGTCCATTGAACTGCGCCCGTTGATTTCTCCACTCAGCCGTGCTGTGTGCACAACCACAGTCTTGCAGGTCGAAACACTTTGCTTTCACTTTTGAATTCCCTCACATCGTCTCTCTTTTCACACGTTGTACAACCTCGGTCAAGTGAAGAAACGTGTTAACGCTGATCTACTCAACCTTCAGTCATGACGTTTGTTGTTGGCTGCATGCGGGCTAATAATTCTGGCTTCCTTAAGCAGTGTGGAATGTTCCTTACTGAGGACGGTGTAGAACCTTCAGAGTGGAACTGAGCGTGTGTGCGTGTGTTTGCAGTACGAGAGCCTGGCTTGAGCTGTATGAGGAATTCTTCCCTGCATTCCAGCAGCTGGTGCAACAGCTCAAGGATACCCTGGGTATGGCTGCCACTGTCTCCCTCTGTCTCACATCTCCAGCACCAGTTTGGAAATACTGGCATTTCTGGCTGGCTGGGAAAATAATCAGATGAAAGTTATTTTCAGAATCGCTCCTGAGAGCTGCTCTTTTGGCATAGGATAAATGCTCACCGTGACTTTCTCCTTTACGATGTTTTGCCTCCCACGTCGGAGGCATTTGAGACAGTATATAATGTAATGAGAAATACTCGCGATGGCTAACCTGAAAGAGCAGCTATTGATAACAATTCTCATATTTGGAGCCGTGAAAACCTACGTCAATACATCGGTTCCTTGTGCTGCTGGATGATCACAACCCAATGCCTGTTGCCTCCACAGGGGTCGACAGCCTGGACTCGATTTTGCCGGCAGTTCAACGATTACAGGTGGAGTGCAGGGGTCCAACTTCACAGTGACCACCCAGCAGCATGACCTGATGACCCAGACACCCGACCCGGTGACCTAGTCGCATGACCTAATGACCCAGCAACCTCACCAGGTGACCCAGGAGCATGACCGGTGACCCAGCAGCATGGCCTGGTGAGCCAGGCAAAATACACAATGCCCCAAAAACCTGACCCCGTGACCCAGAAACCAGTTACCATCAAGCACGATGAAGCACTACTTCATGAGCCATTGCAGGCTCCTCAAATCCCCATCAATACCTGACCACTGTTAAGCAACCAGGCAGTGCGCGTGTAAACAGGTTGTAGTGAATGACAGTGCCTGCCTATCCCGGCAGACACAGAGCATAAGGCAGGGCTATACCCAGGATGGGACATCAGTCCATCGCAGGGCCACAGGGGCAATTTAATCAGGCCGGTTATCCTTGGCAGCATGTCTTTGGACAGGGAGGAAACCGGAGCACCCGGCAAAAATCCACGCGGACTCAGGGAGAACATGCAAACGCCACACAGAAAGGGACCAGTGCCGTGAGTCAAACCCAGATACCTGCTGTGAGGCAGCATCGTTACCCGCTTCAGTAACATGCCATCCCAGGGAAACATGCCATGATGATGGATGTTTCCCAGGCTGACAGGTCCACTCATGCTGCTGGAATCGAAATACAAACCAGCCGTGAGCAACGTGATGCGTGAATGATGCTGCCTCTCACGACTTACCACAAAGGTTATTTACAGAAAATCGTACTGAACGGGGAGATTTGAAAAGGTCAACGGGTCTGAGATGGAAATCCCTATCTACTACATACTCATAGGTTAATGCATGAGGAAATAATAATAATGCATAATGATAATAATAAATACGAGCTTGTTATTGCCTTAATACCCCTTGCCTGAGATAAGCAATCCACAGCGTGCCTTTATTGTTGCGGTTGGGACCAAGAAGGCTGGAGAGTAGATTTGAGCTATACGATTTGTTTGAGTATAGCATTACTCTTACTATTATCGGTTATCGGTTCAATTGCTTGACTGATTAGGTAACACGATAGTAGTTTTTAAAACGTCTCGCCTATTTTCCCACGTGTGCCGCTAGACGGGAGGTGATGGGTATAGTTTGTTGAAGTCACTGGCATTTTCGGCTGTCACGCTGGGCATGGATTGTATGGACCGTTATTTTTGAAGGAGTCTGAGTAATCAATTACACAATAAGCAGTTGATTATAATATTTTAGTGGATTGATCAATTAATTGCCCCACCTTTACTGGCGAGTCCAGCACTCAGAGGTGGCTGCAGACGTATTAGATTTAAAGGACGTCAATATACAATATTTATTGCGGGAACGATATATTTACAATGTTTTATAATTGTGTCGAGAACATTCGAGTGTGTTGTATCTCTGAGCTTCCACGTTGAAATAAACGCGTTTGTGACTTGAATCGTGGCACAGTGCATGTGTTTA
Organism: Geotria australis; assembly: GCA_036362915.1. Taxonomy (NCBI): domain Eukaryota; kingdom Metazoa; phylum Chordata; class Hyperoartia; order Petromyzontiformes; family Geotriidae; genus Geotria; species Geotria australis. The sequence goes on along the minus strand of JAZEWU010000028.1, from coordinate 7,370,046 downwards.
CACCACTGGTCTTCATCACGGATACTGATGTGCACAGCAAGCTATAGGTTCACGTCTTCAGGTTCTTTTGTGTAGGTACGTGGGGCTTTTATAAACCATTTTGTGTTTGATTCAGGGTTTTATAAACCATCCATCCATCCCATGTCAGAAACCGCTTAATCCTGTACAGGGTCGGGGTGAGCCGGAGCCCATCCCGGCAGACAGGGGGCAAGGCAGGGCAATACCCAAGATCAGACGCCAGTCCATCACAGGCCATCGGGGGAAATTTAGTCCGCAGGTCAATTAACCTACGCAGTAGCATGTCTTTGGACGGTGGGAGGAAACCGGAGTGCCCGGCTAAAACCCACGCGGACACGGGGAGAACATGCAAACGCCACACAGAAAGGCCCCCGAGTCGGGGATTCGAACCCGGTTCCTTCTTGCTGTGAGGCGGCAGCGCTACGCACCTCGCCAGCGCGTCACATCACGGGCGCAGCCATTCAGCGTGCCCGTCGCTCAGGGGGCCCCCGAGTCGCCATGGAGACGGCCCGGGCGTGCTGAGCCACCGACATCGAGACCGCGTCTCCTTCCCGCCTCGTCTCACCTCCTCACCGCCTTCAGCCGGATCCTCATGGCCTCACGAGAGGTACGGGAGACCTCCGCTGGCCTCGGCGGGCCTTGCTCGCCTCGCGGCCCCGCGCGGGACCCTCGTTTGCACCGTGAGGCCTAGCCCGAAGCGAGCGACATCGGTCTTTCCTAGGCAAGCCTACCCGGGTTGGCGCGCCCTCGCCCGCCCCTCCTAAACGGGTCTGGCCGCGCCAGGAGGGTAGGCAGTGCGGGGAGTGGGGACGCGTTAGGGTTGTGTCGGCACACTCAGCTGTTTAAGAGTAACGCTGCGATTGTGAAGTCTAAACGCACACGCGTGACTGGAGGAGAGCGGTTGCTAAGGTCTTAGCCAGATTAAAGTTGTGGCGAATGCGCTATACGCATTAAGTGGGTTTGCGTAGTTAATCATTAAACGCAGCGCGACTTGAGGGAACATTGCTCAAGGTTAAATGAACTCGAAGGCTTTCTTGACCAATGCTATCCATAGTGAAGCTCTGTTTATGAGTTTAAGTCATGTGAAAAAGTGTGTAAGTGTAGTGCACCCGTCGATATGCTGGAGAAAACGAGCGAGCACACAGCACTTACCTTAAAAGATGGTACTGACGTTTCGCTGAGACTTCCACTCAGCTTCATCAGGGCTTGAAAAACTCCAGACGTCTTTAGCATCAGTAGGACATCATGTTCCGGCTTCTTGGTCAATATTTGAAGAAAATACATCAACATTTACTCAATTGGATTATCGCAATCGTCGCCCTTTGCTGCCAAATATTGACATTGTCCTAAAAAAAATGAGACGGTTTGCCTCTCATGGGTAAAAAAAGCACAAAAATAATTTAAAACATGGTTTAAGTCGGATAAAATTCCTTAGAAAATACCACAATATCCTGTATCGTTATACTTCGCCGTACTATATACATCAGTAACTATATGCGGTGCTTCCTTGTCATCCTGGATTTTGATGGGAGTGCACTGTGTGAAAATTGTGTATCTCTCTTCGCCACACACTATTTTGTAACTTTATCTTTGCACACCTGATCCACTAACGCAGGGGTGTCCAGACCTTCACGTCCTACACTGGCGTAATTTACCTGCATTTGATTGATTTAACCAATGTTAATGCATTAGAAGTGAGGCAGTGTACCTCATGTCTAGTGAGTGGCCCAGTCCTTCGTATATTTTTCTGTATGTGGCCCTCAGGAAAAAAAGTTTGGACACCCCTGCACTAACGTGTCCTTTATTTTTTTAGAAACGGACCAAGGAGGACACTTGGAATTCAGAAGACTTGAAGAACCACCTAAAAGTAGGAGCCTCTTTTGTAATGACTTCGTGTCTGAATAATTACGGTAAAATCTCTTGAAGAGTCGCGAGGTTTTAATGTGATGAAAACACCCTGCACCTTTTATCACCATGCATGGTTATTTGCTGCCGGTGGTGCTTGTGCAACTGTACGGGATGTGGTGTTGACCTGCTGTGCCATCGCCTGTCCCGGAGCGCAGGCCGTGCACACTGAGGTGAAGGAGGTGGAAGAGGCCGAGCGCAGGAAGCGCAGGGAGCAGCGACGACAGGCAGAGGAGGGGAGAGGCGAGGGGAAGGGTCGGGGAGAAAGGGACGGGGAGAGGAGGCGGCCGGGAGACGCCGGAGACGACAAGAAGAGAGACAAGCACCGGGAGAGGGACGAGGACCCTGCACGACACAGCAACAGGGAGAGGTTGAAAGACGGAGATCAGGAAAAAGCGAGAGATAGGAGAGAGCGCCAGGAGCAGAGGGAAGGACATGGTGAACGCGGTGAAGATAAACCACACAGAGACAAGGAGAAAGAAAGGAGGAGGGAGCGGGAGCGAGAGGGAGATGCCGCGAGAGATGGTGCTCACGAGCGGAGAGACAAGAGAGATAGGGATGCTGGAAAAGAAGTGAGAGTGAAAGAGAGAGAGCGAGGCCAAGATGGAGATAAGGAGAAGAGGAGGGACAAGGAAAGGACATTAGATGGAGACCGGGACACAGACAGACACAGGAGCAAAGGGAAGGAAGGAGAAACTTTGACAAAAAGAGATGGGGACAGTCGAAGGGAGAGAGACATGGAGAGACGCAAGGGGACACTCGATGGGAATCACGTCAGTGACAGAGATGCGAGAGAAAAGGAGAGAGACAGGCACAGGAACCGTGACACACACAGAGATCGTGACGTGGAGAGGGATGGAGGGAAATTAGCAGATAGGGAGAGACACAAGGAGGAGAGAGACAGAGAGAGACACAGGGAGAGAGACAGGGACAAGGAGCGAGATAAAGAAACAAGGGGAGACAAAAACATAGACGGGGACAAGGAACGAGACAAGGAGAGAGACCGGCACAGAGAGAAAGACAGAGAGAGGGACAAACATAGAGATAAACATAGAGACAAGGAGGAACACAGAGACAGAGAGGAACTTGGGGACAAGGAAAGAAAACAACACAGAGATAGAGATAAAGAGAGAGATGGAGAAAGAAGCCGGGACAAGGAACGAGATCGAGATCAGGACAAATACACAGAGAGAGCGAAGGGGAAGCGGAGTGTCAGCGAGAAAGACAGAAACGAGGAAAGGGACGAGGAGGACCGAGAAAGGCGTAAAGGGGGAGACAGAGACAAAGGTCGTGAGAGGGAGCGAGTGGAGGGGAGAGACAGGGATGCGCAGCGGGACAGAGATGGGCCCACACGTCGTGCTGAGAACGCAGACAAAAGAAGGGTGAGGTATGCGGATACGGAGGCGGAAGGGAGCACGGGAAGGAGACACGGGGAGAGCACTGCAACCTCAGGTGGCCGAGGAGAATCTTCCACAGCGGCCATCTCCGCAGGCGTGGGGAGGACCTCGCAGGTGTGTGCTGCGTCTGCTGTGTACGCCTGGGTGGTCGAGCACAGGGGTCCCGCTGTTACCTGCCATGCAGTATATCACCGTGGTGGGTTGAGGTGTACAGTGCAACCGCTTGAGTTTGTACACAATGTGAGTTGTGTAGCAGAAACAAGTGCGAATGTGAAGGTAGTCCTCTTGACATTAATTCATGTATTTTTCCAGGAAAGCCTTATTCTGTGACCTGCATTGGGATATTTGACCAATTCCACTAAGGAATATTTTGTATGTTAGAGGAAATGTTGTATCGCAGGACTTCCGCTTCCAGAGCTTGCAAGTTCAGTGGGTATTTTCTGCTGTAATAATAAACATCTATCTGAATGGGTATACCCAGAGAAAACTGAGCCATGTAAAAGGCATAACCCTCATATGTGTACACTGCTGTCGCCTTGCCATATCAGAGCCCAGTAGGTCATTTTTCTTAGTGGGGGTGATGATTGATATATAGATGCGAATGACATCACAGGATCATTAACGTCCACAGTGAAGCATATGCATCTTATTTTTTAGTTAATAGACCCACAATATTAAAAATAGGGCAGCCGTTGGATGCAAACCTCTGAAAAAAGTGACGAACGTACCACTGCTAGGCTATGTCATCGAGTTTCACAAATGTACGTGACTCACTTGCCGCCGAAGTGTTGGCGACCGTCACCACACGTGAGTTAGGGTTTGAAATTAGACTAAGCCATGCTCATCCAATTCTGCACAGACAGTAGAATTGGCTAATGCGTAGGCGGCTGGCTGAATGGATATTTAGATGGACGGCTGGACAGATGGGTGAGCAGGGGAAAGAGAAAGTAGTTGTGCAGCGTTGACAGTCGTGCGTTGCTTTCCGACAGCTTGGAGCTGGCGCGGCCCGGTCCTCGTCTCCACAGGATGCCGCAGAAGAGGAGTACGAGGATGACTTTGAGGTGCTCTATCGCATTGCAATCTGCTTCCTTTTGACATCATTGCCACTCATTTGAGGTCTGCCCTCATGGCCCTATTTCTCCACTCGTTCCTGTTCAGGGCCATCTGTACATCCACTCAACACTGTCCTTCGTATCCTAGCTCACCACTTAAAACCATGTCTTCATAGGCCTGCCACTCAGTCTTCAACTTGGTGCGACCACGTTCATCACTTTTTGTCCGATGTGGTTTTATTGCCCTTGTGAAGATATATCTGAGCCATCTGAGCCGAATTTACACTTCTCTGAGGTGGATGCCACTCTGGCATGATCGTAACATAGAACAAGCAATGGACTGTTGGCAGTGGTGCTCAAGCACGAATCAAATTAAGTATGAATGGTTTTTTTGATCATAGCAACAGTGTTCTCAATTCCATCCATTTTCAAGATGCCACTTTTTCTGGAGAGGATTGCGGCGGCAGCATAAACATTCAAACAAGCATTGGTGGTTACGAAGCATTGTGGAAAATTCCACATTCTCATGTCGGGAACAATTCCATTAATTAGGCAAGTAATGTGGACTTTTAAAGTACGATACAATTGCTTTATCTTTAGACCAGGTAACATCCCATTGAGAGGAGAGCCAAGTTGACAACTTGACTCTTTGACCACGTGATTATATGTTGGGTTCTGAACCGACAATAATGATGACAATAACATGTTAATGATTAGAAGAGTGACAATACAATAGCAAGAGCAACACTAGTAATTTCAATATCTTGTCGCCACTGTGTGTGTCAGGATTACGAGGATGACTTTGAGGATGACGAGGAGGACAGTGCCGAGGCGGAGGCCGTGGAGGCCTCGAGGGAGGTCGGGGAAAGTCACGCGGGCCCCAGTCGCGAGCTGGAGGCCGTGCGTCGGGCCATCGCGGCCGAGAACGAGCACGTCGCGTCCTGGAGCCCAGGGGCGTCCCCAGCAGCTGCAGGTCCCACGTATTCTCATCTCACAGTCCAAACGTCCTTGTGGACAAATGCAAACTCTACACAGTAAAGCACTTTTTGGGTTGGGTCATGTAAAAGGAGAAGTTCCGGAAACTCACCTCCACCTGATGCAGTCAATCGGTATGGTTTTGTCACGTGAAAATAACGTGAATGTATGTCCGCACTATGATATGATACACCAAGGCTTGTGTGTCATATTTCAGTTTTATCTGCCACTGATTCGCATAGTGACATGACATCAAGACACCCACACGACCGACACGACGTGGGTAGGCCTTCAACCAGCAGTGGATTGACAAAGGGCCATACGAAGATCGTACATTGAAAGTTCTTTGGCAGAACTTTATTGTGCACCTAGAAGACGCGTTAAGGCACAGTTACATGTCCCCGCACTCACCTTGCGCCCATCTGTGCAGATCCCCAGAGTGCGAGATCAAGCAGGATCGGCAGCGGAAAGACGTTCATCGACTTCACGGGGGCCGGGGAGCGCACGGCCACTCGGAAGGTGGTCGCTAAACAACGGTGAGCGGCATCGGCCACCGAGGGTTACACCTGAATTCTTCCTGGATTTTGCAGGATTGTTCTCCTCTTTGCGGTAGCTGTCGTGGGAAAGTCTGTAAGCATTCCCATGATAATATAAGTCAAAATGGTTCTACCATTTGCAGAATACTGTACACCACTCAGTTCATTGCATTTACATGGAGACCTCCGCTCCTCTGTCGGTGTTGTGAGATATTCTTCTTCCCATGTTGTTGTTTTCGATGTTTGTACCTCATAGGTGGCAACCACGTATAGACACTAAGTGGAACGACCTCCACGCCAACCACAGTTACTGGGTTTCTAGTTAACGTGTTTTTTAGAGTGGGTTATGCTTTTATTTTTCTAAATTTGGGAACATTAATAGGAAGGATAATATGTACAGTTCTTGTCCAAAAAAGGTATGTTATTGTGAGAATAATACAACTTTCAATGTCCTTTGTAGTTTATTCCTGTGAAATGCTGCATTGTTTTGTATTCGTACACATTAAGGGCTTGGGCAAGATATCAAAAATAAGCAAGCGAGGCACTGTACCCGAGAACAGACTGCGTGTGAAATTCACGTACGCGTGTGCGCATGTGCAGAGAGCATAGCGTTGTAATGTGTGCGGGCATCGTGATGTTTTGTTGCAGCAAGCGAGCCCTGGAGGTGCTGCGCATGATTCAACTGGATACCGTGACCTTTGACCTGCTGGACATGCCGCCAGTCAGCGAATACGACGCCTATATTTCAGCCTATGGTCGCTCCAACACCTCGCAGGTACCCTCCATAGCACGGGTATATCACAAGTACCTTACCCTACAGACACCTCGTATCACAGGTAGCTCACCTCATGTATCAGGTGAGTGCTGTGTATTGGAGACAAGTGCAGTCTGGTGATATATAATCGCTGTGTGCGTGTGCATTTGCAATGTGCGGATGTGCAGGCATCGTGTAGTGTGGTGATGTGAGTGCTGTGTGTAGACGGAATGCAGTGTGTTGATGTGCAGGCAGTTATGCAATGCTGCGTCATAGGTGCTGTGTGTCGACGTAATACAGTGTGGCGATGTGCAGACATCGTGCAGTGCGGTGATGCGAGTGCTCTGTGCAGGCGTACGTGCAGTGTGGCGAGGACGATGTAGAGCGAGAGGTGCAGACGGAGGAGATTGAGACGGAGGAGAAGTGGAGCCAGCATCCAGGGGAAGGCCCCACTGTGTGTGCAGGTCAGTCGCAGGCTTTCCACATTTACAGTCATCATAGACTTCACTCGCAGTTATCACTAAAGAATATCCCTATATCATGGACATACCTCAGTTTTACATGATTATTAACATTGATGTTGCAACGGATGCACACTCGATAGCTACGCCGCTGCTCACACCGCTGCACGTCTGTGTCTAGGCCCTGCGGACGATGCACGAGGCGGCGTGGGGACGAGGGAGGAGCAACAGCTCGACTCGCAGCGCCTCCAGCGCTTCCTGGCCTCTGCCTACCAGGCACGGCACGCGCAGATGCTGATGCTACTATGCCTGCTGAAGCTGTAGCTGTGCTGTCTGCTAACCCGTCGAGTGCCCCTTGCTCGAACTCGGGGACCACGTGGCTCCATTACTTCTCAACGGCCCCGTGCATGCGCCTCACATCCGTGCTGCATTTTAGCGATGCGATGCCTTGTCCTTCAGATATATTTATTTCAAAACAATATTCTTTTCCCCCAACTTTATCCAGAATGTGGCGTCGGTGTTGCGTCATTTCGTTGTTGCCGGTTTAAACGGACGCTGTCCACGTTGACCCGAGTTGGCCGGTTGCCCTGTAATGGTGGGGATATTGGAGCAGAATTTTACAGCCGGATGCATATGATATGCTCGGAGACGTCCCTGTGTACCGCGTGCTCTATCCAAAACAAATCGTTATCGTTACCTGCCTAGGTGGTGTCTGTGCTGCTGGAGGAGGAGTGGACAGAGAAGGAAGCCTCAAAGGATCTCGATACCCGTACCAGCAGCCTGTCAGTGGGGAGCACCTTCTACCCGCTACACACGGATTTCCCGTTTCTGCACGGTAATAATAATAATAGCATTTTATTTAGCGCCTTTCACCCGAGGGTCACGAAGCGCTGCACAAGGGCCGCGGAGAGAACGGCATGTTAACAACCACAGAAAAAAACAACTAATAAAAATCAAAGCAACAAAAATTAAATGATGTCATCTCACTGGATATGCCATCCATCCAGCGTCAAGCAATAACACCACACCACTCCATGCTTATGAGCGGCAAAGTGACGCAGTGCGTAGCGCTGCCGCTTGACAGAATGTAGGTCCCCCATTTGATTAGCGGCCTGGGTGCCTTTCTGTGTGCAGTTTGCATGTTCTTCCTGTGTCCGTGTGGGTTTTCGTCAGATACTCCGTTCAAAGATATGCTGTCTAGGTTAATTAGCCTAAATACATTTCCCCCAGTGGCCTGCGATGGACTGGCGTTCGATCCTGGGAAAGCCCTGCCTTGCACCCTACATCTGCCGAGATTGGTTGCGACCTCCTGTGACCCTGTACAGGATTAAGCACCTACCGATAATGATGATGACTCCATGCTGATGTGTCCAGCAGAGGGCACTGTATGAACAGGTTCTGGATTAAAAGTGGCTTCAAAACAAGGAGGTAGATGGATGCATCTGGGAGTCAATGTCCTTTCAGAGCAGTGAGGCAGTGCTGCTGAAATTCTGGGTTATAATCCAGGACTCCTTCTCTTCCCATTTCACCCATCCACTAATATTGCCCCTCGCTCATATAAAGATGTGGTTGCACTTCACAGTTAAGTCAAAGTAATTTCCTGTTCAAATGAGCGGTGCTTATCTCCTGTTTACAAGCCAGTGGTGGAAATTCCAAATGTCTATGGTAGGGGAAGTCTATCTATAGGACAACAACTGTGGTCTTCCTCCCAAAGTGGTACATATTTTACCGGTCCTGCAGGGATGATGTGCCGAGTCAGACCATTATCAGGATTTGAACTGGCAAGCCTTCCGATTGCAAACAGCTGAGCCATTACGTTGCATTTATGAACTGAAGTTGTTATTTTTTGTCTGCGTGTGTACGTGCTGTGTGCGCATGCTGTGTGCAGGCCGCACCGTGTCGAGGCTGCACGTCTCTCAAGTGCAGAGGCACATGCTGCTGAGCGTCCACTCTCCCGGGTCGAGCGGGTCCGAGGAGGACGCCCTGCTCGCCCGCTGTGTGGTGCTCTGCGTCTGGGACATCCGGCAGCCGTCGCAACCACAGAGGGTGCTGCTCAGTGAGCCTGAGGTCAGACCCCTGCAGAAAATGCTGGCCGAAGCCACGTTGCTTTTTATGTGACGTGAGAATCGCTCTCGAAAGCTGTTCTTTTGGGATAGGCGTGTCGAGCGGTCCTCCTAGCTCCTGTACGACGTTTCATCTCCCATGTTGACGGTATCATCAGGCTTGAATTGGTGGGAGATGATAACCAATGTGCCACTATCTACATACCCACAGTATACACATACAGTGCATACCTACGATATATACATTCATACATCTCACACGCCCACATATATTTGCGGTGACTCACACCTATAAGCCAGCCCTTTGGAGGCAAGGGTTGATTGGCCATCTAGATTTGTAAAACTTTTCAACCCACTAGGTTCTGAATTGGTGAGGATAAGGTAATGGTTCATCATCTCTTCTGTATTGAGTCTTAGCCGCTGCAATGTGTGCGTTTTTCTCTGCGTTCTGAAATTTCCTTCTGAACAATGAAAAAAAAACATTAATTAAAAAGGAATCAGTCAAATAAACCCCGTGCAAGATCCCTAAAAGATTCTTAAGAATCCATGAGGCTGTGCTTGTCAAATTACATTATAATTACTGATGGATCGGTGGAGCAATGGTTAGTGTATCGCACTGCAATCCAGTTTCCTGAATTCGATTTCTGGCCGTGGCTAACAGCAATGGTGAGTGATCGCTAAAATCTGCGTCTTGATGGAATCAGGGACATGAGCTGAATCCCAAATCACGTCCACGATCTGCGTTTAGAATCCCTCCATCGCTGCTGGGGTTAGAGACGGCTCCAGCCCAATCCTGGGATCACACTTTGGTCAACCTGCACTCACCAGCATGGTGCAGCAAGGACGATTAAAAAATGCCCGATACCAATGCCAGGGGTGGAAAGTAACAAATGTGGACATTCTTTGGCTTTTGTACACAGGCAGTCCTGGGTTATGAATGGGTTTCATTCCTGTGTTTCGTTCTCTGAACACAATACTGCATTTAATGTTATACTGTACTGTGTACGAAGCAGTAATGCACTTGATGCTTTGAGGATATGGAATTTTGTTTTACTGTTGTAGATATGTACAGTTTATAAAGCTGAAGTCGGAACACCATATTTAATGTTATATTGTAGACAGCATGCAATATATGGTATACTGCAATTAATAGTATCCTATGTGAGCTCTGTCCTTTCTACAACATTGTGTTAATGAACATGTATTGGTCCAGTGGAAGTCGACAGACATTAGCCGTTATTTCTTGTACTCTTCATTGTGTTTGACCATGTCCATTATGTGGTACTATGTACGAACTTGAAGTACTTACAAGTACAAAGTTTAAGAGTCATCTTTGTACTCTTCCATTAAACTAATACATATTCCTTAAAGCAATGTTTTGTAAAAGGATAAGTACAGTATACAAAAGCCAAAGAACTTCTACTTTGTACTTCCCATGCCTGACCGACACGGCATGGGGAGGCAGGCCTTTCATCCAACAGTGGATTGACAAAGAGCGTTTTTCCTTCAATCCACTATTATAATTATACTGGCTATGGCAAAGCTGTAAATGTTGCCCTAGTGATGAATCGTGAAATGTGGACCGTTGAGAAAGGGAATTATCCCTGATGGTAGTATGCAGTGCACGAGGTTGTGTGCAGCTTATGTTGATGAGCTTTGTGATTCCGTTCCACACCGTACCGATGGCCCTATATTGTTACCCGCTGCGTGCCTTGTGTAGAACAGTGCTACTTTAGTTGGAATGTTAAACATTTTAGTCATAGTCGAGTCGACGATAATTTGTGGAATGTTAGCTGAGTCTCCAGTCTGCGGTATTCATTTCATCATCCCCTTAGCCTAGTCGACTAAAGCAGTCAAACATTTGGGCCAGGCTTGGTTATTAATTGTTGGTAAGAGGGGGCGAGCGATTCCTACACCCCCCAAGTGGTATCAGGCCGGTGAGTGGTGAACTCAGTAAATCTCTCTACGTAGTCAATTCCGTATTTGGTCTTCATAAGTTCACTGCAGCCTGTAACAATAATGGCTTTCATTGTCTTAGTATGCGTCTTCGCTTCGATCCGTCTGGTTAATTTCCTCTCGTGACAGTCAGCCATGGCCTGATCTGTGGTGGGTGTTCATAGTCATCGTCAGGCTTGATGATTTTCATCCACTCATAGTCCATCGGTGACTCAAATAAATGAATGTCATTGCTCACTTTGTTAAACATCACGAACTCTGATGGTGTTGAGTGGTTCTGCATGCGGGGTTTCAACCCACAAGGGGTTCAGGGCCCCGACCACAGTTGTAGTTGTCATCTGACAGGTACTCTTTGTGAAAGTGACAACACTGAGTTGTAATTGCGTTTCACCACACACTGTACTCATAATCAGCTGGGTCTGGTCACCGTGACGCACACTCCGACACAGTGACAATACGCAGAATCAGTCGAGCGGGATCTTGGTCTTGGAATTTGAAAGGAAGAAAACATGGTTGGCAGAATCAAGGCAGTGTGCTAATCTAGGCTCGAGATTTACAACCAAGCAGATAGAATCCCAAGAGCTAAACATAGGCTGGACCATAAACAGCAATCCTAATCCTAGCCTCTTAATCTTTACCCCGAGTTCATAATAACCATTACTCAAATTTTAAGCCTATGCATGAACACTTCTAATCGGCTCCCCAATCTTCACTATAAACTTCACAGGTAGCCACTAATATTAGTCCTACTGCTCTATATCTAACTCGAGCGCTTACCGCTAATTCTAACGCCGGTATTAATCATTACTCTAGCCTTGACCCATGCCTAAATCCCATCCATGTCCTCTTTTAAGAGATGATACAACTAAAAGCAAAACATGTAGCTCATGCCGATATTGTGTGTTCTGGGAAGTTTAGCACAAGTTTTAAGCTTGGTGAGCAGCGTATCATTGCATATCACTCTTCTGATATCACCGATTCGATGTTGTATTGAAATGTATTTGTGTAGGTTAGCCTGATGGTACCCTCATCGTGGGAGGTGGAACATTGTAAAGTAGACAGAAGGAACGATCGACACGGCCATCCCGAAAGAGCAACTCTTCAGATAAATTCTCAGCGTATTGAAATACATGGAAGTGACGTCACGGTAATATTAATCACTTACAATGTATAAAGCGCACAGTATTCGTTCAGTGTCAATAGTCGTTTGAAGAGAGAATGACTTGGAGGCACGAGGAAATCACAGACAAGTGAGGGGGAAGGCAGCCATGCAGCCAACCGGTGCCAACATTATGCAGACACTGTCCTATATACTATGACGTTCGCGGCCAATTAATGAGCGTGTTGTTAATAATGGGAGGAAACCGGAGAACCCGCTTGAAACCCACGCGGAACAGGGGTAGCCCACAGTGACATAACCTATCCTTAGTTCGAAGGCTTTCATGACCGATATTATCCATAACGTAGCTCTTTTTATGAGTTTATGTCACTTGCATAACTTTTCACGTGGCCTAAACTCATTAAAAGAGCTACATTATCACCTAACCTGTCTGCCGATCGTCGAAGGTCTCCTGCTGCTGCTTTGGGCTGGATCGAGCCGGGCAGGTGTTTGCGGGCACCGAGGCGGGCGCGCTGCTGCTGTGGGACCTGCGGGAGCCGGCGGCCCTGCACCGCGCCCTGCACCACGACAACAACGTCTGGCCGCTGCGGCTGCCCACCTACTCGACAGGCACGAGGAGACCGGGCTCTCACTAGACCCCGTCGCAGTGCTGCCCCCTTGTTCACCTTGCTCTTCAACACAGTCTACCCGACCGCCCCCCCCCTGCCCCCAGCCCTTGGTAGGCCGGTTGAGTAAAGATACTGTTGGGGAACCCCTAACGAAATCAAGAGATCTTCGCTGAGAAATGGGTGCCGTGGGTGCCGTTCATGTAAGCCCCGGTGAAACTGGGCATTCTGCCAAACTATGGCCCGTATAGTAATCCACTTTAGTCCGCACCGGTTCAATGGGGGGAGGAGGAACAGCAAAACTGAAGCCCACTCGTGGAGAGCAGACCTCAACATTTGCATTTAGCTCCTGAACATATTAGCTGCCATAAGCAAGAACAGATTAAAAATGAACCAATGCATCATCGCATGCATTTTTACCGGAAGAACAGCACCACCGAGAGCTGTGCACTTGACATCTGTGCCGCGTTTTTCCGTATTGCTGCTGATGCTGCTGGCGCTGTTGCGCGTTCTGTGGCACACAGTGGGAGCAGTTTCGGGCACGGGGCACTCGACGCCAGTGCGTGCCGTGGAGCCCGTCCTGGCACCATCCGTTCACCCGACTGCGCACTCGTCCGCAGGTCAGTACGCCACACTTAAAAGGCAGCCGGTGGTACCACCAAGGTGTGGCTCCGGCTAAGCTAGTGCCACGGCCACTATCAAGACTTCTCACCTGCGCATGAGACATCACACCTATACTCCAAACCCTCGATTGGCTGCCAATCCGATGCCGGATCCATTTCAGGATCATCCATGGACTTGACCCTGACTACCTCTCCCCTCTCATCTCACTGTACTGCCCTTCAGACACTGTCCTATGTGTCCCCTCTTATCTCACTGTACTCCCCTCCACACACACTCCTGCTTCTCTATCATCTTACTTAACTCCCCTCCCAGCACCGTCTGCTCCAGTAAACAAGCCTTTCTATCGAAGCCCCCCAGTCTACGATGGCTCAGTGGGAAGTTGCTCATTTTCCTCTGCGATCTCTGTTTTCTGGAACTTTCTCCTCCCCAGCCATCCGTACAGTTGACTCCCTGCCCTGGTTTAAGTCTAGACTTAATCGCTTTCGTTGTATCCTTTGCCTGTGACTGACTACTTCGCCCTTTAAATACATGTGCCCAGATTTCTGTGCGGCAGCTTGAGATGCGGTAACATTTAGACGATATATAAATATGTATTTTATTGTATGCCACCTGTGCCACCCGTGGTGCCCTAAAGGAACACAATGCGACTCCCCGGGAAGCTAAATTCCCTCCTTGAGGCTGACAGCACCGTCCTCAATTATGCCTCTTTGTGGGTGCTCGGAGGCATTTATTATGCATACAGATGCTGTGTCCGTGAGCTGCCACTGTTTATTATTTAGGCACTTGAAATATTCATCGTATTGAGCGCAAGGTTCCCACAGTGGTTGGGAGATGACACTTATGTAGGACAAACACAGGGTTCTCTGCTTGCTGGGGGATGGTCACTTAATAGTTAAACTTTTAAAACAATTAAACAATTCGATGGGAAAAAAATAAAGTAGCTTATTGCACATTGAGAGCGAACAAGTGCAACATTTCAAACACAATTCAAGATATGAGAATCGGTATTAAGAGATGCTTTTTCGGGATAATTGTGTTGAGCGTCCCTTCTCTCTCCTTTACGACGTTTCGCCTCCCACGTTGGAGGTATCATCAGAATAATGCCTGATGCCTCCTACCTAATGCCTGATGATGAGGAGCTCCAGAGAGCAATTCTCATACATCGAGCCATGAAAACCTACATCAATAATGTATACGACTTATCTTGTAGATGCATGGCTAGGCTGTGTGTCTTGTGCTGTCCAACATTGCTGAGAAAGAGAAGCCTTTAAAGTCAAGGTCAGGTACATATTTATAGGAACGGAGTGTTATCATGTGATGACAGGCGAAATCTTTTAAATACTGTATAACGGCTTTGTAGGAACATCACGAGTGTGTAATGATGGGGTGCTCGACTGTGATTTTAAAGCAAATCCTCTTTAAGGAAGCTTCAGACTTGTGTCAGACAACACGGAGCAACACAGCATAGTTATCTATCTGCGGGATAAAGGCTGTGTGCATTTTGAGTCGTATATTCCGTCAACATAGACCTAGACTTCGTGTGAACTCGGACTTTGAGCACACGTGCATGCCATGGTGTCAGATGGTTCTCGGTAGGGGAATAGCGGCACAAGACATGCGGCCACAACAGATCAGATAGCTCGTTGCACACACTGACCAGAAGATGGGCTGTATAAACACGCAGCACACCAGACAGCCTGCCGCACACACTGCTCAATGGAGGGTGTGACGTTACACAGCAGGACACGTGAACACTGCTAACATATGGACACAGTTTAGACGGGCAGGTAATGTGTACAGGTTGATCAGTTGGTAAAAGACATGCAATGGCTTTGGATGAGGATGGTGATGAAGGATGATGGATGTTAAGGATGATGATGCTGCACCAGCGCTGGGCTCTCACTGGACCAGTGGGAGCCCGGTGTGCTGCTGAACTAGTAATAGATTGGTACTTTCTGTTCACATGACAAAAACGTGACGAATTTGCTGCGTCGGGTTAAGGTAGCTTCACGTGATCCAAGTCGAAAAAAATGATTGTGGCAAATGGTGACATTTGATGGTGATGTGTTTAGCGTTACGTTTCATAACAATGACGATGATGACGTTGAGGTGCATCTGCCCCCCACACAGAACGTTCTGGCTTGTCCTACCAGCTGGCCTCCCTGGAGGAGGGAGGCATCGTCAACCTGTGGGTAAGTGACGGCGCATCAACGGGCACACACGCACGCACACACGGGTGGTCACCGTCGCTCATGCGCACACGGAGAGTCGCATACGCTCAAATACGCGCACGCACGCACGCACGCACGTGGTGCCGATGACGATTGTGCGCTACAAGGCCCAGATCTCCCGTGCGCGCGTCCCCGCTAGTGAGGAGACAGCATCATTTGTTTCGGCTGCAAACTCAAACACGGCTGTCGCGACGTGTTTGTTTAAAAGGTCTGAATGTTTGAGTGGTTTGGAGATAGTGTGTGCATTATTTGGCCCCTTATAAGGGAAGGGGGGTCCACGGCGAGCGGAGCTCGATGTCTGTACGGGAGGCAGGCTCGCACACCGCGAGTTGTCGGGATGCCTCTTGTATCCTGCAGGGTGTGCCGAGTGTGTATGGTGTGCAGCATGTGCGCTATGCAGCGTGGGTGGTTTGTACTGAGTGTGCTATGTGCAGGGAGTGTTTGTGAATGCAAAAGGTGTGGAGTATTAAGGGTGTGCCATTCGGCTGTGCCGAGTGCTTTGGAAGATGTGTTTGGTGCAGGGTTTGGTACAAGTGTGGGTACATTCTATGTGCAAGGTGTGTTGATTGCACTGGGTGAGTTCCGTGCGCTGGCCCGTGCGTTTTTAGAGTATGCTGTGATGAGATGGGTGTACAGGTATGTGGGATTTGTCAGTTGAGCTGGGTGTGCAGGTTTGTAAGGGATTATCTAGATGTCCTTATAAAGTTGGTCACTAGTCAACATTACTGCCTTCCTTCGGCCGAGCACTCTACATTACGTATGTCTTTTCCTCAATTAATGTTTCTGTCTATTGGCGGGGTGGCCCCGTGTTGCCTACGTTATCTTGACGTGGCGTTTGGATTCAGAAGCTATATAAACACCGCCGAGTGTGATTGTATTTTATAGTAAATCCCGCTTGTCAGTGGTACAACTACGTTACCTTCTGTCAGCTCTGTTGTGGGTGAGGTTCACCTCGCATCTCGATCGCACATCTAGATCCACCCCCTCCATCTCCCCCAGCGTTCCACCACGGCTCTGTGTGAGACACCAGCGACTCTGCAATGTCAAACAACAGCGGCGAGTTACAGGTTCAGTCCTCGGAGAACCGCTTAAAGCAACAGGTGCGATGCAGAGCACTTACACCCGTCACAAACCAAGCATGTTCATCAATCTATGAATGAACTGTGAGCTCAAACAACCCGGCACTGCCTGTCCCGATCGCTGGCCCTCTGCCCAGCGAAGAAGGTTCATTACGCACATGTTTTTAACGTAGCATTCTACTAGAGGGGCGGCTGGATGACGAAAGGATCTAATGCTGTGTCTGAGCACAGAGCCAGTACCACTGGCTGGGATCCTGGTTTCCAGTCCTGGAAGCCACCTATAGATCAGACTGCTGTAGATGTTTGATAATTTTATCCCAGTCACAAGTGACTCCGTGAAAAAAAGCCCATCGTGCATCGTAAATCAATATAATTATCAGTACCCGCTTAATCCTGTACAGGGTTGCGGGGCCTGGAGTCTATCTCGGCAGACACAGGGTGGAAGGCAAGGACATATCCAGGATGGGACGCCAGTCTATCATACAGTACCGGGAGCAATGTAGTCAACAGGCCAATTCACCTAAGCAGCATCGCGTTTGCGGGATGCGCCGTGTGTTGTTTGGCACGTAGTCCGATGTTTTGCCGATGTGCTGGGAGCTTCTTCAGTAGCTGGAGAAGCTTTTTTTAATCCCTGAAGAAGCTACCAGCGCGTGGAACGAAATGACAGACATCATGCCGGACAACGCGTGTGACGACCGCCAAAGCTGCTCAGTCTTTCTGTGACATTACCTCAAAAAGGCCACAATCACTCGTGGGGTCATGCACTTGATGTCTGTGAATGTTGAATAAAAAGCTTCTCCAGCTACTGAAGAAAATGCCTCCTCATCTCGTGACGACATTACCAATGAGTGCAATGAGAATCATCATCAGCCATGATCAAGCTGGTGCAGGATGAAAACTTCCGCGATGCAACAATCCAACGATCTCCTGCAAACACGCGTCGTTCAAATCTAATTGGATGAGAGGGGGGGGGAAAAAACATCCCACCTTTTCCAAAACAACCTGACGACGCAAACATCACAATCCTCGCCTCACTCGACACTAGCACTCCGAGTGCATCACTTAAGCCTTCCCGAGTGCATTCTTAGCTCCGCGAGAGAACGGTAATTATTTGAGGTCACCGTTCAGGCCGTGTGTTGTGATAGGAGGTGAGCGGTGCGTGCCTGCGTGCACACACACACAGCTGGCGGAGGAGCCTTCCTGTGATTCATCTGGGCTTCCCGCTCAATGCGGAACGTGGGCTGCGATTGGGCTGCAAGATGGCAAAGAGATGGCAGCAAAGAAATTGAATCTTGGATCCATGTTTGTGGAATTTTGACTCCTATCCCTTCATTTGTGTGGGTGTTCTTTGGTGACTAATTTCCTCCGAAATGCAAAACACTTATTAGTGGATATGGAACGAATATTACTGTGCAGGACTATCCTGAACAAGAGGCATTATGACTTAAGCATTTGCTAGATAAGTACTTAAAGGGCATTGGTAGAGGATTGTGCATAAACCCTGCCTACGTGTCTACAAGTCTGCATCAATCCGCTGCATCCTATCTCACCGAGGAGTGCGTACGAGCCTCGACGGACCCCAATCTATGGGCTCTACGGTCCGCAGCCCATGGCGATCTGCTGGTGCTGTACGCTGGCCCAAACCGTCGTGCAGCGATAGGGCCAGCACAGTTTCACCGGGGTCTCCGGCCCGAAGACCCGGCACCGGTTAGCGACGACAGATGCTTGGGATCCGTCTCTGAGTCCGCGATAGTTTGCAACAAACTTAAAACAAGACTTGTTATTCCAAAGAGATTACTCCGTGATTAGTGTGGTGCACTGGTGATGGACTCGGCATATAAGAGTGCGCGATAACAAATGTCCAGACTCATTATTTATTATGAGTGTGTCATGCAAAGATAACGATTCTCATAGATGGAGCCGTGAAAACCTACATCAATCATGCAGAGTTGTCAAGCTCACAAAACCCACTGGGATGTGAGGTGGAGAGTACAGCGACTACGTCAAGTAGGATTGTGAACCCATTGTGAACCAACATACGAGGGGTGAAAGTCAAACCTTGTTCACTTTCACCCTTAGCATGTTTTGACCTTTCTGTTGGTACTCCAGTTTTCTGCCACATGCGCAACACTCGTCCAAAAATGCACACCTTTGTGCGTGTATATTTGTAAAGTATGTACGCATGTAAGTGACAGGCATTTCATTATATGTGTGTGTAGTGTAGAGGTTAGCACACGGCGCTACAAACGCCACAACCCGAGTTCAATTCCCACTCACGGCCTCTCCTAGGTCGACTCAGCCTCAAATGAGTACCTGGTGGCGGGTGTAAACATCGCCACTGGGGAGACAAAGGCGTGGTGCTGGCCACCCACCCTCTCGTGTGCCGTGGTGGCCTTTGTTGGTGCTTCTCGCTAACAGCACTTGGTTCTCCGGTTTGTTAAGGGTATACGGAGGAAACCTTTGTCTTTACGTGCGCGTGTGTGAACGTGCCAGGTGGTGCTGGAGATGGCGACAGCAGATGCCGCGGGCTCCCTGAGCGACCTAGGTGAGCATCTACTTTTCACAGCGCCACATGTGACCCGCTACGTCCGTTCAAAAGATTAGTCACGTTGCGCGCACACATTCCGTCACACCCGTCACGCGAAGCGGCCGTGTCATCGCTTCGCCCGTCTCACACTTATTGCGCATCGCCCGTCACGTCCAGTCACACTCATCCACGGCTGTCACGTGTTTTGTCACACGATTTGTCACACAACCTGTCACGTAAAGCAATTACACCATCGCGTGATCTGTCGCTTGATCGGTTATTACACGTCTTATTAAGACAAGTAAGTGGGCTCGGTGCTGAATACATCGCCGAGAACAGAGAGCACACGCCTCAGAGGATGTTCTTCGCAGAGATGGAGCAATGAAGATTGCTCTTAGGAGCTGCTCTTTTGGGATAGCCGTGTCGCGCATTCCCCATTTTTAGCGACATTTCGCCTCCCACGTTGGAGGCATCATCAGACTACTGAATGAAATCTGATGCCTCAAACGTGGGAGGCGAAACGTCGCGAAGGAGAGAGAAGAGGAGCTCATGAGACTAATTCTCATGCACGGAGCCATGACAAACCTACATCAATACATGGAGGAAGGAAATCAGGTCTTGTGAAGGTGTTTAGTGGATTTTTACATTGTAGGACTGTGTGAGGTGAAGGCAGTTTGGAGAGGTTTTTGCTCAGTGTCAAACAGATTATCGATGTTGATGTGGAGGCATATAGAAGCAAAGTTGTTTTTTTTCTGTCTACATATAAACACTTGATTTTGGTCCATCAGCCTTATTGGCTTTTCACACCAATATAAATCCTGCAGCATTTATTTCCGCAAAGAAG
Source organism: Geotria australis (assembly GCA_036362915.1). Classification (NCBI taxonomy): domain Eukaryota; kingdom Metazoa; phylum Chordata; class Hyperoartia; order Petromyzontiformes; family Geotriidae; genus Geotria; species Geotria australis. The sequence continues at coordinate 7,349,899 of JAZEWU010000028.1, read as the reverse complement.
CTCGGGACGAGTTTTCAGATGCTGTTGTCAAATGCCCGATAATGATGATGACGTTACCTGTTACACTAATCACACAGCCCATCTATTTGATCGCGCCTCCCGTGAAACCTGAACCGATTACGTGCAGCGTCATCGCGGAGCGTCGCTCGCAGGACGCTTTATAAGCGCTCTCGTTTATTATTATTATTAACTAATCAAAGGGGCGCGTGACCGGCCGCAACCCGCCAGCCCGGCGTGTCAAACACGCCGCCGGACGCCCCAGCCAGCCGCGCCGCTCCCTCCGGCCGCGCAGTTTGACCGCAACTCGGCGAGCGCCGTTCGCGCCGCCCCGCGCTCCCATTGGTCGCCGGCGGCACGGAGCCGTCGCTCCCCACGCGGGTCGCCGTGGAGACGCGTCCGTTACGCGGCCCGGTCCCCCACGCGGGGTCGGCGCGGCCCGGTGTCGCGGGCCGGCCTCTTGCCCCGGCGCGGCGTGCGTCTCGCGACGGGAACCCCTCGAGCGCCGTTAATCATCCGCTCGTTGCCGCGTACGTGCAAGGCGGAAGACGTCCCCCGCCCCACCCCCGCTGCAAGGAGGCAGATTCCGTATGCCCCCGTTTGCTACGCGCGCCCTAGCCTACCGTTCCCTTGCACGTTCGGTATATATATTTTTAAATCGCGGAGGCGCGCACGCTCCAACGGTATGATAATAAAGTACGGTATGTTCAGCTTTGCAAGTATTTCAATTAGCGAGGCCAGGGAGAAGAAAACCTGTTAAACGATCGGAGGCGATGGTGAGCTGGTCCCCGCGCGGTTTGCTTCGTGACAGGTGTTGGCGCTAATTGTCTTGTGGTTAACTTTCAGACGCTTGGGATTGTCAAGGCGATAATGAGAGATGAATTACCATCGGGGTCATCGGGCCGTACAGATTGGGGGGGGGCTGGGGGCACGAGGGAGGGGGGAGGGGGGGGCTGTGTGCATGGTAGATTAACTGCCGCGGGTGTCAGCCGTGGGAGTGCGTGGCGATTAATTGATTTGTCGATTAAAATCGGTTCTCGCGTTTGCAATGCTTTGAGTCTCGTGGGTGGGAATCTGTTATTTGCAATTTATGCTAATTATGTGCCAATGTTACCTTCAGGCTCATGGTCAATGAGATGGAACAAACAAGGCCACACATGGTAGACAACATGAACGAGAAGAAGCTAATGAGCACTAATGAAGTGATACATTCTTCATCGTGACAATTCATCGGGTCAGCGGGAGGGTAATTCATTACAACCCGAGTATGAGTTGTTCAAGTGCGTTGATAGGGTGTGAGTTACTCGGGAGTGTGGTGGAGGGGTATGTATGGCTAGGGTGAGTGTTGCTTGGGTTGGTGTTGTTAGAGAAATAGTTGCAGTGGTGTGTCAGCTGCTCGGATGTGAACTGCTCAGAGTGTGAGTTACTTGGGTGTCATTTGCTAGGATATGAGTTGCTCAGGGTGTGAGTTACTAAGGTGTTCGTTGCATAGATGTCAATTACTATTGAGTGAGTTTGCTAGGATGTCAGTTCCTACGGTGTGAGTTGCTTGGGTGTCAGTCACTAGGGTGTGAGTTTGCCACGGTGTGAATTGCTCAGGCTGTGAGTTGCTGGGGAGTGATTTTTAACTTGGGCGTGAGTTTGCTAGGGTGTGAGTTACTAGGAAGTGGGTTTGCCAGTTTGTGAGTTGCTGTGCTGTGTTATGATCTGATCCGTTTAGCAGCATAACAGATTAAAACGAAGCTCATGGTGCAGGCACACAGAATACTGGCGTCGTATTCAGCTTCTGCCAAAAATCCAGCTGCTTTTTTGTACTTAACAGCTCTGGGCGAACAATACACACTAGTCGCCTACAATTCCAAAACTTAATTAATTAGGGCTATTATTTTAATGAACTCACGTCCGAGTGACTACATCTCTCCTATTAATCTCACCGCATCTCCGGCTCTTGTCTGCATCTCAGTCCTGGCTCTCACTGCATGTCTCATTGACACCGGCTTATTTCGCTGCATATCCGTCCCCTTTAATGCCACTCTCTCTCTTTCATCTGTTGTGTAACACCGTGTCTCTGTTTCACCGCTCCTCTGGTTTTCCTCTCATATGACTCATCTGCCGTTGTTTTAACGTGGGTTTCCACCGCTCGATGCATGAGAATTGCCCTCAAGAACTGCTCGCTTGGGATAGCCGTGTCGAGCGTTCCACCTCTCTCCTTCGCGACGTTTCGCCTCCCACGTTGGACGCCTGAGGATGCCTCCAACTTGGGAAGCGAAACGTGAAGGAGGAGGGTTGCTTGGCGCAGCTATCCCGAACTAGCAGCTCCTGAGAACAATTCTCATCTGACTGTCATCTCAGGCTTTTGCCAAATACCTACTAAGGTAATACAGTATTTATCAGGGTAATACAATGTACCATTTGGTACCCCACGATAGACGTGGGATTACAATGGTAGCCGTTGGAGCTGTGGGAGGGTCGAATGCCCGACCTGAACCGACGGACATAATTTTGGTCGTTTGCGGCGAAGCGCGGGGGGCGTTCGGTTGGTTGCGGTTGTTGTTGCATTGCGTGCAGCACTAACAGAGAGATTTGGAAATTTAACACGAAGGCTTTCCTGACCAATGTTATCCATAGTATATCCCTTTTAATGGGTTAGGTCACTTAGAAAATAAGTGTCATAAACCCGCCTCCACCCGACACAGCCAATTACGTGACCTAACCCACAAAAAGGGATATGCTACGGATTGTACCGATGTAGGTTTTCACGGCTCGATTCGTGACGGTTGCTCTTCACAGCTGTTCGTTCGGGATAGCCGTGTCACTGAGCGATCTCCCTCTCTCGACACGGCTATCCCGAAAGAACAGCTCTCACGAGCGATCGCCGTGCTATGGATTAACGGAGCGGTTCGGAGCGCGTGGCGGAGGAGGCCCGACGCTTCGCGCGAGCGCTTTAAACCCGTTCTCACCCGACCCATAGGTGTCACGCTGCGGCCGCGGTCCGCGCGCGGCCACCTCCGTCATTAGCATGCCCCTCGCGCGCACCTATCCCGGCACGCCCGGGCGGCACACGCGCCGCACGCTCATTAGGATTCCG
>JAZEWU010000028.1:7329020-7342770 GCA_036362915.1 Geotria australis | reverse complement strand
CATACGCCTCACCATACGCCTCACCACACGTCACCACGCATCACCATGCCCCCCAACACACTTCACGCCACACCTGCTGAGGTCTGTGTGACACTACTACATTTAAGCTACCACTGTGTGTCACCGCTGTGTGTCGTCGCTGTGCCGGGCAGGCTGTTTGGTAAGGGCCGCGCTCCCGTGGTGCAGCCTGTAACGTTGGGCCTGCACTTTCTGGCGTGTGACCCAGCCCACTACCTCATCGCTACCGACTCGGTGAGCTCACTTCCCTACCCGCTCGCTGCTCTCGGTACCCGCGGGCACGTGTGTGAGTGTGTGTACGCGCATTCCCATGTTTGTACGCGGATTCCTGTGTGCATGTGCGTATGTGGGGTCCCGTATGTGTACGTGGGTTCCTGTGTGCCTGCGTGCAATTTGGCACGGTAGGGAGCACAGGTGGTGCCCCAGCCAGTCATCTCGGTCAATCAGCCCATGACAACTGGGTCTGTCCCGTGACCTCCTGTTTGGCCTCAAGGCGCACCTGGCCTGGCACAGGCGCGCCTGGCCTGGCACAGGCGCCGTGGTGACGTCACCACCGCTTAGTGGCAAATGGCAGTTGTAGTAGTGTGTGTGTACGTGGGTTCCCGTGTAATGTTTGTGTTTACGTGGGTTTCCGTGTGTGTGTACGCGGGCTCCGGTGCGAGGCAGGCATATGTGCTCCGCGGTGCACGCCCCGGGTGCCGCTCCTCCACTCGCTCCTACCGCCCCGGCCCTGGCGCCGGCTGCCCGCTCTCCCAGCACGCTGGCACCTGCGCCGTCTCTCCCTTTGGGATGCCTCTGTTCCTCGTGAGTGTTTGCACACACAGGCACAGGCGTCTGGTGGCTGAGCGCTAGCACGACTTGGTCCCCTAAATCCCATTCTGCAGCTCTGGTATTCGAACGCGGCCTAAAGAGTAAAACCACTTGAAGCGGCTCTCGGAGAGAGTGCTGCGTGTAAAGCACGCGGCAGGCTGACGCAATCGGGGAACTCGTGCCCTGGGCCGCGTCGGTCTCCCTCGCGCCGCTCTTCTGTTGGTTTTGGACATTTGTATTTACTTAAAAAGATATCCAATTATGAATGAAGAAAATACTTGCAAAATATGTTTTAATAAGTTGAATTGAGTTCCGCTGACAAGCGTGCAAACTGTGTAGCGCTCACATTGCAGTATTGTGTACCTATGACAGCGTGCTCTGCTTGGTATTGTATACCGATCATAGCCAGCGTGTCCGGTGGCGTGCACCGCTCCTCGAGAGTGGCCTCTCTCGGCTCGTGTCCCACTAAAATAATTTCCCCCGGCCGCGCCGCGCAGGTGGGCAGCGGCGACGGCGGGGTCCGCCTGCACTCGCTCGGGCAGGACGAGCCGCTGGAGAGCTGGCCCGGGGAGCGGGATGGCCTCGCCGAGGGCCGGGCCCCTCGCGCCGTGCAGTGGTCGCTGTCGCACCCGGACGCGTTCTTCGTGCTGGACGGCGCCGGCCGGGTCCGCTCGTGGGACCTCCTGCGGAGCCGCGGCGCGCCGCTCGGCGTGGAGAAGCCGACGCGCGGGTACGGTCCCCCCCCGCCGCCGCCGCCGTCCCCTCCCGCCCGCCGTGGCCCGCACCGTGACCGCCGGCGGGTAACGAGCAGCGCCGGCGTGCGCGCCAGTAGAGAGACGCGGGGCGCTGTGGGGTGCGCACCGACCGTGTGCGCAGCACGTGATGGCACGCTGAGATGGAACGCCGAAATATGCGTGAGGGGAGCACTCTGGTAAATATGTATTTTTAAAGCAAGAGAATTACGTTACACGTAATAAAGTGCTTTTGGGTTGTGTCACGTAAACGTAAGAGTGTCGTAAACCCTCCTCCACCCGACACAGCCAATCAGTAAGGTTTTGTCACGTTAACAGAACGTGTCAATTCATTACTGCTTCAGCACACCATTGTATTGCAGAGCAGCACGGTGGTGTGTTGAAGAGCAAACCCACAACATATGATACGGTACAATGTGGGATACTCGACCATCATATATCCACCCTGAGTGATGAATCAACTATACAAAAGGGTGAAAAAACGTACATTTTTTTATCTGTACGGTTGTATCGCAACCCAACTTCCCACCTGTGCCGTACTCAATGCTTCGGTCACTTTCTTACCGGTACACCGTCCGGGGCCGTACTGGCTTACTTTCACCTCTGCCTACAGCAAGTGCTGTATTTGTGCACAATGTGACCCGTTTGCTAGTTTCACAGCTCTGACCTTCACACACAGTCATGTGTCCTTAAGCTCTCATTCATTTGCTCACTTCTAAAATGCACCGAAGCGTTTCCATGTCGGATATGCGAAAGCGTTCCATAATTTGTAGAAATCGTAAAATAATTGTGCTTACACACATGAGGTGATACATATGCCATGAGCATAACAATTATACATGCTGATGTGATGGACCTTTAAATGCTGGGTGCTCAGCATTAACAGTCCTTTAAAAAACGCGTTTGTATTGATGTCGGGGTTCACTGTTCGATGTATGACAAATGCTGTCAAGATCTGTTTTTCCTGGATAGCCGTGTGAAACGTTTCTTCCCTTTCCTTTGCAACGTTTCGCCTCCTACGTTTGAGACATCATCATCAGGCGAAGGAGAGAGGAGGAACACTCGATGCGGCTATCCCAAAAGAACAATTCTTGAGAGCAATTCTCAAAAACACGTTTAAGAATATTCCAATTCGACTTTTAGCGTCGTCTTACGAGCTCGAGATATTTCCATTTGGATCTTTCGCAGAACGCAGCGCATCATCCCACGTTAGAGCAAGTTCTGTGCGGACGATGGAACTACAAACGTGTTGGGCATTGCCCCTCTTCAAAGTGAATTATATATATCCCAAACTGTCACGCAGCGTTCATGATGAAAAAGGGTGATATTTTTAATGTTATTTCCGGTTGTATAGCACCACCAGTTCGTCCACTTAACATTTCGATTTCAATCGCATAGCTTCTTTTGAGGGTCCTATCAATTGCCTTATTGTACCCACAAGGTAGTGCACGGGCTCACATGCCCCTACTGTAGAGGAGCTTGTCACACAGCAATCAAACGAAACACTCATCAAGCTGGAATATGACAAATTAAGTGGGAAAACATGACAAGTGTTTTTCCAGTGCAGTCATTTGGTGACTGACCATGAATGCGATATACTGGAGAACCTAGTTTAGTAACAGATGGTTTTCTAAGATTTAAACTCATGCTGTCAACATTGCCGTCTGTGCTTCGACTTTGGAATGAGTCACCTAATCTACCCGGCCACTTCACATGTTGGTCTCTTTGATGACCACTTGGTTCACCGTAAATGAACCTACATTCCAGAGCTATATACAAAAGGGCAAATCAGTATAACGTATATCTTCCCTGCTCTGGCTCGTTGCGTCTGGCTTCTATGTGAAAGAGTGTTGTCTGGGCTGTTTGAATGTTTCTGAATGAATGTGCACAAATCGAGTGTCTGCTGTGCCTTTGAATGTTTATCTCGGTGGATAGCTGTGGTACCATTGCTACAATCCTGGCAACAAGGGTTTCTCAGCAGCCACGGATAACATCAGTGTCACATGGCAATCCAAAGCTGTCGTGGGTCACCACTTAGGGTTGCCGCCTATGAAGCACAAAACAACCGGACAAAAACCAGAGTTCTTAATGTCCCGGGAAGACTTAAAGATCTTCTTCTTCGCGATTCTTCGAAGCACGATGGTCAGCTTCTGGACATCGTTGTCTTTCAGCTCGGCCTCGAAGTGTTTGGTAGAATTCGCAGGCAACACCAAGTATTACCTGACAGGGATCGCGACGTGAACGCTTTTACCTTGACCCCCAAGATGTTTCCCCAGGATAGCATCTACCTCAAAACGAGGACGATCCTAGGCAAACCAGGACAGGTGGCAACCCTACCTTCACTCAATCTACGCAACCATAAATGAGGAGCCGGTGTGGTGCACACACAGCAGGACTGGAGACAAAGCTGGACATGCGTGCTATTGGCAAAACCACCCCCTCGTGTGCTGTGCCCGCCTAGCCCATACATATACTCCACTGACGGCACTTGCCCCAACAGTCTGTAATGCTAAACGCGCGCTCAATCTCTGATGTGGCAGGGTGGTGGCGATGGCTGCGTTTGGAGACCCGGAGAAGCCAAGTCTCTCTTCGGGCCTTGTCCTTGCCAAGGAGGGTGGAGCTGTAGAAGTCCATCAGCTGTCTCCCAAACTGTCCACCCCGGACGAGGACGAGGCGTCCCCGGCTGGAGGCACTGCTCCATCAGCCGGCGGCGTAGGTCACCCCTGGGAGCGAGGAGCGACCTTGCGGTGACACCGCAGGTCTCACCAGCCGCACCGTTCGGGGTCACTTGCGAGACGATGGGTGCAGGGGTGACATCTGCCCCAACGTCCGCACGTCGTCACCCCCCTCTCACTGCGCCAAGGCAGCAGCAGTGGAAGTGGCAACAATGGTAACAGCGGCAGCAGCACTACTCCTTCAGAAACGACTTTATATATGCATTGATAATTCACTTCCAAAGCTTCGTTTTTAAATGTAATCCCGAAAAACATATTTGTAGTTTTCAAACGATAGTCCACAGTGTATTTAATGAGCATACGGTCCATTTGTAAATACATTGAATTGAAATTACATTCTGCGATTTGTCACAAGCGGCGATGTCAAATAAAGACATTACGCCATCACGCTGCCGTGCATCGCTCCGCGTTACCGTGCGACGGTGTGATGCTGTGTGGAGAGCTGCGAGGTGTGTGGCGGTCAGTGCGATGCTGTGCAGTGAGCCTTAAGGCGGGATGGCTTTAATAGGTATGTAATCATTCACCATCGCCCCCCCCTCTGGCGATTCAATGAATTGTCACGTTTCGGTGACACGATTTCATTGAGGAATCAATTCTTTCGTTCGGCCATTTGTCCTGCAGTCTTGCTTTGTTTAGGTTGTTTTTACCATCGTACATCGTTAATAACCAATTTATTAGATAAACGCTTTGATGAAAGTACCATACGCGTAACAATAGGGTTTAATTGATGAATAGTTACGTGTCTTGCCCTTCGCTCCCTGTCTGTGGAAGTGACCTGGACTGCATGTGCTATTGCCGTTGGCTGAAGGGCAGATGGCGGGGAGACAGACAGATATCTGATTATATTCGCTCTCTTCCTCTTCAGATGCTCAAGCAGCCCTGTGCCTTGAGCACGAGGTGTTATCCTGTCACTGAGCAGCACGTGTGTGTGTGTACGTGCACGTGTGGACCGGCAGTGTAGCAGTTAGTGCGCTGCGCTACGAACCCACCGACTCAACACCAATGACAAATTCCTATAGGTGGACTCAACCTCAAATGAGTACCTGGTGCGGTGCGTAACCATCACCACTAGGGAGACAAAGGCGGCCGGGGGTGGTGTTGGCCACCCACCTCCTCCAGTGCTGTACCAGCTTTTATAAATGCTCCCCAACAGCACTTGACACTCCAGTCTGTTGAGGCTATATGGGGGCACTTTATCTTTGCGTGAGAACACGCCAGCGAGACGGCGTGCATGCACGCGCGGTGCTGTTGTTGCATGATAAATATTAGATGAAAACCATGAATTCATGCATTTAATTTTTAGCGAAGAAATTGACAAAAACGATGAGCAATGTCATACGACCCGTAGTGTGTCTCATCACACTACACCTTTCCACATTATGTTTCTCCACACCAAATCTCACCTTACCCAGGGGAGCTGAGAGGAGGGGTGTGGAGGCCGTGGGGAGGGGATGCGGAGAGGATTGGAGGAGCGAGGTGGCTGAGGAAGGAGGGAAGAGAATGGCGGAGTAGGAGGAGGGGAGAGGAGATGGCGGACAGAGAGAGGGTGAAGTGAGCGCGGTGCAGGGAGGAGGGAGGCGGTGAGATATTGTGCAGCGTGTGCACACGAGGGAGGCTATGGAAGGAGCCCGTGATGAATTGGGGAAGCGACGCTGTTATCTACACGACGCCAGCGTAGCATTGTGCAGACGGTAGCAGATGTGAACGGAAAATTACGACAAATTGGCCAAGCTTTAGGGAAAATGCAGCCGCATACACAGTCCGCCATATACGCACTGCTGGGACTGTTAGCGAGCACCTATTAAGGCCCGTATGAAGGGGTGATGTGACTAGCAGCATTCTATCTCCCCAGTGGTGATGTTTACAGACACCACAATATTTGATTTTTTAAGGCTCAGTCAACCTAGGAAGCCCGGGACGAATTCAGATATCGCTCAGAACTTCTCTCGGCCATGGCCAGGAATCAAACCCAAGTCGCCGGGTTCATAACGCAGTGCGTCAACTCCTGCGCCACCGTTCTCCACACACAAACACACACACCTGTACACAGTTTGTAAGAAGGGCGTGTGGAGCGCAGATGACCTTGTAGGTCACGCAGATGACCTTGTAGCGAGACGGCGGTCTTCTTCCTTCCCATGGTGGGGAGTTCATGAGCAGCGTTTGCACGTTCATGTGGAGGTTGGCGAGTGAGCTTCAGCAGTAGCTTCGTGGTATATATCCAAAACGCAGCTGGCGTGCTAACCTGGTCGATGGTTGGAGGTAGCGGTGAGATGTAAGGATGTTCGGCGGTGCGGTCACAAAATGACGGTTGTGTCCCCTCACTGCACGCGATATGCTGCCTGTCGCCCAAGTAGCCACCTGCAACCACTGCACGATGCCACCACAGTGGAAAGCGCCTCCTGTCATTCGGATCGCCACTCAGCTGCACCTGAGTGATATGTCACCCAGGGCCCATAGACGACAGACGCTGGAATCAAAGATGTGACTTGCAGACAAACCGGCACGGACGGAACGCGATCACCTTCCCCACGGCCGGATGGGTTAAGGCGGCGGTTGTGATGATCCAGCACAGACCTCCGGGGGAGACGAGCGGTTCTTTGGGAGCGAGTAAGAGAGTGGACCCGCGCATCGAACACGGAGTTTTACACACGCGCCCTGATTCTACAGCAAAATCGATATCGGTGACAACAAACAAAGGCTGAGGACACAGCCACGGAGGGTCACGCGGCCCGGCAACGGGGGTCTGTTGCGTGAAGTAGGATGCACGTGACCCAACCGATGTGTGTTTACAACCTGGCGGAGCGTGCGCACCAAGTCGCGACACCCTCGCGCACGGTCACCGGGTTATAAATCCACGCTCGTGCGGTTATAACGCCCGGCGCAAAATCCGCGCGCACACAGTTACGCTGCTTGGCACGGCATGCTCCCACCGGCTATCGCGCACAGCAACACGTGGTCATTACAGCCGAGAGCCCTGTCGCCCCACTCACAGCCGCATTCACTTGCACCTCCACTCGGGCTCCTCTCATCCCGTCGCAGGGCTCGCGATACGCCGGCAAGGGGCGTCCGGCGCTGCGCCGCTTGTGCCAGACCCGCCGATCGCGGGCCCGTGCAGTCGCTCGGTTGCTCCCAACGTTACTGGCACGGCGGTCGCCGATTCTAGACCATCGATCCCTCCGCACCACCCCCCCACCCAGCCCCACTCTTGGCACCTAGAGATATCTGCTGGCTTGCGCGAGTTGCCCAAACATATGGATCGTTCGCTCCTCTGCCTGCCACTTCAACGCTCAGTCTCGACCAGTGGCCATCGTCCCTTATAGCAACCTGTCCTGCCCAAGGATATTTGCTTTTCTTAACATTTAATGTTAAATATTGATGTCCACTGGTTTAAAATAAAATTCTAAGTAATTTTTGGGAATTAGCTGTTAACTCTTGGAAGGAGGCACATTGGTGCTTGTTATTGCCTGGAGGTAGTTTTGGCAAAAAGCCAAAAACTATCGTAGCTTGAAATATAAACCGGTGGCAGCTGTTGTGGGCATTTTTCAGAAGTCTAGAAACCATATTGTATATAATCACGACACTTGGGTGTACACAGAAATTACAGGCAGTCGGATACCCCTCTGATAAAACCCCCACATGTGCCTGAATCCTGTAGAATGTGGAGTGGGTCTGGGATTGCGGTGGAGTGACGCAGTATTATCCCCCTACAGCAAGGTCACTGAGCTACTTTACTGATATATTTTCCTGCACGGTATCCATGCCGCAGACTGGGCCTCTCCCCGATTGGCTGAGGGCATGACCAGCAGGTGAAGAACCGCGGGTGAGTTGGTGGGTCGTGCGCTGCTCGCTGTGTCCTGTGCAGCTCCCAATCCCCCTGGGGCTGTCAATTTGACAATAAGCAGATGCACGGTCTAAGTTGGATTTATTTATTAATTTCAATGTAATCACTAGTTATGGGGCTTTGCCGTTCATCAAGCGTGTTTGTTTTTTTCCCCCAATCTTAGTTTTGTACAGCGCTATGTGACCCTTTGGGTGAAAGGTGCTCTAAAATATGTAATGATTATTTGTATTAAGTGGGTTCGTGAAACCGACTGTGCGGATCTGGGCATACTATTCCCCCATAAGCGTGGTTTCTGTCTCCATATGCTCGTGATTTTCATTGACTTGCAAAACATTACATTTGAAAGGACATAAGGAAACGTTAAAATTGTCCAATGTATAACTCTCCCGATAAATTAAGAAATTCAGAGAAATTCTGAAATGCAGTGAGGCTGTCCTGGTTGAATACATTCATTTGTGATGATTATCATTAGGTGGGTGTATAATAAGTGGGTGTAGTGTGTGGTAAGCCTGCTGATAATAAGCCTGGTGATGCCAGACCAACATTCGCCTCCGTTTCAGTAGCAAGGAGACATCATGTGCCAGACGTACAGCCCTTTATCAATTCACTGCTGGATGAGGGCCCACCAAGGCCGTGCGGACCATACTTCACCACGCTGGTCAGTGTGGGTTGAAGGTGGGGCGCACGGCGGTGCAAGCAGCCTGGAAGAACCTGCTGTGCGTGATGGTCACCCATACAAGCACTTTTGAGAGCCTGACCAGACTGGCCTATGTTTGTTCAATAGCTCGTAGGCGTGCAGGATTTAACACGCTCGAAATTAACGGGATAACATTCTGCACAAACATAGTACATGGGTCCAACGCAGTGTCGGGACACCTGAATGCGACACAGGTGAGGGGTTAACGGTCAGGGCAGGGACCGTAGCGGCTTACTATCACTTCTGCCCGTCACGCCCGTGGCGCCGCGCCGCCGTCAGGTATCACGAACGTGGCGGCCACCATGCTGGGCGTGAGCGCGATCGCCGGCGGCCCCCCGCCCGCGCCGTCTCCGCCGACGCCGTCCTCGGGCGCCAGAGCCCGCTGCAGCGGCGGCGCCTCGTCCGGTAGCGCCGTCCCGCCCGCGAGCGCCGACCTGCACGCGACACGACGGGGTCGCGGTGACCCGGGCACGGTGAGGTCGCGGTGGCCCCGAGCGGCTGCAGGTCACGGCAACCGCCCGGCGCCACCGGGCTTCTCAGCGCTCGGGAACGCGAAGTTCGTCGGCGAGCGGCACGCCGCCGTTGTGCCGTTCGGCTCCCCGCCGTGTTTCCGGGTCGTGGCGCCGCGTGTTCTTCGGCGCGACGTCCGACGTTTCGCTTCACGTGCTCGTCGGCTTCTTCGGCGGCGCGTGGAGCGTAACGTCGGACGGCGTGTCGAACGGCACGCGGTGCAACTACAATATGCTTGTAGATAAATGAGGCATGCGTAATGGGGGCCGGGTGCAATGGGGGTCAGAGGCATGAGATGGTGCCGCTGACATCCTGGGTTTGAACCTGGGGGCAACCACTTGTGGTTAAACTGAGTTCTTATTTTGTATAGTGAAACGTTCTCAGTTCCCACTACAAGGGTAGTTAGTGATGGTGCCGGCACAGGCAACAATGACTGCACGAAAAAAATCGTCAAATGAAATTTAGTTATTCGCTTGTTTTGGTAAAAATCCCGGCTCTGAGAATTTAAAAAAAACGACTTAAATTTTACTGCTATGTGAGTAACATCTCTGTAGTAAAGTGTGACGCGTCGAGTGCCTCTTCCTCTGAATAAGAGGTCACCAGAAGGTATCTCAGAAGTAGTTCTGCTACATCACACTCGGCGAGCGATTCGCTAACACGGGCGATGCTCCGCTCTGCGATCGTTCCATCGCATGGCGCGCCCCCAAGCGCACACGATTATAAAGTTGAGAATTGCTCTTAACAGCTGCTCTTTCGGGATTCCCGCTATCCCAAAAGAGCAGCTCTTAAGAGCAATTCTCATATACCGAGCAGTGAAAACCTACAGAAATCAAATCGGGCAAAATACAAACAGCCCTTGCTTCATTAGCATTCCCGGTGTAAACAATCCGTACAATGAGCATGTGGTGCGCAGCTGTGATGATCCAGCGCATCGGGGGTTAAGGGTTGGTGGATGCTGTAGGCAAGTGAAACTCTTAAACCCGTTGGGCCTCGAGGTGGCCAGGAGGTGGCAGGTGGGCGTGTGAAGCCTCTGCGGTGGATCTGTGAGTGTTAATTCGCGTGTGTGGGAGGTTTTCTCCAAGTACTCTGGTTTTCCTCCCACGTGCGGAACTTTCCGTTAAAAAATGAAGGGAATAAACGTTTTAATCCAATGCAGGACCCATCGAAAATAGAGTCTTGACATTCAGCAAGGAGTTTGTGGGTGAATAAATGTTGTTAAATAACTAGGGTTAACACCTGGTGGCGGCAGGGCAGTGCCTTGGTATCAGTGGTTCCTCGGTTTTATTCCCGACTAGGGTGCCTTTCTTGTGTGGAGTTACTGTGTTCTTCTCTTGTTCTGCATGGGCTTCCTCTGGGTTGTCTACATTCATCCTATAGCTAAGAAAGATAACCGTACAATACAACCGATATTGGCTAAACATTCCAATGCTTAAAAAATACCAGAAATTTGCTCAATTTGGATTACACATGGCAACATCGGTCTACAGCTAAAACTTGGCAGGACCCTCCTGAAAATGTGTTGAACCTCAGTGAGGCTTTCTTGTGTAAACAACCAATATTATAAACGAAATGAAGACAAATAAAATCAATAATAATAATAATAACGTACGCCAATACAGACAAACCCAGTTTAAACACCTTGCACGAGAGCTCGTGTGGCTCAAACCAGCGCGCAGTGTGAACGCCTACTCGTGGCAAACACCAACCTAGGCAGCGTGTCGTTGGACCGTGGGAGGAAACTGGAGTATCCAGCAAAAATCCACGGGGAGAACATGAAAACTCCACACGCAAAAAGGCAGCGGAGCTGGGAATCAAACCCGGGACCTTCTAGGTGTGAGACGGCAGCGCCACGCACCGCCGTGCCGCGCAGGCATAAACACCCACACTTGACAATCACAGGAGCGTTCCCAGCGCAGGCCCCCGCGTCTGCGTGGAGAACCCCGCGCGCCCAACACCAACTCGCACCCGGCGCGTGTGGTGTACGAGGTGTGGCCACCCGCGGCTGCATCGCGGCCACGCAGCGCAGCGACATCCACACTGGCTCTAACAGTGGTGCGGCAATATTGCCATGAGCTTGAAGCTACGGTCACTATCTTCTAAGGGCACAACCTTAGATCCCAACTAGAATTAAAATGTCTGCCTAGTTGTGATTGCAAATCTTCATTTGTGTTTGAAATATTGCAAATGTTGCACTTGTTCCCTCTCGATGTCGAATAAGCTACCTATAATTTATTTTTTTCCTATCGCAATGTTTAACTATTTTATTTGTTTATTTGATCAATTATGTGCCATGCTGCGTGTAAATAGTTTTTCATAGTTTGTTTCATGTTTTAAAAATATATTTTTCGTCAATTTGCGTGTTTGTTGTGTCGCAGGAATCCCGTAAAGAGCTTGCAAGCTCACTAGGTTTATTTATACTGTAATAATAAACATCTATCTATCTACGACAGTGGCTCTGACAGTGGTGTGACATCCACACTGGCTCTAACCGCCATGCGTCGTCCACCACTTGTTGTTCCACACTGGCCTTAACCGCGCGAAGACCTCCGCCTGCGTAACAATGTGACGGAGCGGCGGTTCACTGGAGCGTGCGTGCGTGCGTGCGGTGCCGTGGCGGTGCCGTGGCGGTGCCGTGGCGGTGCCGGTGGTGGTGGGGGTGAAGGCGAGCGGTACCAGCCGGGCGTGGCGGGGTTGGCCTGAGAGGAAGAGGCGAAGAAGCGGAGGCCTGCCGGCGGGAATCTCTGCCACTCCATCGCACCCCTCGCCGCATCCTGAACCCACGCAGAGGCACAACGCGGTCACACCACCCACACAACGTGCACGGCGCGCTCGCGTTCAGACCGCACGCTAAACAAGGACAAAGATCCCCCCGTGTAGCCTTGAGGAGACGGTTAGGGCTTGAAGCGATTAATGCAAGCATGGCGCTCGATGGGCCGGTTGTGGCTTGGGCCCCCTGACACAGGGGCTAGAATGGGGCCCCCAACGTTATAGCCCTGTCCCCTCCCTCGTGGTGCGTTTCACAAACAAGCGTCTCCAACGACGTAGGCTGAGGCATGCTGGTGTCATGTCTGCAGATCACACGACGCAACAACCACCAATCACAGCCGGACTACCGCAGAACTTGACATTGCCGCTCCTTCGCCAGGAATCTGCCACCGCCCTGGGCGAATGGCGATGTTGCCTCAAGCTGGCATTGCCATGGCCCCCTGCACCTGCCAACGTTCCCCCCCACCTTCACTCTCTCCTTGCAGCCCAGTGGCTGGGAACCCTCTGGCCCATTCTCCCCCGGTGCAGATGCACCGCCTGCACACTTAGTAACGACCCCGGGTGCTGCTGGCGGTTCTAGTTGTTGGGTCACATCACTGGCGGCCATACCCTGCTCATAAGGGCCCTGCGCTGGGTCCAGGGCCTCCTCCCAGCAGGGCCCCATGTGACGCCACCGCTGGGAAGGCCGCACTCCAGTTGGACGTCCGCGAGCGGCAGCGTCGAGACACGGGCCCGAAGGCCGGGCCCCGCGTTCTGCATCGTCGACAACACGGGCCAGAGACGCTCAGCACTGCCGCGCAGAATAATGCGGCGCTACGCGACATCCGCACAGCGCAGGCCATCCATCCATCGTCAGAAACCGCGTAATCCTGTACAGGGTCGCGGTGGGCCAGAGCCTGTCCCGGCAGACACATCTATAGAAGCCAGCATGGCACACGAAGGGGTGGGTCACCAGCACCACGGCCGGCCGCATTCGTCTTCATAGTGGCGATGTTTACACGCCGTACCAGGTACTCATTTGAGTCCACCAGGGGGAGGCCCAGAAACGGTTCATAAAATCGTCACTGGTGTGGCCGTGAGCGGGAATTGAACTCAGGCCACCGAGCTCGCAGTGCGGCGGGCTAAGCACTACGCTACCGCTCCCCATCACACGCACAACAGCGTCGCGTGAGGCAGCGACTCTCACGAGCAGGAGAGGCGAGGGCTGCGGGGTGCCGAGCAGCAGGGCGGCGGGCGGTGACATCGGCTTGGGACCGCCGCCATCGGGGTCTCGGTCACTCTCACGTGCCTCCTCCTCCACCTGCCCCGACTTCCCCGGACCACTCTGCCATTGCTGCTCCTCCTACAGCCGAGACAAAACCAGACAGATACATTTCAGGAGTTCGCTGTTAACCTTGGAGGGAACAGTCCTTTGAGTCATGCATTCTCACAGTACCCGCTGAATCCTGTAGAGGGTTGTGGTGAGCTCGGAGACTATCCTGGCAGACACAGAGCACAAGGCAGGGATATACCCAGGATGGGACGCCAGTCCATCACAGGGCACTGAGGGCAATTTATTCAGCAGGCCAATTAACCTAGGCAGCAGCAGCTTGTATTTGGACTGTGGGAGGAAACCGGAGTA